>NGKF01000015.1:933550-989324 GCA_002162555.1 Monilinia aucupariae | reverse complement strand
GGATCACAGTGTTCTACAAACACGTGATTATCACGTGCCTCATGCTCTTAGCGTGACATTTAATCATTACAATATAAAGATTATATTTGTAATAGACCTATATTTTAAAGTTTTATAAAACTTTAAAAATTTTATTATACGTTTTTTAAATCAATGTAAAAGTAAAGATCTTTTTATTATATATATCTTTGATTATAAGCATTTATAACGATTCGTTATAGATATAGAGAAAATCGAACAAATCCTATTGAATCTTATAAAAAAATCTAAATAATTAATAATTTTTAGATAAGTATAAAACAATCTATTTAATATAAATATATAAACAATCGATGTATTTTATTCGAGTAATTCTTTTGATCTATATTTCTTTAGCTATTTTAATTAAATATTCTAATACTTCTTTGTCAAAATATTCTAATCTTTTATATTATAAATCGCTTGATTTCATTCGAAGCTTTATCGTTTCGTATAATTAAAGAAAAAGCTTATTAATTCTTTGGCTTTTGTTAAGCATTATAATATTTATATTTATAGAAAAATTAAACTCATCAAAATAGTTGAAACAAATATTATATTTTAAAAAGATAAGATTATACTTTCTAATATATTAAACAATAATAATATTGTTTATTCAATTGCTAATCTTAACAATGACATTAAAACTATCAAATTAAGCATCTTTATTACAAAGAAAAATTTCGAATACAAAATTAGTATAAAAACCAAAAACAAATACAACATTAATTAATATAAGATCTGTTTTATTCAGCAAAATTCTTTTAATTACTTTATTGTTATAATCAACTACTAATAAGCTTAACAATTTTGCTTCAATGTAATTCAAAATATCATTAAGAATATATTTTTTGCTTATTAAAAGATTTATATTATTAATAATATATATAGTATTACAATTATTTAATAAAGTACAATTAACTAATATATAAATGGAAATGATTATTAAAGTTGAAAAAGCGCTAGTATACTTATTCAAGTTGATAATGCAAAAGACAATGTTATAAAGATTCTTCTTTAATAAAGATTCATAAAGTTGATTAATTTAAATACTAAAAAGCCATTCCTTTTTGAATAAAATATTTCGAAAATTATTATATTTTTTATTTTGAATACATTTATTAATCTTTTTAATTTGTTTTTTATTAATAAATCGAATAAGCTTATTAATATATTTATTTGTAAAAGTTAATTCAACTATTCGACACTCATTAGGTTTATATTAATGATCTAGATCAACTATTTAATTCTCTTTACAAGAACAATGCTAAATAGCGTTATTGTTTTTCGTTTATTGTTTAGATTCGAATGGTTATTATAATCCTGGTCTTTGAATAGTAAAGGATCCTTTTGATAAAGAATTATAAATTATCCAATTGGTATAATTAGCGAAAAGGCTACCATATTGTTTTAAAATAATAATATAGTATTCTTTTTTATTTTTAATGTTCAAAATAATAAATTATTATTTTAATCAATTCGAGGCAAATTTGCTAAATGCTTTTAAGAATTGTTTATATTTATGGATTCTTTTAATCTTTAGAAAGTTGTAAACTAATACTTAAATATAAAATGATTCTTACTTTTTATACCATTTCATCAAATCGATCTATTTATTATATACATTATTTAAATGATCAATATATTTAGTTTGAATGGTTTTTAAGATTGTTAAATTAATAAAAACAATTTTTATATATAGCTAGGCAATGATTTATTTTAAGATTTAATTTTGAGTAGCCTTTTAAAAGATTTCCAAAGTATAAGAAAAATCGGTTATAAATATGATCCAATCGAATATATAACGGAAATTATCATAATTTTAGTTATATTTACTTTTCTAAGTTCTATAAATCTTCTTTATAAGTAGAAAATTCTTTACGAAATTTTCGAATATAACAAGAATAAAATCAATAAGAAGTTTAAGTTTAAATATTTCATTTATTTTAATATTAGTATTAATATATCGATTGTAAGCTTTAAAGTCTATAGTATATTGATTATAGCGTTTACAATTCTTTTTAAAAATTATAATATCTATAGAAAAGATTTAAAGTGGATTAGCATTTAACCAATTACAAAATTAGTAATTGAAAGAGTTTAAAGTATCCGGATTGATATTGTTTTAGATATATCTAAAGCAACTAACGTTTTTAAGTAATAGGTACCAAAAGAACCAATCCGCTTGGCTATTAAGAATGATCTTTAACATAATAAAGAGAATAATTACTAATTGATGAAAATATAATAAAAGATAATTAAAGATTAAAGGGAAAAAAGGAATTGTATAATATCGATATTCGAATTATAATTATTGTAGAGATTTCAAATACAAACCGAGCTTATAACTATTATAGAAAATAACTACAAATATTATAAAGTGATATCTTAAAAGGATAAAAGTATAGATATAAAATAGTAATTGTATTATTATTTGTCTCTTTAAATATTATCACGGAGGATAGCTACGAATATATGAGAGGATATCTGAAAGGGATAAAGGTATAGGTATAAAACAATGATTGTATTATTGTTTGACCCTTTAAATACAAGATCCATTCACTCCTTATATATTACATATGAGTGATCACACGTGATAACACGTGATCACTGTATAGCTTTGTAATCATAAGGATCTACAATACTTTGATCTATGATATCAGTATAGAATCTATGATATTAGTATAGATCATCGTATTCTCGTATACAAGGTTTGGATCCTTGTAAAACAATGCGTTATATTGCTCTTAGCTCTATAGATCAACGAGCGATTAGTACTTTTATATATCTACTAAAATAAAGGCTAAAAGCCTCCAATGATTCTAATCTCAGCAATCCCAAAAAGGTTAGTAAACTTATGCTCCTATTATTGAAGAATCCTCAAAAGCGTTGTATTCGGCAAACACATACTTCGATAAAGTACGTGCTTCAACAAGCACGTGCGTACCACGCATTTAGCGTGACAAATATAGAATCCATTTGTTTTTTATATACTACATACATATGATTATATATAATCATATATAATTATTGTATAACTTTATAATTATAAGAATCTACAATACTACAAATTATAATATTATTATATAATAGTAATTATAGGTTTAAATGCTTTTAATAAAGATTAAATTATATAGAGTAAGTTTAATTTGATATACTTGTTTAATTAGTTGATATACTAAACTCGGTTAACGCTTTAATGCTTTTAGCGCTGGCAAATCGAAAGCGGTTAATATACTCGTGCACTTTAATGTACGTATGCTTTTAGTGTGCTTGTGCACTTTAATGTATATATGCTTTAGTATACTTGTATATCTTAGTATACGTATACTTTAAAGTACTCGTGCACCTTAGCGTACTAATGTACCTTAGCGTGCTCGTGCACCTACTACCGAAAGAAACACGTGCTTCTTACGTACCTTACGCTCTCAGCGTAACAATAACATTATCATTACCAAAGTTCTTCTATAATTTTAAAATTTATATATTTGAATATTAATTCAAAATGGATTATGATTGCAAAATTAAAATATTACAAGATCGTAGTATTTAATAAAAAATTAAAATAATATCAACTAAATCAAAGCTTATTCTATTTCAATAGATATTTATTTGTAAAAATAATCAAAATAATTATATCGATCATTACAAATCACGATTAATAGTTAAAAAAGATCTTTAAGATATAACGACAATCGAATTAATTTATATTGCTATATTTGCTACACAATCTTTTTGTATAATAATGGCGATAATAGCAAAAGATAATTTTGAGATAAAGTAATACAATATTATAAATACTTTTGTTAATACATTTCGAAATCCTATTGGGAATTTAATAATATGTTATATATTAAATGGGTATAAGGTACTTAATAAATCTATTATTTTTAATTATATATTATATAGCTTGAAAAACTCCTTTATATTATAGTATAAAAGGTTTATAAATATATTTATCAACTTTAAAATCATAAAATACAAAAAAAGCTTTGCATTTTTATATCCTTTAATTACTATATATTTATTTTGTTTTTTATAAACAATATCCAAATAATTTATTACAAAAAATATAAACGTTAAAAAGATTAATTAATTGTTACGAGTAAACTGTTACGGTGTTATACCGCTGTGTACATATACCTATATATACTCAATTAGTCATATGTTCGATATGGCGCGTCATTTTAGCATAATAGTTATAAGCTCGGTTAGCGCATTAGTATAATACTCGATTCGAGTTTGCTTATCTTTTAGGGATTTTTGAAGAATCCACTCTGGTATCTTTATTAGTGGATCAGCTGCATTAGTTTACAAATAAGATTCGATCCACTAAACCCCACGTGGAGCTCTATATGAACTACTCCACTTTGAATCGATTATAAGATTCTATTTCGCTACGTTCCACTTTATAAGGCATTTCTATAGGGTAAGATCCCTGCCTTGAACGTTAGCAATCTTGGGGGTGTATCACAAGTAAACTGTTACGGTGTTATACCGCTGTGTACATATACCTATATATACCCAATTAACCATATGTTCGATATGGCGCGTCATTTTGGCATGACATTAATGAATAAAATCAAAGCGAAATATAAGCTTAAAGATTTTGATGATATTTAATGGTTTCTAGAAATTCGAATCATTAAAAACCGACAATTTAAAAAATTATAGCTAATATATAACATTTATATTAACAAAACCGCTTATAAATTTAGTTTTACAAAAAGAAAAGCAATTATATTACTTTTAATCATAATATTCGAGAAAAATAAAAACATAACTTCTTTCTTCAAAGTAAAAAAGTATTAAAAGAAAATTGAATCAATTTTGTATTTGATTATAACAATTAAAATTGATTTAGCTTTCTTTTCCTTCAAATTAAGCAAATATAATATTAATTCTTTAAAAGATCATTATAAAACAATTGATTATTGTATTATATTTTTATACGGATTGTGATACTTTTCAATTTACTATAAAAACGATAATATTCTTTAAATGATAATCTTTTCAAATACTTTTTTTGCAAATAATATAGTTATATAAAGATCTTTTTAAAACTAAGATAATTATATTGTATAGTGATGCTATTATATAGAAAGTTATAAGATAATATACAATTACTACTTTGATTACAAAGATAGAACTTTTAAGTATGAAAAAATTAATCAAAAAAGCAATAGTAATATTAAAGCTTCTAAAAAAAATTAAAGTATTAATAAAAAAGCTTATTAATATCTTTTACAACAATATTCAAATAATTCGATTAATAGTTGATGAAAATGAAAGAATCTTTATTAAACTTAAATATATAGATATTTAGAATATATAGTTTTGTTAAAAATATATTAAAAAACAATTCTTGATTATATATTTATTAATTGTTGATATATTAGTAAATAAACTTACTAAAAATCTTATTTAGCAAAAATTTAAATATTTTGTTAAACTAATTAATATACAAAACGCTAAGGATCGAATTACAAAAATTATTAAATAATTAATAATTATATAGTATTTATACAAATTAATATTACAATACTCTTTTTATATTCTATTATTTCAATCCTTACTTTTCATCTTTACTTTAAAGAAACTTATTTCCGAGCAACTTTTTTATTACTACTATTATTTATCTTTCTTTCTTTTCTTTTCCTTTTTATTTTTGTTATTGTAAAGTAATCTTTCGAAGTATATTCGTTTTTAAAAGAATTTATTTCCAATACAAATATACCTCCCGCCGATTTCGAACTCATTCGAAAATTGATATACTTCAAAACGCTTCGAAAAGCAGCTCGGAAACATTTTACTTTTTATAGTTATATAGTTAACAATTACAATATACAACAAAAAAGAGATATTATACTTTTTCATTGTTATTAGTTTTCACAACCAAAAGATTATCTATTATTATATACAAATATACTAATAAAGGTTAATATATGTATATAAAGTATTAATAATATTAAATTTTTTAGGAATCTATGTTTATATAACAAATCCTATTTTTTTGTTCAATAATTAACGATTTTATATATTATATATACAAATAAAGATTCTTTAGCTCTTTAAATCGAGTTTTTTTAGCGAAAGTATAAAAAGTCGAAATAGAAAGAGTAATAGAAGTGAAAAATGCTACTTTAAACTCTTTATTATTCGATTTACTATTTTATTCTATCTTCAAAAAGTTAAAACCAAAATCCTTATTAAAATCTTATGAAATATAAGTAATGTATTGTTAAAATGATTATAATGCTTATTTTCGAATTGAATAAAGAATCTTTATTCTTATTCTCATTTTGATCCTTATTTTTATCTTCATTATCACTTTTGTTAAAGGATCTAGCTCGAAAAGCTTGGGAAAGAAGGGAATCGAATAAGTGAAGAGAAAGGGAACGAAAAAGAGAAGGGCAACGATAGAAGCGATAAGGAAAAAGAACCGGGATGCAACGAAAGTGTTCTAGGGACAATCTTAATGGTATCGGAGAAAAAGGAAGGGGAGTAGAAAAAAAAGCAAAAAAAGAAAAAGAAAAAAAAGAAACAAAAAGAGAAAAAGAAGCAAAAGGAGTAAAAGGAGTAAAAAAAGAAAGAGAAAAAGAAGGATTAGTATAGCAATATAATTCAATCAATGCTTCCCGAGTACAGGAAAAGTTCTCAGCCCAGAAGTTGCAAATACAACGAAGTATATTGATGATATTATTATTATTGATATTATTATTGATATTATTATTGATATTATTGTTATTGCTATTGTTGTTTCTAATAGCTTGAAGAATTAAAGTATCAAAGGATCAAAGCTATTATTATATAGCTATACAATGGAAATTACAACAAAACAATAATACGCTACAAAACGATCAAATACAACAAATATATAATGAATAATTTTAATCATAATTGTTATCGCTTATAAGATCGGCGATCCAGGTATTTATAAAATCATATAGAATTACTAATTTATACAATTATTTACAAAGAAATTGCATATACATTATTAGTTTATTTTCCGTTTGTTTATTTATATCAATAACAAAAGATTATACAAATAGCGTGTAATTATAGATTCATTTATTTTGTTTGTTTTGTAAGCAAATTATATACTATGCATATAATTTAGAGGGTATATCACGCTGAAAGCGTAAAGCATATAAAAAGCACATGTTTACCGAATACTATACCCCCACGTATTACTTGAATTTTTCGATAGTAAATGCATTAGTACGCTAAAATACACAAGCACGCTAAGATGCACTAGTACGCTAAAGCGCACAAACACGCTAAAATGTATAAGCATACTAATCGTTTCCGATTTGTTGGCGCTAAAAGCATTGAAATGCTAACCAAGTTTGACATATCGATTAATTAAACAAGTATATTAAATTAGATTTGCTTTATACGATTTAATCTTTACTAAAAGCATTCAAACTTGTAATTATTATTATACTATGATATTAAAGCTTATAATATTGTAGATCCTTATAATTATTGTTATATGATAACATTATAATTTATAGTATTGTAGATCTTTATAATTATAGAGTTATACGATGATCACGTATAATCACGTGTAATTACGCATATATAGTATATAAGGAACAAATGGATCCTATATTTAAAGAAACAAACAACAATACAATCATTATTTTATATCTATACTTTAATCCCTCTCTGATATCACTTCATCATATATTCGTAGCTATCCTCCGTGATAAAAACCGAGAGAGTAATTCGATTTGTGATACAAAAAATTAAAGAAAAATACTTTAACTCTTTTTGCAAAAACATTTAAAGAAATAAAAAGATAAAAAAAGATATATACAAAGCATTTATTTTTTGATTATCTAATTGTAGTTTATACATTAAAACAAAATATCGAACTTCAAATAAATAAAAAGTTCATTACTTTTTCCCATTTCACCTTTAATAGTTTAAAATTTAATCATTTGCGTTCTTTAAGTTTCAACATTTATAACTTTCAAAACGAATTTTTGAAAATAATGAAGATTTAGGATTTTCGAAAAAAAGATAATATACAAAAAAAGAAAAATCATTATATTGATCTATTTGCAAACCAAAACCGTTTCGCGTATTAAAAAAATCATTTGCTATATAAAGCAAATAACTATAGACTTTTAAAATATTACAAACAAAATAATAAATTCGAAATATAATAGATTTGTAAAAAGATATTTTGCAAAACTTGTAAAATATAGCGGCCGGTATTAAAGAATATTAATTTAATGGATTAATTAATGTATTTTATTGATATAACAAATTGAATATATTGATTTTTTTATTAATATACAGATTTGATTAAGTTTGTTTTTATAGTTTTCTTTTTGCTTTTTGTTTTTAATTGATTAAGATTAATTAATAAATAAGGTAAAAAGGAATATAAGATTACAAAATAACTTCGATCATTCGAATTTAATACTTTTACGTAACTTTGCTTTTTAAAAAGATATCACGGAGGATAGCTACGAATATATGAGAGGATATTTGAAAAGGATAAAGGTATAGGTATAAAACAATGATTATATTGTTATCTATTCTTCTAAATACAAAATCCATTTACTTTTTATATATTATATATAAATGATTATACATAATAACACATAATTATTGTATAACTTAGTAATCATAAGGATCTATAATACTTTGATTTATAATATCAGTATAAATCATTGTATTCTTGTATACAAAGTTTGGATCTTTGTAGAACAATACATTATATTGCTTTTAGCTTTATAAATCAATAAGCGATTAGTATTTTTATATATCTATTAGAGTAAAGGCTAAAAGCTTTCAATAATCTTAATCTCGACAATCCCAAAGAGATTAGTAAATTTATGTTTTTTATTGCTAAAAGATCCTTAAGATTGCTATATTCAGTAAATATATATTTCGATAAAGTATGTATTTTAACAAGTACATACATACCACGTATTTAGTATAATATACCCCCCAGATTATATGCGCAGTATATGATTTGATTACAATGCAAACAAAATAAAGAAATCTATAATTATATATTATATAATACTTTGAAATAAACAAATAAACGAAAAATAAATTAATGATGTATAAGCAATTTCTTTTACAAATAATTGAATAATTATAATTCTATATGATTTTATGGATATTTGGATTATTAATTCTATATGCGGCAATAATTATAATTGAGGGGATTCATTATGTATTTGTTAGATTTGATCGTTTTGTAATGTATTATTGTTTTATTATAATTCTCATTGCGTAGATATTTAATTGTAACTTTGATCCTTTAATTCTTTGATTTTTTAAGGATAAATATTAACAACCGCAACAATAATAACAATTATATTAATAATAATATTACTAATAACAATATTATCAATAATATTATCATTAATATGCTTCGTTGTAGCCGCAACTCCCGGGCCGGGAATTTTTCTTGTACTCGAAAAGCATTGATTACTTCCCGCTATTGTATCGCTTTTACTCTTTCTACTTCTATTTTTACTTTTTCTACTCCTACTTTTGTTTCTTCGTTTTTTCCTTTTACTTTTTCTACTTTTTTTTTTGATTTTTTTGCTTTTTGTTTATTTTCGGAATCTTTTCTCTATACCCCTATTCTTTTTTCTTTTTGCTTTTATTATTGCCTTTCGTTTTTTTGTTTTTTTTTTCTTTATTTTTTCGATTTTTTTCTTTTTTATTCTTTTTAAACCAGTTTTTTTGGCAAGGGTAACAACAAGGATAAGGATAAGGATTAAAGTAAAGATAAAGATGAAAATTCTTTACTTTGTTGGAAAATAAATACTATGGTTATTTTAATAATATATTATTTACATTTTACAGGATTTTGGTAAGGACTTTGGTAAGTTGGGTAATAAAGGGTTTGGAGTAGTATCTTTTACTTTTGTTACTTTTTTTATCCTGGTTTTTTATATTTTCGCTAAAAAAACTCGATTTAAAAAGCTAAAGAATCTTTATTTGTATATATAGTGTGTAAAGTTGTTAATCGTTGGGTAAGGAAATGGGATTTGTTATAAAAACGCGGATTTCCAAGGAATTTAATATTATCAATGCTTTATGTATATATATTGGCCTTTACTGGTACATTTGTATGCAATGGCGGATGATTTTTTGGCTACGAAGATTAGCAATAATAAAAAAGTATAATATTTCTTTTTCGTTTTATATTATAATCGTTAATTATATGATTATAAAAGATAAAGTGTTTTCGGGCTGTTTTTCGAAGCGTTTTGAAATACATTGATCTTCAAATGGTTTCGAAATTGGTGCAAAGTAGGATTACATTGAAAGCAAATTCTTTTAAAAGCAAATATACTTCGAAAAATTATTTTGCAGTGGCAAAGATAAAAAGGAAAAAGAAGAAAAGAAAGATGAATGGTAATAATAATGAAAAGGTTGTTTGTAAATAAGCTTTTTTTGGGTAGTAAATGGGGTATGGGGTAATAGGGTATAAGTGGAGTATTGTAATATTAATTTTTTTGTTGGTTATGTTGATTATGATTTAAATATTATATAATTCTTGATTATTCGATAATCTTTATAATTCGATTTTTAGTGTTTTGTATATTAATTAGTTTAACAAAGTATTCAAACTTTTGTTTAATAAAATTCTTAATAAATTTATTTACTGGTATATCAACAATTGGCAAATATATGATTAGGAATCGTTTATTAATGTATTTTTAACGAAGTTATATATTCTAAATATCCATATACTTAAGTTTAATAAAGATTCTTTTGTTTTTATTAATTATTAATTGAATTGTTTAAATATTATTGCAAAAGATATTAACAAGCTTTTTTATCAATACTTTGATTTTCTTTAAAAGCTTCAATATTGCTATTACTTTTTTGGTTAATTTTTCTATATCTAAAAGTTTTGTTTTTGTAATTAAAGTAATAATTGTATTTTGTTTTGTAGCTTTCTATACAATAACATTACTATATAATATGATCATATAGCTTTGAAAAGATCTCCAAATAATTACATCATTTATAAAGGAAGTATTTGAAAAGATTATCATTTGAAATATATAATTATCTTTATAGCAAATAAAGAAATATCGAGATCCATATAAATATATAATATAATGATTTATTACTATAAGGTGATTCTTTGAAAGGTTAATATTATATTCGTTTAGTTTGAAAGAAGGGAACGCTAAATTGGCCTTAATTGTTATGGTCAAATACAAAATTAATTCAACTTTTTTTTAATATTTCTTTATTTTAGAAAAAAAAGCTATATCTTTATTCTTTTCGAATATTATCACGGAGGATAGCTACGAATATATGAGAGGATATCTGAAAAGAATAAAGGTATAGGTATAAAACAATGATTATATTGTTATCTTTTCTTCTAAATACAAGATCCATTCATTCCTTATATATTATATATGAGTGATTATACGTGATAATACATAATTATTGTATAATTTTGTAATCATAAGGATCTACAATACTTTGATTTATGATATCAGTATAAATCATTGTATTTTTGTATACAAGGTTTGGATCTTTGTAAAGTAATACGTTATATTGCTTTTAACTTTGTAAATCAACAAGCAATTAGTATTCTTATGTATTTATTAGAGTAAAGGCTAAAAGCTTTCAATGATCTTAATCTTGGCAATCTCAAAGAGGTTAGTAAACTTATGCTTTTATTGCTAGAAGATCTTTAAGATCGCTATGTTCAGCAAATATGTGCTTCGACAAAGCATGTGCTTTAACAAGCACGTGTATATCACGCATTTAGCGTGACAAATATTATAATTGAAAATAATATAACTACTTTTTCTTTTGTAAAACCAAATTTGTAAACGATTTTATCGATATAGGTATTATATGTTAACTACAATTTTTTAAATTATCGATTTTTAATAATTCGAATCTTTAAAAACCATTAAATATCGCCAAAATCTTTAAGTTTATATTTAGCTTTAATTTTATTAACTATTTAATTCTTTTAACGTTTATATTTTTTGTAATAGATTATTTGAATATCGTTAACAAAGAATAGGATAAATATATAGAAATTAAAAGATATAAAGATATAAGGCTTTTTTTTGCATTTTACTATTTTCAAGCTAGTAAATGTACTTATAAACTTTTTATATCAAAATGCAGGGGAATCTTTTGAGCCATACAACGCATGATCGAAAATAATGGATTTATCAAATACCTTATATCTATTTGGTATATAGTATATAACTGGATTTCCAATAGAATTTCGAAATACATTAACAAAAGTATTTACAATATTATATTGCTTTGTTTTAAAATCATTCTTCATTATCATTACCATTATTATACAAAAAAACTGCGCAATAAATATAGTTGTATAAATCGATTCGATTATTATTATATCTTGAAAATCTCCTTTAATTACTAATCGTAATCTACAACGATCGATATAACCGCTTTAATTATTTTTATAAGTAAATATTCATTAAAATGAAATAAGTTTTGATTTAGTCGATATTGTTTCAATTTTTTATTAAATGCTTCGATTCTATAATACTTTAATTTCGTGGTTATAATCCATTTTGAATTAATATTTAAATATATAAGTTCTAAGATTATGAAAAAACTTCGGTAGTGATAATACCGTTAATTTTAATATTCGTAGAAAATCTGTAATTTTGGGTTGAATCAAAGATGTGATTATCGATTTATATTTTATTGCGGTAGTTATTATATTATATATAATAATAAATTTATTATTTTATTTATTTAGTTTATTTTTTTATCTATTAAGCTAGAAAATATCATGAAAATCATTTAATTATTAAAATCCATTTCTGAATCCGTATGATTAAGCAATTACGGTACTAATGAAAGTATTAGTTTTGTGATGATTATTTGCTTATTAACGCAAACGATTTAAGTATTTAATATAGTTTATTATTTAATGCTTTATATGATTAAGAATCATATCAATATTGTTAAATGTATCGAATTTAATATATTCCTTAGTATTGATATTAAGCCTAGGAATTTTTATTTACAGAGTATATAACCATTTAATAGCTTTATTAGATATAAGTGACGAAGGAGATCTCTTAAATATATTTCTTTCTATAAAAAGCAATATTGTATCTTCTTCTTTGTTATTAAAAATCGAATGATTATTCGATTTACTGTTTTCGAGAATACTATTTAATATTGATATTAATAATCTTGATGGAATCGCTGATTCTCTATAATCAAAATCCATACAAACCTTTTGTAAATTTATCACTTCAAACGGGTTTTCATCTTTCGCTATAAGTATAGTTAATAAGGATCTTGGTTTATTAAAAACTAGTATTGATTTGTTGATTCTTATAATTATATCGGGATTTAACAAAGTGTTATATTTATTATTATGAATTGAGATAAATAATAAAGATTTTGTTATTAGATTTTTTTAATCCTTTTAATCTTTAATTATTTTCGAGGTTGAAGATTTAAAGTGTTTTTTATGATTAAAACCAAGAGTATGTACGATCTTAAGTTTTTTTTGTATAGATCTTTTGATAAGTTCATTATTCATATTCTCTAAAATGATGCCATCCAATAATTCCATTTGTTGAATATCCAATTCGACAATTAAATCCTTAATCATTTGGATTGGTATAGCATTAACAATTTCGCTACAAAGATCATTTTCATAAACAAATCTTTTATCGAATTTGATATTTTGTATAATAATAACTTTATTGAATATAGGGATTTAGATACAAAAGATTGTTGTAACAAGAATATATTTAATTAAATATCCAATATATACTCGCAGATTAATCTTATACCATTTTACTCTAATCTCAATTTTTCTTTCTTTATTCAAAGGGTATACACAGCAACCATACCTATATATCGCATTTTAATCGGAATATAGATTATTAGTGATTTTTTATAACAACAACGATGAATACCACCTATAATATTGCCTGAACTAAAAATCAATTATTTCGTTAAAGTATTTCCAACTTTTTGTTTTTAATAAACTAATATTATATAAGTATATAACAGCAAAAGTAGTCTCTACCTATATCTTATCCAGTAATTCAATTGAAATACGCATTTTAATTTATTTAATAATAATTTTTTGCCCTGCGCATTCTACTTTTCCGTTAGATTCATATATAAAGAAAAAGAAAAGTTCAAATTCTATACCTTTTTCGAAAATCTATTTTTTAAATACAATATTATCTTTAATTTTTATTATGGATATATCATTATCTTGCTTAATCACTACAATATAAAAACCATACTTGCAATAGATCTATACAACGAAATTTTTTAAAACTTTAGAAATTTTATTATACGTTTTCTGGATTAATGTAAAGATAAAGATCTTTTTATTGTATATATTTTTAATTATTAGTAACCATAACATTTCGTTATAAACACAAGGAAAATCGAACAAATCCTATTGAATCTTATAAAAAAGTCTAAATGATTGATAATCATTAGATGAGTATAAAACAATCTATTTAATGTATATACATAAACAATCGATGCATTTCATTCGAGTAATTTCTTTAATTTATACTCTTTTAGTTATTCTAATTAAATATTCTAATACTTCTTTATCAAAATGCCTTGATCTTTTATACTATAAATCGCTTAATTCCAATCGAAGTTTTACCGTTTCGCGTATTCGAAAGAAATGTTTATTAATCTTTTGATTTTCGATAAATACTATAATATTTATATTTACAAAAAGATTAGATTTATCAAAATAATTAAAACAAATATTATATTCTAAAAAAATAAAATTGTGTTTTCTAATATATTAAACAATAATAATACTATTAACTTGATCGTTGATTTTAATAGTAGCGTTAAATTTATTAAACTAAATACTTTTGTTACAAAAAAAGGTCTCGGATACAAGATTAGTATGAAAATTAGAAACAAGCGTAATATTAATCAACGTAAAATCTACATTATTTAACAAAATTCTTTTGATTATTTTTTCGCTACAATCAACTATTAGTAAACTTAATAATCCTACTTTAATGTAGTTTAAAATATCGTTAAAAACGTACTTTTTGTTTACTAAAAGGTTAGTATTATTGATAATGTGTATAGTATTATAGTTATTCAATAAAATGCAGTTTATCAGCATATATGTAGAAGTGATTATAGGTATAACAAAAGCGCTAATATACTTGTTCAGATCGATAATGTAAAAAGCAATGTTGTAAAGATCCTTTTTTTGTAAAGATCTATAAGATTGTTTAGTTTAAATAATAAAAAACCATTCTTTTTTGGTTAGAATGTTTCGAAGATTATTATATTTCTTATCTTTGATGTATTTGTTGATCTTTTTAATTTGTTTTTTATTAATAATCCAAATAAACTATTTAATGCATTTACCGGTAAAAGTTAATTCAATTATACAATACTTATCTGGTTTATAACAATGGTTTGAATCGATCGATTGATTTTCTTTACAAAGACAATGTTGAGTAGCATTGTTGCTTTTCGATTATTGTTTTGATCTAAATGATTATTAAAATTCTGATTTTTGAATAGCGAAGGATTCCTTTGGCAATGAATTACGACCCATCCAATCGATATGATCAACGAAAAAATTATCGTATTATTCTAGAATAATGGTATAATATCCTTTTTTGTCTTTAATGTTCAAAGTAATTAATTATTGCTTTAATTAATTTAGTATTAATTTGTTTAATACTTCCAAGAATTGTTTATATCCACAAATTCCTTTGATTTTCAAAAAGTTGTAAACCAATGCTCTAATGTAAAATGATTTCCACTCTTTACATCATTTAACCGGATTAACTTATCCATTATATATACTATTCAAATAATCGATATACTTAATTTAAATAGTCCTTAAAATTGTTAAATCAATAAAAGCAATTTTTATACATAAATAAGCAATAATTTGTTTCAAAATACAATCTTGCATAGCATTCTAAAAGATTTCCAAAATGTAGAATAAATCGATTATAAATATAATCCAATCGAATATATAACGGAAATTACCATGATTTTAATTGTATTTACTTTTCTGAATCCTATAGATCTTTTTTATAAATAAGAAAGTTTTTGAAAGGTTCTTTAATATAACAAAAACAAGATCCGTAAGAAACTTAAGCTTAAACATTTCACCCATTTCAACATCAATATTAATATATCGATTGTAAACTTCAAAGTCCATAATATATTGATTATAACGTTTACGATTCTTTTCAAAAATTATAATATCCATAGAAAAGGCTTGGAATAGATTAACACTCAACCAATCACGGAATTAATAATTAAAAGAGTTAAAGATATCCAAATCGATATTGTTCCAAATATACCTAAAGCAATTAATATTCTTAAATAATAAATACCAAAGGAACCAATTCGTTTGGTTATTGAGAATGATATTTAACATAATAAAAAGAATAATTATAAAAGATAGAAATGTAATAAAAGATAATTAGAGATTAAAGAAAAAAGAGAAATTGTATAATATCGATATTCGAATTGTAATTGTTGCAAAGATTTCGAGTACAAACCAGGTTTATAATTATTACAAAGGATAACTACAAATATATAAAAAGATATCTAAAAAGAATAAAAATATAAATATAAAACAATAATTATATTATTATCTATCCTTCTAAATACAAAATCCATTCATTCCTTATATATTATATATAAGTAATTATATATAATAACATGTAATTATTATATAGTTTAGTAATCATAAAGATCTATAATACTTTGATTTATAATATCAATATAAATCATTGTATTTTTGTATATAAAGTTTGAATCTTTATAAAACAATGTATTATATTGTTTTTAGCTTTATAGATCAATAAGCGATTAATATTTTTATATATTTATTAAAATAAAAGCTAAAAGTCTCCGATAATTCTAATCTCAACAATCCTAAAGAGATTAGTAAACTTATGCCCTTTATTGCTGGAAGATCTTTAAGATTGTTGTGTTCGGTAAATACATACTTCGACAAAGTACGTGCTTCAATAAGCACGTGCGTACCACGCATTTAGCGTGACAAAAGAGTATTTATACTTTTTATATTTTGTATTTTAAATTATTATATTAAATTTTATTTATTAAATTTTATCGTTTTCTTATTGATTGTATATATATTCATTATAATCTAGATTATTCATTTTGATTGTTCTTTTCTCTTTCGTTATTAATAATCATTCTAACTAATCCTAGTTCCTATTTCTTTCTTATTGTATTACTCTCTCTTAAAAGGTCATTCTTTTTGTTATTGTTTTTACTTCTTATCTTCTTCTCTTTTATATTATATTTATTGATTCAATTTAATAACGTTTTATATCTATATAATTCTTATTAAATCCTTTAAATATTGATTCTATTTTTTGTATTCTATCATTAATTTTGATAATGTTTAAAACTATTTTGTTGTTATTTTTGTATAATTATAATGTTATATAATTGTTATATTTGAAAATTTGAAAATTCAATCGTTTAATACTTATTATAAAAAAAATCGCAAAGATAAACGACTTTCTATATCAACTAATAACTATATCAAGATTATATATCTAGAATTTCATCCCATCAAAATCAATATTAAGAAAGTTATCAATACCTCAAAATCGTGGTTTCTGGTATAAAATGGTGGCCCAAATGAGAGGGGTAGCCCGAATGTGGGGTAGGGGACCTGATACATGTTATCCTCTCAGCTTGAATTTCAACCAATGTAAAACAAACCAGGTAATACCCAACTCGGTATTATATTTTCATTCATTCAAAACCTTGACCAATTTCAAAAAAATACATATCAATTCTCGTATGTCACCCTCAATGTGAAATAGTTCTTATATCATCAATCATTGATTCATTTGAGATTGATCCATTGCTATTTCTCCAAAATGCATTTTTCTACGTTTCACCTTGTCTGTCTCGCCATCGGTGTTGGTCTTGTTAACGCTGCTCCACCCGTTTTACTTTGGGTGGTCGAAGAGGTACTTGGAAACCATTAAACCCAAGAATATCACATCCCTATATCGAATATTACAACAATCAAGCATGCTCTCACGATTTGAAATTCACACGGATTTTTATTGCTCGCTCTTTCCCTGCAGGGTGTTCTAGATTCCAGATGTCATGAGAGCTTGTAAAAATATATGAGCATGAATACCATGTAACTTACTATATTGTATCATTATCCAATGAACAGATGTATCCAACGAACAGTCGTTGCTTTGCTGCGAGTTCCATCCAATATCCTCCTCATCACATCTGCAACACCTACATATACACCATGAGTAACTTTAATGTACACCCCCAAGTCCAAACCACTGCTCTTCGAATCCTTTCAACTCCTCATATGAGTCCCAATCTTCCACGACCACCAACCCTTCATCATAGCCCTCAAAGGGAGACATCGTAGATACCAACCGAGGATTATCGGTGACATCCAATTTGACCCCTTCCCCTATTTTATCATTTGGCGAATCAATATTACCATACGTGGTCCCTTCCTTGAAGGTATCATGACGAATTCTGTGAACCTTGGACCAAAGTGGCCTCTCGAAGTGGGAATGCTTGATCAGATTCGCATGTACGAACAACCACTTTCCAAATGGATCTGCCTGTAGCATGGTATGGCCTCCAGATCGCGGTTCTTGAGGGATCTCCACCGCCCCAACAGCATTCGCTCTCGCTGGACCCGTCCATGGCTTCCCAAGGAGAAGTGCAGCGGCTCGAAATGATTCTCGATCACCTCCCATGAATCCATAAAATTCTTCGTGATGAAGTGCAAAATACTCAACCAACCATAAGACATCCTGGTGACGCGTTCGAGATATTAAAAGCTGTCCAGATTCCCCCTCGTATTCATTCCGACACGCCTGCCCCAATAGACGCCACATGGGATTGGTGGGATGGGATTTCGAATAATCAGGCCATAACAAAAGTCCCGTGTCTCTCCATTCTCTCCCTTCAAAGAGATATTCGGGATTGCGTAGAGGATAAGAATCCGTATCCAAATACAGGATATCATCGAATGAAGATTGTTGAATGGCCGCTCCCTTGATCTGAAAATCTTTCCATCCTGTCCCTTTAGATACTTCTTGGACGACACGCATGGTAACATTGATCCCGTGGTCTTGGAGCTTCGAAAGATCAGAGAGTAGATTGCCGAGGGCAGATGCGGGTAATTCGGATTCAAAATGGAATATTTCGACTGGCAAGGTGCAATTGTAGGACTTCAGAAGTCGAAGAGAAGTTCGCGCGCGAATCAAGGCTGGACGATCACCCGCAGCCATGACAATACCTCTCTTGCTCTTCCTCTCATTTCCCAGCAATTCATGGGCACCACCCGCACCGGAAGATAATGTCGAGGTGGCCTTCCCAGTGGCTTCAGTTTCTTTCCGGCGCAAATACTTCACGATACCTTTACGCCATGTATGAATTTGAGATGAAGGGATATCAGCCCATGCCTTGGAATTGCCGTTGACGGAGTTTCGGTCAAAATTAGTTCCATTAACCGAGCAAGTCTGGGAGTTCAATGAAACGGCGTCATGATAAGATAGAACTGGGCGCGACAAGAACTCTTCTAAAATGGCGTTTAACCTAGAGGCTTCTTCTGACGAGGGCGCATCCTGAGCCTTTTGCAGAAGATGATTGGGTATCGCGGCAGCGTGTAGGTGGAGAAGACTGACCAGCAAAGCTATGAAAATGAGTACACCGAAAGTAGCTGGAACCCTCGTTCGCCTCATTTCCAATAGCTTGATAGAGAATATAGGAATTCTAGGATATATCTTGGATGTGCGGATCGAGCCTTTTCAACGAAATGGTCTTATGATACGAAGGACTCGAGTGAAAGAATCACAAAACCATCCATCTGTATGGTAGTGGCACAGCATTTCGGTCATCTTGCTTTATTACGAGTATTATCCTAAAATTCTCGCTTGGACAGGGGTGAGCGACGCGTAGGGTACGCCTAGAGACATTCAGGGGCGGATTTTGCGTTAAATACATGCTTGATCATAGAGTAGAGTAGGGCTAGGTTCCTTCGAGTACTCGCACTGTATCTTGTCAATGTCCGCGAGTCGTCAACGTAAATGAATCTGCAAACATAGATGTAAATCTGGTTTCTATTTGAGTCAACTATAGAAAAATGGGGGAAATTAATGTGAGTGTAGAAGCCGATTAGAGGATTAAAACGTGACTGGATTTTATATCGATTACATCTATGCCATACACTGTCGTTGTCACCAAATCTGCATGTATTGGTTGGGCACCACATGGTGTATGAACTTCGGCCAAAAATGTGTTCGAATTAATACTAATGGATTAAACAACGTGTATCCTCAATCCTCTCGAGTAGCAGCCTTTCATCATCATCTGTGCACTTGAGTCAAGCTCATACGATCCTGAAATTACTGATCTGATAAACCTCAACCACTCACAATGAAAACATGCCTGCAAGTGCTCCGATGCTGGCAAAGTACAAATCTTTCCAGCAATGTATGGAACCGTATATATAAACCGCCGACAAATCTATTCAAACTCGCTCAATATGTACTGTCTCTTCCAATCCTCGCGCTAATAATCAAAACCTGCGTAATCCATGTACAGCCGTGCCTCGTCCGAAAAGTCCATATGATCCTGTGGAGATTTCACTTCTGGAGGGGAGATAATATTCTTCAACTCTCTCAAGGACTCAATATCTTCCATCACCCCCCTTTGCAACTTATCCCATATAATGCCATATCCCGGTTTGGCGGCTCCGGGAACAGTAATAACCCTCTTGTTCGTTACGACAAAGTCACATCCGGCATCCCACTGTTCCCCTTTGAATTCTTCGTCAAGTACCTGGCATTCGTGAACCAAAGCTATCGTCTCCGTATCTTTATTCACCGCGCCGATCGAGTAGAGCATCCCCCATGCCAAATCGAAGAATCCATGCCCCTTGCCCAATCGGAGACCTTTGTGATTAATTGCTCCTGTGCCTGTCACCATCAATGGAATTCGTAGCCCCTCACTCCGGATCTCAGTTAATGTAATGTGACGGCCATATCTCTCCATGCCATCCAAGTAACTCGCGACCTCCCACAACCCTTCAGGTATCTGCTGCGGACTTAAAACGAAAAAGCCCCTTTTAATTCCATACGTGGTACACAAAACCGTCTTCCCATCCTTCAGCGCTTGGCATCGCAGCTCCTGCAGGCAGTTGTCAGGAGCGATAAATATAGTTTCGGCGGATGTATAGCAGGGCAGCTTGATCAACTGGCGGCCAGCATCCTTTGATCCGACGAAATCGCAAATGAATGAGGAGTAATCATGGTCGAAGCGTGAGTCGGGAATAGCTACATAACGAAGTTCTTCCCAGACTTTGCCTCGAACTTGTGACCTATGTGAAGATGCTGGTGGCGATAGGCCAGTCTGCAGAGAGGGTGACCGCTGTGGTTGTGATATTGTCATGATAAGGAGATCCGTGAATGATGAGACAGGATCGTTCACAATTCTGCCGATGAAATTGTTAAGATGGGAAGCGGTGACGAGTGATACGAATGTTGAAGCCAAGTGAGCGACTGACTCCCGTACATGGGGCCAACGTTGCGCTTTTGATGTGAATGAATGAACGAATGAATGAGTGGATGGATGGATTATCAAAAGGACATGAGTGATAATCGTTCCGTTGGCGAGGTTCAGTAAGGGATGAAGGGGGGATTTATCAAATTGTGTAGAAGAGAACGAAAGGCGGTGTGAAGGGGGTGAATAAGGGTGAATAAGGGTGAATGAGGGTGAATAAGGGTGAATAAGGGTGAACAAGGTGGATGCAATGAGATGAAACCACGGATCGATAAATCTGGGGAAGGGAACGAAACGAAACGAAACGAAACCTTATTCTGTTAGCTCACCAGGTACGAGTAGTCGGTAACGGGCCGTACGGTAGGTAACGTGTCTGTCTCCTCTCTCAACTGTCAGCTCTCGATCCTCAACTCTTAAGGGTTCTCGCCCTGTGTCATTATCCTGAAACTTGGGACATCTAGAAGGGGAATCGGTTTCCTTTCCTTTCCTTTCCTTTCCTTTCTTTCCCTTTCCCCCTTTTTGGATTCTTTAATATAAAGTCACATCACAAAGGATTCTATAGCCCTTTTGGGCTCGCAGCTAGACCTCGCACACATGATGTGCAAGTTATATACAAGTTGCTAGACATCATAGGGGTAATTCATCTCATCTCATCTCTTCTCTTCTCTTCTCTTCTCTTCTGTGACGGGTTGACTAGATCAAGGCCTTGGTTGCTCCTATCTCGTGGTATCTGCTTCAAATCCAATTGGCTACATGACACTCCACCGAAATTCACTTCTGGCCACTTTACCGCGTTACGGACACCCCAAGATACCAACGTGCCTCTGCAGGTATATAACATGTCCATCACTCGATTGCTCCACTCCCAATACACAAATCTCCCGGCACTCCACCAGTCTTCGTCGAATAGGGTCCACCGCTGCACGCACAAGGAAATTTCGAGGCGTTGATGCAATGTAGTTCTTGATTATCGTGACTCAATCCCACTGGTAAACCCATTACCCCATCCAATATGTGGTTATACATCAATCTCTTCATATCCTCATGGTCGTGGTCCCGGACCTGGAGGACCTATCTGTCCTGGCATCTCCTGTGCCCCTTCAGCCTTTAACCTCCGCAATGTTTGATCGCGCTGATATTCCATAACCCTTCGTTTCTTGAAGTATTGAACCTACATGGATGACCATCAAAGTTAGCCATTCCTCTTTTCAATGATTCACATCGATAACCCCCAAACCCACGGCATACCTCTACTTCACGACTTCATCAGCTCACGATAATCAAGAAAACTCACCCAGCTCGTAGCACAATTACTTTCCAACCCTCGACTTTCCACCGCGCATGTCTTATCCGCCTTGGCCTTCTCGGTGATGCTATCTATAATTTCTGCCTTGTCCAGACATTTGAAATAATGATCTCTGGCTTCCCAGCATCGAGATCTCTGTGTGCGATCCGGAGCTATGGGTGCACCATCTACACCAATTTTCGGAGGAGGTAGAGAAGCCGAGGATGAGGACGAGGATGAGGACGAGGATGAGGACGAGGAAGAAGAAGAGGATGAGAAAAGGCCCATATTGATATCCACCTATTTTTTCAACTTGAACTTTGAGCCCCGGAGGAGTTGACTGCTTCTATCTCGGTTTTCCAAAGTACAGTAAGTACAAGAAGATAAGGAAGGTTAACTAGGTATGAAAGAAGCGTTGGACTCACCAAATTCCAAATATGGTTTTCCAATTACAAGTAGTACGAGTCGTACAAGCAGTATAATACTCGAGCTGAAGAAGAATGATAGTGAGTACTCGAGTGCTTCCTAGATAACAAGGCTGCGTTTAAACTCCAGGGCAGAATTTGGCAAGATAAGGTTCAGGAAGGTAGGCGGTCATAATGCAGGAGAGCCTCAGATATCGGGCCATGATCTGCTCAATTATCTTTTCCCTTCTGAACTGCTCCATCCAACCAGAACCAACCATCAGCCATCAACCATCAACCATCAACCATCAACCATCCAACCATCAACCATCAACCATCAACCATCCAACCATCAACCATCCAACCATCCAACCATCAACCATCCAACCATCCAACCATCCATCCAACCATCCATCCATCCAACCATCCATCCATCTTTCACGCCGTTCTTTTCCACCAAACTTTATTCCTTCACTGGCCTCAATTCCACGATTTGCTTGGGGCTTTGACATGCTTAATTGATCCTCGGGATCATTTCTAATCAACACGTATCAATTGGTATTTCAAAGGGACTTGCTGCCATTACCTGATGGCGAATGGAAGAATGGCCATGGCATCTTATCCGTCCCTCAAACCGTGGACCTTTCATGTCGTGAGGTGATCAGGAAGAGAGAGAGCATGCAAGAGATCACGTTAAAGATCTACAGAGTATTAGATTCAGGATTCAATCTTTACCTATCGACCTGCTGGCCGAGGTATACTATAATAGTTTGTAGTATATCTAACTTCAAGTAGTAATGGACTGTTGATCGAGAGGTCATTGTCCACCAGGTCCTCTGCTATGGCTAGTCCAGGATCTAGAATTCCTCTCAATCGATATACGAGGTTTGGTTAGTGCTTTGCCATGATTGTTCTAGAGGAATTTTTGGGAGTGATGATCCCTAGCACGTGGAACCAAGAATTCGAACATTGGTTTATTTGTATGAAGCTTTTGCTTTGTCCCTGCTCAATTCATCAATAAGGTTACATGCTCTCAAATCATTGACTTCATGTCACGAATACTTCTGGATACCGCTCAAGCCTATCTCGAGATCATCAATGATATGCGAAAAGCATCCTAAGATCAGCCAGGCAGCCCAAAAGGTATCTCGACATCAATAGGGAACTTGAGGCATTTCATCCGGGGCAAATACCAGCAAAGATGGCGACTACGACGTGGGATATGATGCACGACGAAAAGAATAGGAAAGAATCTCGGTCGCCAGATCCAAATCAAGTCGATGTCGACCTTCAACTATCCATACTGAAATACCTGCCTACGCCTGTGTTGGTTTTAGACCAGAATCGGAAGGCGCTATGGATGAATAGGAAAGCGGGGGTTTTATTAGGAAACTCGGATTCTTCGACGGGCTCTGATGGTATTATAATAGGAAAACATCTGGACGAGCTGGGTGTCAGATTGTCCAATGATAGATCATGGGCGCCGGTCCTCGATAATGTTGAGCTTTCTGGATATCGTGATGATCCATGGCATGATGGAAACCTGGAATTGCACAGTGGGTTCGAGGTAGTGGTCAACGATGCATTCGAGGTCAAGGGTCATCATATTGCTTTTCGAGTCAGTATTGAGGTCTTGAGCGGGGATCATGGTATTTATTTCGTTCTCTCCTTCGAATTATCGACGTGTTGTGGAGGAGATTCGGCTAAGCTCTGTTCAAAATCAGCATCAGCGCCAAATGAAGAGAGGAGACAAGACAGTTCAACAGCAAGAATGAAAGAGGGGGATTTCTGTTATCTGAGGGAGGCTGTATTTGATAATATTGACACGGCGGCATTCCTCCTGACTGCAGATGAGGAGTTTTACTTGCCAAATCGCAAAGCTCGAGATATTTTAGGGTATGCTATGGGAAGAACGAATAACTGCGACGGCGCAGCTTTCCGATCCGCTCTGAAATTCTGGGACGAGGCATATAATCATCAATTATCGCCCGACGAGCATCCCGGAACGATATTGATAAGAACTCAGCAACCCTTTGCTAATTATAGATATGGATTTGTCCATCCAATAAGCGGAGATCGCATGACAACTTCAATTACTGGAGAATGTCTGTACGACGAGACGACTGGGGCCTTCCTTGGAGCAGTTTTCTGGTGCGAGGACATTCAGGATTTCGGAGAATACTTGATCGAGAAACAGCAAACCCAATTACGAAGCCATGAAACAATCTGTGATTTAATACCGCATCTAGTATGGTCAACGACACCAGATGGGCATTGCGACTGGTATTCTAGGCGGGTAAGGATGCTCTGCGAGAGCTAACCATATTCGCACCGAGCTAACGAAGAACACAGTGGTATGAATACACAGGCCTCTCAAAAGAAGAATGCCTCGGGATCGGGTATAGGCGAGTGATTCATCCGGAAGACTTATCTCTCGTTGAAAAATGGGTAGAGGCTCGAAGGGTGAACGAAGATTGCGAGATCGAGGTAAGATATCGAAGGTATGATGGTGTCTACAGATGGATGCACATCAGAGCATGTCCTCTGCTTGATGACAATGGAAATGTTCTCAAATGGTATGGAACAAATACAGATGTGACTGACAATGTGATATCACGAATTGAGGCCAAGAGGAACAAACACCAAATTTTGAACGTTCTTGCTCATGCCGAAGTCAATTTATTTTGTGTGAATGAGAATAGATTGATTACTATGTTAGAGGGGGGTATGTTATGGGGAACGAAGACTGAACATATGTGCCTGGATAAAGCGAGCTTCATCGGAAGAGACGTGATCGAAGTCATGCGAAGTGCACAGTCTGGGGGCATACCAGGTCTGTCTTTCTCGTCAATCTTACAATGGCAATGATCCATCGATACTGACATGCTCCAAAATCTCAGAGCATGAAAATTCTATTCTCAATTTACTAGCCGGAAAGGTAGAAATGACAACATGTGAAGAAAGGATAGGAGGTAGAAGTTATCGAACTCGACTAGTAGCAGATACGGAACCCAACAGTGATGATGGTGGGCAAGGACCTAAGTTCATAGGATGCTTTGGCTTGAGCATTGATATCACGGATGTTGAAAAGCGAGCGCAGTTGGAGATGGATAACACGAGGTTGATAACTGAAGAACAAGCAGCTAAAAATTCATCTCAGATGAAGAGTCAATTCCTGGCCAATGTGAGTCTTAAAAGCTCCAAGACAAATTTGAAAATCATTAACATTGTTCGCAAAGATGTCTCATGAGATGCGTACTCCAACGGCGGCAAGTCCTCTTCTTCAAATTCCTTCACTCCGGGGAAACAAGAGAATGCTAATAATCTCAGGGAGTGATCGGCATGGTAGATCTACTCGGCGAAGATACAACATTAACGACTTCCCAGCGCGAATATGTATCCAGCATACAACTCTCTGGACGCGCACTCTTGAGTATCGTTAACGACATCCTTGACTTTTCCAAGATCGAATCTGGCCGGCTCGATATTGAAGAAATTCCTTTCAATCTGTTTTCCACCGTGGCAGAGTTATGTAAATTGTTGAGTGTTTTTGCGCATCAGAAGCATCTAGAATTCATTTACGAAAATGAATTTGAGGAAAGTCTGGAGGTTCTGGGAGATCCTGGACGCATCAGACAGGTACTGTCAAATCTTTTAACCAACGCGTTGAAATACACGGAGAATGGTTCCATAATTATAAGCGGAAAAGGGAAGAGAATACCGCAATCAGATGGTATTGAAAATGATAGGATTGAGGTAATTTTCTCCATCAAGGATACTGGGATTGGCATCTCGAAAACCACCTTGAATAAGTTATTCAAGCCATTCAGTCAAGGTGACTCTTCAACTGCGAGATTATACGGCGGGACGGGACTTGGCTTGACTATATCGCGAAATGTACTTATCTTCCTCCCTTCATCTGAAACATTATAATACTGACATTCTTAGCTGGCCAATTTAATGTCTGGGACCATAACTCTTGAGTCGGAGCAAGGCGTTGGGAGCACAGCCACGTTCACAATCCCGTTGAAAATATCCTCCTATTGCGACTACTCACAGTGTTTTACTGCTCCCACTAAAGTGGAGTTTCCTTTTACTGATAATAACTCCAATAGTAATACTCGATCAAGTCGATTTGGGAGCGTTCCGTCGATACCTCACCTATCAATTATTGACCAAGGGCCTGTACGCCAACTAGTTCTAAATGAAAAAATCTCAACTAGTGACACCAATCATGTCCTTCCATCATATTTATGTGATAGAAAGAGCAATACAGAAGGCACAACAAGACTCTCGGTAGGAGAAAGGGCAGAGTTCCTCGTTTTAGTTGTTGAAGATAAGTAAGCTGGACATATCACTACCAATCAGGTCCCCCTCATTCTTATTTACGTCTTAGTGCAATTAATCAAACTATCGCATTGAAGACCGTCCGAAATTTGGGTTTTCAAGCAACGGCTGTTTGGAACGGACGAGAAGCATTGAGTTACTTGAGCAATCCTGGACCATCTAAGCCCAAACCAGATATTATCTTGATGGATGTGCAGATGCCAATCATGGATGGTTACGAAGCAACAAGAATCTTGAGAACAAACAAAGACTTTCAAAGGGATTGGAGTCACGAAATGGATCTTCCAGAAGCGACGAGGGACTTGGCCATCTCGAGTAGTGCTGATGACGGTATGGCGGATCCGAAGAACCCCGGCAACAGGACAAAACACAAATTGACTACCCCTCAAACAAACGGCAAGGTAAAGGATATCCCCATCATCGCTATGACGGCTAGTGCGATTCAAGGAGATCAAGAAAAGTGTCTAGAGGCGGGTATGGACGGGTACTTGAGCAAACCGGTTGAGAAAGCAAGATTGGAGGATACCTTGCTATATTGGGTGGAAAAGGCAATTAAGAATCGAGAACATGCAAATTCGTGTGCGCCTGCCTCCGGTTCGAGACACGGCAAGAGTGATTCTGGTGTCATGTTGTTGGAGGGTCTCACCTAGTCGCCATATCAGAAATTCTTGGTGAATTAGCCTGAAAGTCACGAACTATTCCAGTGACCAAGGTGACGAACCTCTGAGTGCTGGATTTGGATGTGGGTTTAGATATGGGCTTGGATATGGGCTTGGATATGGGTTTCGCCGCTGGATTGGATTGAGGATGTGATATGGATGGTCGTATCATGCCTTGGCACTTCTTCATGTGGAAAGGTTAAGAGAATCTTTGATTGGAAACGCAATACATACCCAGAAATCCCACCATTCCCCGAAAGCAGGTGCGCCGGCCATGTTCGCTAGTTTATTGACCACAAGACTCGAAGTATTGCAGAAAGAGGGGTCGAGGTTTCTGGCTGTTTGAGATCAAGGTCATAGAGTTTATCAAAAGAAATAATGGATGCGGATAAATGCACGCGAGTATTGTGGATGTAACATAACATGGAATCTCACTTTGCTCGAGTCGATCTCTCTCCGTCACTTTCCTATCTCTCTGTTACACATTCCGATCCTTTCTTGTCACTTTCCTATCTGTCCGTAACACTTCTCAGTCCTTTCTTGTCACTTTCCTATCTGTCCGTAACACTTCTCAGTCCTTTCTTGTCACTTTCCTATCCCTCCCTCGCTCTCTCGCCCTCCCCTGAATTATTGACGGCACGTGCAGCGAGTCAGGTAGCCTAATAACGAGGCTGACTCATCAGCCCCTTACCCCTTGTCCCCGTGTTTGCCCTGCAATTCCCCACCAATCAATGTGACGACTGATATCGCCGTCCATGCATTATCTCCGTCTAGTACCTGAGACTAAGAGACCGACTATTGGTGGTCAAAGCTTTAAAAGCTTGTATAAGCGAGCTTCCATCATATCCCTATCTCCCTATCTCTATCTCTCTATATCTCTCTCTCTCTCCCTCCCTCTCTCCCTCTCTCCCTCTCTCTTCAAACAATCACAACATCTTCACAACGACAACGACAACGACAACGACATTCCCCATCCCACGAATACCTTCACCATGTATCGATCAACTCTCTTCCTGATCGCAGCATCTTTCGCGACAGGTTCAATCATTCAGTATCCTCTCAAAGATCAGACGTCTCAATCTCTTATCAATACCAACACCAAACCCAAATCTTTGGTTAACTCTACTGGTCTCCAGAGCGATATAAAGACTGAAAACCTTCTCAGCCGAGCTCGTCAACTATATAAAATCGCAGAGGAAGGTGTACATGAATACAATCATCCCACGAGGGTCATCGGATCTCAAGGTATATGCCAATGGCTCCTAGTCTTGTCCTGTTCTCTTGGTTGACTCACTCTCGGTAATAGGTCACGCATCAACAATTGATTACATCTACTCTTCCATCGCATCCCTCGGGGACTATTACGATATCTCCAACCAAACATTCCCTGCGGTAGTGGGTAATATCTTCGATTATCGACTCGTACTGGGTGCTGTCGTCCCTACGACAGCTAATCCCATGAGTCTCACACCTCCAACGTACAAGAAGGATGCCGTCTTTGGTCCTCTCGTCTTGGTGAACAACAATGGCTGTGATGAATCCGATTATCCTACAGAAGTTAAAGGATCCATCGCTTTGATTCGCCGCGGAACTTGTTCATTCGGAGATAAATCTGCGAATGCTGGGAAAGCAGGCGCTGTTGCTGCAGTGGTCTACAACAATGTTAATGGGTCGCTCGCAGGAACACTGGGAACACCGAACGAAAACCATGTTGCCACTTTTGGCATATCAGACGATGAAGCGGCTCCATATATTGAGAAATTACAAAATGGAGAGTCCATTGATGGGTCTGCATACATTGATGCAATTGTTCAGTCCATTAACACCACAAACATCATTGCTCAGACCAGAAAGGGTGACCCGGATAACTGTGTAATGTTGGGCGGACATTCCGACAGTGTTGCGGAAGGCCCAGGCATCAATGACGATGGTTCTGGTACATTGTCGCTGATTGAGATTGCCACTCAATTGGTCAATTATAACGTCAACAATTGTGTTAGATTTGCGTGGTGGGCAGGTGAAGAGGAGGGACTTCTCGGCTCCGACTATTACGTTTCCCAACTTTCCGAGGAAGAGAATTTGAAGATTCGACTCTTCATGGATTACGACATGATGGCTTCTCCCAACTACGCTTACCAGGTGTACAATGCCACCGATGCCGCCAACCCATTAGGATCCGAAGCATTGAGAAATTTGTATACGGAGTGGTACAAATCTCATGATCTTAATTACACATACATTCCATTTGACGGTCGAAGCGATTACGATGCCTTCATTAAGAACGGTATTCCAGGCGGCGGAATCGCAACAGGAGCTGAAGGTGTGAAAACTGTTGAGGAGGCTGCAATGTTCGGTGGCAAAGCTGGCGATTGGTTCGATCCTTGTTATCATCAACTTTGTGATGACATTGGAAACCTTGCTCTTGATGCTTGGTTAATAAACACCAAGCTCATTGCTCATTCCGTTGCTACTTATGCCGTTTCTTTTGATGGATTCCCAAAGAGAACCCTGCCAAGCATTAGTACTGCTCAAACAGGTGTGCAAGAGACCAAATACCATGGTCCGGAGTTGGTGATGTAATGAATTTTTGTCATTTGTAAAGGATATCAGGGGCCGGGGTGTATATTTCTATAATGTTTTTTCTTAGTGTACCTCACAATTCTTTCAGGGGGGCTTGTCAAATCAAATTTGATTTTGTTTGTCGCTGGTGCTCGTTTTATATCGATTCACATGCAATTAATACTCTTTTCTTTGAACATGAAAAGCTGTAATGGTTAAATAAACTTTACAACATTTGCAGCCAGTTCAGTTATTCTCACTTCGTTCAGGTTGAGGCTCATCGATGCAGAAGTGGCAGCTGCCAATACCTGGACGAGCATTAAAGCCAAGTGCAAACATGGACATCACCACCTTACTAATCGCTAACAGCTTTTCCAATGAAGCTGATTGAACCTCAAAGGTCGAGTGTAGTTTGAGATGCCGTTTAAATAGAATTCAGTCAAGTAGAATAAGCTCAGTGGCCGACTTTCTACATGAACCATGCCCCGAACCTTGGCGAAAATGCCTCTGGCTGTTGACCAATCTTCTTTCCCACCTCGACTGATCTTAATCTGTTCATCATCATTCCTTCAACATGTATTCTTTCTGCTCGCACAGTGCCTTCTGTTCGTCAAGAATCAACATGGTTCACGTTAAGCCCCAGTTGAGGTAAAATATCATCTGTATCGAACCCCTCATAACTCGGGTTGCTGATAAGGTCGCATAGCTCCTCGTCATTTCTGACCTAATAGATACATTGAGAAGTATCAGGGTATCATTGCAATTGCCAAACATGCATAAAGTTCAATCTTATCTTCTCATCTCTGAAGTCATCGCCTCGTGATTTTGTCTCGGGCTAAACAAATCCTATCCGATCGTGTTAGAAAATGCACAAGTGCATGAATATTATCAAGTCTTCTCGCCATAATAGGAACATGTTCTTAATGTTGTTTTCAGACTGCGCATAATGAGTGCAAAGTATTGAAATGGTTGACGTATGCGTGAGAGGGTCTGGAGCTAGAGGTAGGATACTGACATGGAGAGTCGACGAAGAAATAAGTATTCTGTTTCATGATTAATATTAGCTGGAGACAAGATATTCAAGTACACCAACTAGCTTGTGTTATATATAAAATGCATGGAAGCGTCTTATCGCAATGGACCATCCGGTAATGCTCAGAACCACTATTCTTTGCTAGTACTGCAAAGTCTCAAAATAAGACATTTTCTATAGTCAAAATAAAGAAACATCTGAAATCCGGTGTTCACAGGGCAAGCTTCTGATTGGTGAATTGCTAGGTATGGTTTCAATGGTTTGCAGGCGTAAGGTAGGTAACAATAGGGGTCTTGGGAGACAAGTAGTTATTCAAGAACACCATGGCACTAGCACAGAAGAGAAATTAGAGCAAAATGCCAATTTTATTAGGATAGCCTGAATGAATATATCTTTGGATTCCATTGCATCCTATCGCATCAATGCCTACTAGAACTGAAATGCTATAATGGCTGTCTCTTCCTCTGCGATCATAAAGGGATTGTGTGCCCCCTCTACAACATTCAAACTACCCATAACAATAAAATGATTCATACGCCACGCCTGTTCCAAATACCTCGCAATTTAATCACCACCTTCTTTCGCCTATAACTTCCCATTATAGCTTAGACCACAGTTCTTCTCGAGTAACACGATTTTCCCTGACACTTCAAATCGAAATAATCAATAAGTGCAGCTTCATTTATAGGGATGCTATGTGTTACGCCCGCGGCACTCGTAGCGCTAAACTTTGGACCGTAATAAAACGTAGTCCAATTTGTGTTCGGCGTGTTCAATATCGTCTTCAGAGGGGTGGTAGATTGATTGAGTACAGCCGTCCACTGCTTGATTTTTTCCTGGAGGTTCTGAGGACTAATGGTCGTGTCGGCCGTGCCGTGGAGCGCCCACATCTTGGGCCGGAATCCTTTGTATCCCGGGTACGCAGCTTCAACGATGCTCTTCCATTGTGCACCCGTCTTGATGATCTTGCCTGCGGCGCAATCACCGGACCAGAGGTCAACGGCGCTACTGTTGGCTGCGTAGCATCCTAGTGGCACACCTGCCCATGCGGAACCAGCAGCAAAGATATCGGGGTAAGCACCCAGGAGTACGTTGGTCATCATTCCCCCCGAAGATATACCCATGGAAAAGACGCGATCAGGATCTCCCTTGTAGTTCTTGATCACATATTTAACCATGTTCACAATTGCCAAAGAATCACCACCACCGTTGTGAGTCAGTGTCGCATCAGACGAGATGTCCCAGCAATTATCTTTGATGTTGGGTGAACTGGGGTAGATCATGATGTATCCGTAGGTGTCTGCAAGGGTGGCAAGTTGGCTGCCAGCGAAAGCATCTTGGGCACTACCTCCGCACCAATGTGGATTGACGAAGATGGGTGGGTTGGGTGCAACTTTCGTGGGGACATAGATATACATGGTGACATTTGAAGGATTGTTTCCAAAATTTGGGATGAGAGTCAAACTATTGGCGGCCGCTGAAACTGCAGGTATCGTAAAAATAGTGGTAATGAGGGTGAGTTGAGCTCCACGGAATATATTGAAGAATCCCATGATGAGTTCAGTCGATGAAAGAGAAGTCAATGCAGACGGGTAAAGACAGTTAAGGACAGTTAAAGACAGTTAAAGACAGTTAAAGACAGTTAAAGACAGTTAAAGATAGGTAAAAACATATGAATGGGTGGGTGAGCTGAATACATATAGTTTTTGGAGTGACTTAAAAATACAGGCCTAGTTTCGTCGTCACTTGGCAGTTCCATAACATTAAAGGATCTCCTGCACTAGGGTTGCACTTTTTGGTGTTATATAATATCACATATTCGTCCGCGCATGGACTTTATAATATACGACCGATATTAGTTAAATCAGATTACGAGTATATAACCATATTAGACTTTTCTCACAGCATTTTACATGACTTTACTGTTATATAACGGGAAGAAGATACATTATTGGTTTGGAAAATCTTTGTAAAAGATAACATATAATCTCTTTGATATACAATAACAGAACGAATAATGGTCAAAAAGTGTAATTAGTAGGCTAAGGTTTCGCACCGGTTACACCAGTTGTATGAATTATGCAACCCTATAAGGTTCATCGTGATCTGTAATGCAAGTAAGAGTTATACTCGTCGAACCGCTTTAGAACAGGGTTGAAGGCATCTTTAGCATTCACTACTCAAGGCTATAGGGCTAGAATGCTTTAGAGGCTTTGCGTTACAGAGCGATCATGTATGCGTTAATCTCATATGTATGGAATCAATGGACATGCGATTTATCATGATCGTAATAGTATAAATAACAAAATCGTTATAAAAATGAACAATAGAGTTATTGCAGTGGTAACAGTGTATATTGTTTAATATGCTAGCTGTGACGAAGGTTGTAGGCTATTGAGATCAACACTTAGAATTATAAACTACGAAATAAAGAGGCTATATATACATAATCGATTCGTATAGCGGGCCAACCAGGCGCCACCCGGCTAGCCGGAACGGAACAATGTTAAAGCGTAATACTACCCCTTCCTTTTGTAGAGCTCGCCCCGAGCTTGTAAAGAACGATGTTAAATTGTAAGTTGAAATCAGGGTATAATAAAACTTCATCTTAATCGAAATTACCAAGCCGGCTATACTATATACTTATCACGGCATATTGTACCATTGGACTTCCTTCCGTGCTTTCCGAAACACCAATCTATTATACTTTACCGCAATACCAACCATACGAATCTAACTTCTACTCAAATGAAACAATAACAATACTAACAAAAGCCTACTCTAGAAAAACTCGGTTGCCAAACGAAGGATCGCTTAATTGGGCAAGCGAATGTAAAATCAATAAGCGAAACAAGGAATCGGCATACCAAATATATTGTATGCATATGCGAGAAACGTGATTGGTTGATTATGCGAGTTTCCACGATGGGAGTGAGTTGAAGTGAATATTTGAGCTAAGTTAAATGATTGCGTACGAATAATTGAAAATCGATCCGGCGAATCAAGAATAGGAATAAAAGTGAAGGGAAAAGAGAATAAGCAAAACAAAACAAAGGATTCGAAACTTGAAATATCGTATGATCCAAAAGGGTGGAAAACAAAGTGGTATTAATACGATTCGAAGATTCTGTGTATATGTATATATATTCACTTTCTTTATTAGCTTCCTATTGTATATATTGTAGATTCGAAAGAGAAAGTAAGTTGAATAAGGATCGTAAAGATGGAAAAGATAATAGATCGAAAAATAGAATTGTAACAACAAAGAAAAGAAAGATATCGATTAGAAACAAAATAACTATAACTAGAAGAAGATGCTAAGCGACGAAAAGAGTGTTCTAGTACATTCCGAATCCTTTAATACTTGAGCTCAAAGCTGAATATCGTAGAGTAGGATTCTGTATAGTCGTCAAATTGGAAAAGCCGCAAAGTGTATTGTCGAGCCGCAAATCGATCAAAGGAATCGGAATCAAGGTGTGCAATTCAAAAGGCTTTTAGGTATCGTCGAGGTGATCGAAAAAAGGGTAATATCGTCGAATAGGCTTAGCAAATTGAACCGTGGAAGAAAGCGATTTCAAAGTGTAGGTTTGTATTGTGTTAGCGAGCGAACTAGTTGCGCTGGCGGACAAAGAGAGCTTTTATTTCGATAAAAAAAAGTGAAAAGAATAAAGAACAAATAACGCCGATCTATATTGGATTTCAAAAGCAAAAGCGTATATGTATGCGTGCATTGTATGTATATAGTAAGTCCCCTACCTCACATTCGGGCCACCCCCCCATTTGGGCCACCTCAAAAAACATATCAACATAACCAAAAAAAAATCTTTTAACTCAAATAATTCAACAACCTTTGAATCGATTGTTTTGAAACTTTGATATTGTATTAATTATACTATAATAACTTTATATACCGAAGATAACATTGCTATAACTTTGAGTGCTATTGCAAATAAGCTTTCTATATAAAAGTTTACGACAACCCTTTTCTTGGTTAAGTTCAAAAGTTTCCGTTGCTCATCAATATTATTAATGATTTTGAATGGGAAATAAAGAAAATTCTCATTATCAAAAAAACCCATAATTCTTTACAATATTATATCTTTTGGTTTAATATTAACATCGATCTTATTTAATACCCCGTCTCTAATTTAAAAACTGCTTTTTATAAGTTATATGATTTTTATTAAACGAATTTTACATTGTTTAGTCTTTCTACTTTATTACCTAAATAAATCAAACTTTATGAGAATAAAGAAAATGATTACAATTACGTTAATAATAACAAACTTATATCCACTATTAATTAAATACGTTTTTTCCAAACCATTTTGTAATTATAATTACTTAAAGAAATCTTTATATTATATCAAATTATTGTTATTATTACTAATACTAATTAAAATAATGTAATCCCCGATATAGTACAAAAAAAGAAAAAATCTTTAAAATAAATACAAAATAGTTAATTTTTACTACTTTATTTAACCAAAGAACAAACAAAACTATTAAAAGAAAAAAAAGAAATACTATTTATCTAAAACGAAATACTATTTAAAATGCTTTGGCTTTTAGCCGTAGCTTTAAAGCCATTTCTTTTAACGCCTACCTACGCTTTTTCTCTTATTCAAATCTTTTATACGTTTAGTATTTCTTCAACTCCTTTTTGTAGATCCTTTTTATACGCTCTCTCTTCTTCTCTATCAGAATTCCTTTCAACGCCTTTTTCGAAAACTTATGCTTAAACTCCGCCCGCAAAACCATCTACTTTTTCGTTAACAATATTGCAAAGAACAATCAAAGAAAAAAATAATTTACTTTCGCTTTTTATTTGTAGATCAACAACGCTTCGCAATATCTCAGAAAATTGCTTAACAATTAACTTTTCAAAATCTTTTTATACCTTTGCTTTTGATTAAAACAAAAAAAGCAAAGCTTTTCTTTTTATTTCGATACAATATAACACTTTCCTTTTGAATTTTTTGTAAAGCAATTTTGTATATATAGTATATATATGCTTTCGAAATCTTCAAAACAATTGTTAATAACAAACAATAGTTTTGTTAATAATTTCAATAACGATTTAATAAATTCTTTATACAATTTACAATATATTATCCTAAACATATTATTACTATTATTTTTCGATTGATTTGAAGTTTTTGCAATAAGTTTTTTGTTGTTACTATTGGTTTAGATTAATATTGTAGATACTCAATTCTATTATTATTGTTATTATTGTTTCGCCGTTGATACTCGGTTTTGTTATTATTATTGTTATTGTTTCAATATAGTTTTTTGTTATAAAGAATCTTTGTTGATAAGATCTTGCATTAGCGATTCAAATATTCAAATATATACTATTATTATACTAAATCAATATTATTGTTTATTGTTTTAAAAAAAAAAAATTAACCTATAAAATCAATTGAAAAGCTTTGTTCGTCGAAATCATCATTGTTTTTCGCCGTTTGATTTTTTTTATTATTTTTGTAATCTTGCTCTGAAAAAAAAAAAAAAGAAAAAAAAACTTTGATTACAACAAACGCTTTCAATTTCGATTATTTCGTTATTAATATCGTTTACACATTCGCTACACTCTTACATTACTTTTGCCTTTTGGTAAAGCTTCTATTCAATAACCTTTTCGTTATATTCGATATAAAATTGTTCGATTTATTAGCGTAGAAAGATATACTTAAGGAAGCAATGAATTTGATAAAGAAATTAAAATGATTTGGATATAGATTTAGGTTTATAATGGAAAAAGCCTTTATTATATGCTTTTTTTCAATATAAACATTATTTTGCCATTTCGAAATATTGAATAGATATCTATCTCGTTGCGAAGTGTTTATATATACGTTATCGTTTAAGAATAAACAAATACAACTATATATTTTGCAATAACAATTGCAAAGTTTACAATAAACGTTTTTTGTTTGATTTAATTAGTTGGCAAATATTATATATAGTATAATACAGGATTATTAATAAATAATTGTTCAAAAACAAATTCTATTAAAAAAAAGAGTAATATTACGTTTTTGTTGCTCGATTAGTATAGTAGACGTTCCGATGTATATATACACTATTATAATTTATATATTCGATTAGCGAGTATATGCCGTGTATATATCCTATTTACACAATTCATATATATATAACAATCTTTTTCTCGTAGCATAATCAAATAATAGTAAATTCTAAGAACTCTATTAACCCTGTTCTAAACAGCTCTTTTACGGCATAAGCGTTACAAAGGCTAGTATACTCAAATATAAATAAGTAAAAAAAGTAAGAAATGTACTAGAAGTATAGAAATAACATCAGGGATAGTTATATCCCGTAACAATATTATATAAGATTTAAAAGTAGATCGAAAATCAATAAAAAAATGATTTTTATTTAATATAGAAACGCAATTATATAATCTTTAAATAAATAGAAATCTATAATGCTTTATATAATAAAAACTGAAATTATAACCACGAACAAAAATGCAAAAAAAAATTATATAATTCGAAAAGCTTATTATCGATTTAAAAGAATAAACTTTTTCAAACTCATTTATATTTACACTATATTACAATAACAAAAGCGGTATTAATTAAATATAAAAAAACAAATTCTATAGTAAAGCTAAATATATTAGTATACAATAATACTTTATACAAAAGAATATAATTGAGAAAAAAAAGCTTGAAATAATATAAATTCCTAGTTTTAAATAGAAAGTTAATATCCTTACAAAGTAATTAATCTATTTTGAATTTTTAATATACAATAAAAAATTGAATCTTAATTTCGAAAAGTGTTAAAGAAACTTTTATATCGCGATAAAATATAATTATAAAGTATTAAACTTCTATAAAAAGATGTAAAGATTATAACAATAATAAATTATCGCCGCGAAAGTTAATAAAGCTTTGAAATATATATATACAATATTAAAAAATCAGAATTAATAGCAAAAATGATTATTTCTACAAAAGATTCAATTATACAAAATCTTAAGATTTGGATTGAATCAATCAAAATGCGTTTTGGGTTTATTTAAAGGTTGAAAGAGATAGAAATATTAATATTAAAAAGTATTTCAAAAAATCTTTAAAAACATTTTTCAAAAAGGCTTTTTCTTTTATATGATTCTAATGATCGAATTCGATCATAAAGGGGCTATTGTAATCACGTGTAGCGCTATACCTAGTTAAATGTTTCTACCTCATATACTCAATTGAACATATATACCACTCCTAGTATATTAAACAATATACACTATTACTACTACAATAAAAATAATACGGTACAATAGGTATTGGAAACTTAAACTATTTAGAAGAAAGTATAAAATTATCGCTTTGTGATAGAGGCTTTTCTGCTCGTAGACCAAGTTTCTTTCCGCTCTGACCTTAATCTTAGAGGGACAGATGAAAAGAGTTGCCTACGAGTACGCAGCTGTGTGTATTTGGTCAAAACCTCCTTACTGCTCGAGTAGTAGAATGAGTTCCAATATCGAGTATCTAGCTGCTACTACTACTACTACTACTACTACTACTACTACAACTTAGATATAGTTGCAAACGGACATGACATCTTGACGGTCAGAAGCGCTTGTTGAAGGGGTCCTCGGTGTTCTGTGTCGGAAAATTACGTTATGAGATTGGCGTGACGTAAGTAGGGCAGAAACATAAATTAATCTTAGGAGCACTACTTCTACAATCGCAAGCAACCCCTGTTTCTCATTTGCGAATGATGATTCGAATGCCCTCACTTCCCTCTTTGGGATACGGAACGAACCGATCCGCGTCCATCTCAACGTCCGTCTTGTCCGTTTTGTGTAGCTCCAACCACCCCTCATCTCCTTTGTCCTCCTTGCATCCGAATTTGCGCCAGAGGGATCCAAGCATCAGATACAATTCTGCATATGCAAGTTGTATCCCAAGGCATTGTCTCGAACCGTGAGAAAATGTCATGAGGTTACGCTTCAAGCGTGGGTCTTGGATGAAGCGCTCCGGATCGAAGATGAGTGGGTTGTGGAACACTTTGGGGTTGAGGTGGATTATGGGCGTTGCCATACCTACATTGGTCTGATGGATGGAATTAGTGGCCTGTTTTTCCATGAAGTCGGGCAACTTACACCTTGAGGAATGAGCCAGGTCTTCTTCCCATCATTGAATTTTAGAATCTCGTCGGGGGCATTTCTTGATTTTCGACCACTGGTACCCATGGATAATCTCAGTCCTTCCTGAATCACGGCACTCAGGTAGGGTAGCTGCTCCATATCCTTGAGGATTGGTTCGACTGTAGAATCAGGAAGAGCCGTCTTTAGCTCGGCTCGGAGTTTGATCAGAATCTTCGGATGAGACAGCAAGTAGAAGGTTAATGCCTAGCACTTCTGTTAGTTGAGAGTCAGATTTCCTACGCAATCTACTGTTCCTCACGCTCAAAGTCCAAGCAGTTGTTTCCGTCCCAGCAATGGAGATATTCTGGGCCTCTTGAAGGAGTCTCAATGGACGTTTTTCGTAGTCGGAAATCTTGCTATCAAATATTTCATCGAATACCGTCTTTCCATCCTTCCCTTCTTGATGAGCTGCTTTGACTCTATATATATTCGACAACAGCTCCTGCTGGGCTTAGTATATATTCCATCTCAATCCAACCATCCATTGGCGTACCTGCTTGAACTCAACGAATTTGTCTGCGCCAGGGTTGAGTACCTTGCGCACAAACTTAGGAATCATATTCATCATGGGCATGAACCATGAGAACTGTACAGCCACTGGACCAAATTTGTGGAATCCATCGATCTGTATCTGGTCAGAGTCCAAGCAAGCTATTTCATCATCATTCCGTCAAGTTACCATGTGAAAGAACGGAGCATTGAAATTGGGCGCTCCCAACCAATTCGAGTTGAAACCATAGGCATACTCCGATATGAGGTCATTGGTGAAGGCGCCAAACATTGGTAGACAGTCAATAGGCCTTCCAGTGTCTTGAAATTGTCGCAACCTCATATATAACTTTTCCATGTTTGATATCATCTGTGGCTCGAGTCTACGAACTGAATCCTTTGAAAACATCTTGGACATCGCGCCTCGCCTCATACGATGCAAATCGTGGTCCACCGTCGAACCAGCAGCTTCCGAAAATCCAAAAAGCTGCATCAGTCTTCTACATTTATCACGTCGACGACCCCCAGCTGGCATCAATTCGGGAACGAATGAAGGATCGTTAACGTGCAGTTCGTCGGGGGCTACCCTCACAATGGGTCCGTACTTCTCATGCATCTCTTGGACTTTGAAGATATACTTTCCACGCAGGAAGAAGTCGTAATAGAATTCGTACCATAGGGTCATACCTGCAAGCTTTGGGCCGGGAAATGATGCCAATGGGTGGAAAGTGATTCGATAGAGGTAGAGAAGGGCAATACTGACGATTATTGCAAGACAAACACTCGCCCATAGCCCATTCGTGAGGGTCTTCATGCCATCCATGTCTGTTGGATGGTAGTCAAACTAATGATGATGATAAATTCGATAATGGTATTGCCGTGTGAGTGGATTTTTTCTTGCGTTCAGAAAATAGAAGCTGTTGAAGATGCATTTATCAGTTATGTTGAAAATAGTGGAAAACAGCTAGCTCTGCTAGAGAGGAGGTGATACCACCATCAATATCATCCAGTGTTATCGAGATCAGTTGGCCAGTCAGACATTACTATCCAGCGATGTCTAGGATATTGGGAAACATTGAAAGCCCCGATAATCTTGTCATTTGAGTAACATGTCTCTTCTATATAGTGAATGGACCTATGTTGTGCTCTCTATCCTCGTCTTCTATGAGCTTTCGTAATTCTATACACCCCTAGTTGATCTACAAAATCTTCTTAGGGATGAATGAAAGGACTTTCACCCATACAGCTTTATCGGTAGGTATGACAGACGCAATGATCTCTGCTGGCTCTTGGGTGTATTTTCAATCGTGTATTCAAGACGTCCTCGAGTCTATTTGAAGCTATCGATGCTGAAAAGAGAAGCACTCGTCGTCGTCCTTCCATCAGAAACCACAATGCAATTGTGTGTATGAATGTGTTCCCCGAATAGTTTTATCATGGTACTGCATTCATATCGGTGAAAGCTGAAGACGACGGAATGAAGTGTTCTGGTTGGAAGAGCAAAATAGCATACTAGTACCACTGAATAGATCGCGTACACGCCGTTCTAGAGGTAGAATGTATGAGCCATCATACTCGTATAATGTTGCGGGTAAGAGTCATCCAGTGATCGATCACTTGCAAGCCAGTGAGCATACATTTGCGTTCCAACCGTTGTCCCGTTCTGTTTCCACCACCGCTCCAGATATCTTCCCTTCATTCAAACAAGTGCCACTCCCCATTACTTAGACGTGAGAAGAGCATCAATGCGACCTTATGTGTGACGAATGTACGAGTATTCCGACACAAGCACCAGATTGAACTGAGCTTGAATGAGAACGGGTGCATCCTCACACAACATGACGCTGCACCCATCAAGACCCAATCCAGAAAAGAGGAGGTTACACTTGGTGCATCCACACGCGCCAGGACTTGACTCGCTCAAGACATGAATCTGAATATGGGAAGGTTTGAAGTCCAACACTGTTCCTCCCTCCGGTCTTCATCACCTAGAAGCACATGGGTGTACGAAGTAAGGTGTCCAAACTATAAACCGTCGCTTTCTGAGAACTGGACTGGGAAATTAAATGCTTATGAATTCTTAAAAGATAAGCTGGGAAAGGTTGGATGAAGCCGTGCAGTGGAATTCAAGTATCTTCCTTTTCCTCACACTTATCGGCTAACCACTTTGACAGAAATCAACCCAGACTTCGAGCTTGACATGACCAACCTTGGTCCTGTTGCAGTCGATGAGAAAGCCGATACAAAAATTGGATGTGTTTGGTCATTGCAATGGTGTCGTAAATGAGAACCCCCTTGCTTCATTTAAGAAAGGGAGAGGGTGACACTTTTAAGATGAAGGGCGCTCTCTCAATCTTCCAAAACAATAAATATATATATATATATAAAATAAATATTGATTCTCAATCTTGCCAGTACTTATTGAATGGGCCTCGTAGATGTTCCAAATGTAAAGATATTTGGCGACAACATCATGACATTTAATCGTCATATCATCATGTAAGTACGCACTCCCCCCTTCATGGTCCAACTGGCTCCGACAAGAGGAATTTACAATATCACATTTCAATCAATGATGGCGTTGGTAAAGTTGCGTCTTGTTTTGAGTCTCTACCTCTCTATGACTACTCGTATCCCATCAATAATGATGTCAAGAAGAATTCCAACGCGTTTACCCCCCTTGCTACGTTGAATTCCACACAGGTCAAGAGAGGAATGCAACATAATACCCCGGGAGATAAAACCTCTCGTATGACCTACCTCGCATGTGTTCCAAGCAAAACTCAAAGCATAAATATTAAGGAATTTCTGCAAAAATGACTTCAACAACATCAAGCATTAGTGGCATGACCGATGGAGGAGGGCTCTTCCCAACTTTCGTTCCGAGTGATGTTGCGGGTCAGACTGTCTTGGGCTGTCCTATCGTGAGTGATCCTTGCGAAATTCCTTTGGTTCTTCCTCGAGCCATGCAGTCACTTAATCCCGTCCCAAATAGTCATCATTCATGTCCCTCGATGCCAAATGCCCCATCACAGGCACCGGCCTTCCAACTTGCGCGACGCAAACTGGACCTTTAGACGGTGGTTGCTGTTCTTCCCTCAGCGCGTTTGCGACGAGTGTTGGGGATTGCTACAGCAGTAACGCACCAGATTGTTTGGACCTGAGTGGTGAGTGGTGCTTTGATGCGGCTTCCATCCCTCCGTACCACTGGCACAGATGGAACAAAAAGAAAAGTAGTGAAAGCTACACGAAGCTAACATTACCAGAACTCTCTAGCAGCTTAACTGCCTTCAGTGCAACGGCAACCGACGAACAAATTACCAACCCCTGCGCACAATTCGCTTCCGAAACCGGGACCAGCAATCCTACCGAGACGGGAGAAGCTACCGACACGGGAGAGGCCGCAACTGAGACAGGAAAGGGGACTGCGACAAGCAGTGCGAGCGCTTCTGCCACGACGACTTCAAAATCTGGTGGTGCAAAGGAGAGAGGGAACATTGGGTTGAGGACTCTTGCGGGTTTGGTATTGGTAGGAAGTCTCAGTGTTTTGTGGTTGTGAAAGTCAAGATGGAACATCAAAGAGAGGTTTGGTTGATGACTCTGCCAGTATGGATGCTGTGGGCTCTTCTCGTAGGTCTCTGGGGAGAAACCGAGAGCCTAAGCGGAGATGAAGGTGGCGTTCGATTCTTGGTTTGGTGGATGCTATGTATGCTGTCTTTCGGTATTCTCAGTGGGTTTGGAATTTATGTTGGCGTACGTTAGATATTTTCAATGAATGGTATTATGCGGCTCTTTTGCTTGGTTTCCGAGATCTGATTTACAACTCTGCTGGGTGTCGTCATGTTTATGATGATAATTTCGAATTTGGAAATCAGTTGTAGTTGTTGTATTGAGAAGTGAAGGAAACAGCACCCCATCGCACCCTGTACTAAAATAGAATTCCCCTCATTAGTGTAACGCATTTCAAGGGACAGCCGCTTGTCTCAGTCCGCCCCGGGACTAAAGTATCATTATGATAGTAGAAAATCCTGATCAGCATGAGCACCTTGGCTCACTGTCAAAGGTTCCAAACCCCAGTACTCAAGTATGGTCGCGTTATTCCACAATGAAAGGGGGCTTTATGGCATGTAGATGGCATCATCGGCAGCATATGAGTATTTTGAGACTCCACCAGTGATTCAAACTTCACCGACTCTCTCCTGACAAGTGCCTGGAGTAGCATCTGCGTAAGGCTTTTGATAGTTGAAACGATATATAATCATGTCCGTAAACCGCAATCCTGATATAGACAATATAAAAGAAGCCCTTGCAGAAGCCCAAGTATGTTCAAATCATTCGCTATATAACATGGTAGACCATCTTCCTGAAATTTCCTGAATATCCCAGACGCCAAATTCCATGTAAGATCCCATTCGCCTTCCATTGGTCTATGGTCATCACGATCGTTATCAGTTATCTCATCAATCATCAGGAGCCACTTGATACCCGCGCCGTGCTTTGACGTGCTTTGTTTGCAATCAATCATCCCCAACTTCAACGATCCTCACCCCAGCCCCTTTCCTCTCCCCTCTCCCAAAACTAGGAAAAGCGCTAGCTTTGACCTCCACCCTCATCTCCTTCTTCTTTCCTACTTCGCTCACCAACTTTTTGAAATACACCTCGGCTTGTATAGTGGCACTATACGCAATCGGCGTCCACATCCAAACATTTCTCCTCTCACTATCCGCACCTGCCGCCAATAGTGTTCTCAATACCAACATATGTCCATTGCTGCTCGCAAAATGCAATGCCGTATTTCCGTCCGCATCCGAATTTGCCAACACATCCTTTGGATCTTTGTAGACAGCAGCAGACGTGAGGAGAATCTGCAAACATGTATCATGGCCTCCGCGACTGGCATACATAATTGCATCTCGACCTCTCACATCACGTCTCAGGATGCCCGATACAGCGGGGCCTTGTGAGCACAGCAAATTTACCACATCCGTATGCCCAGCCCCGGCAGCGAGCATGAGGGCGGTCTGATGTTCTTCATTGAGAGAGATGGAGAGGGACTCGTGGCCGAGGGATAGGAGAAGAGAGGCCACTTCAAGATGACCGAGAGAGGCGGCAAGATGTAAAGATGTATTGGAAAGTCCGTGAGGTGAGGAATCGGGGTTATGCAGGAGGGTGGGATGGGCTTTGAGAATTCGATGGACGAGGGAGGCATCGGGAGTATGAATTGCGCGACGGAGGCGGAGCGTCGTATCAATCCTATGTAGACGAAGTCAGAGGCTAGAGGATGGAAGGGAAGGGGGGAAACATGACATGCTTCCAAGAACTGTTGAATTGTCGACGAGTAGGAAAGGAAGCTCGCACTTACATATTCTCAGCATATCTATCGACCTCTCCTTCATACACCGTTGCCTATGCCGATACTCGCAAACAAGAACAGCAATGTCTGACAAACCCGATCAAAAACACCCCAGTTAACTCCGAATTGACACTGTTGACGATGCGATACGGAATACTTGAACCTCTGCATCCGCCCCCACCAAAGGATTCCTGGTGCTCGTACTCGCGCGCTTACATAATCATGATCTACTCGAATCATAATGACAATCATGAATCATGATCCATGCGTCATGGCAACTTTTTGACACAAACTTCATTGCCGAGGTACCACCAGTACCACCAGTACCACCAGTACCACCAGTACCACCAGTACCAATGTTCCATACTCATCAACTTCAGAAAAAAACACACATAGAAGAATTCTGATACTTCTTCTTATCCTCGGGATACTATCAAGAGATCAACAGTGATGTCGAATTCTCGTTTCCATCCTAGTATCGCAATGCGACCTATCCAAAGCGTCGTCAGCGCCTCTTTCCTGTATCCCTTCAAAGGTATTTGGTACTTTGGCGCCGATGCTCAATTCTACCCTCTCTTTGCTAGAAGATTAATCCCCCTCACAATAACATCAATCGTGGTTCTGGGTCTCTTGTTCACATTCACCTATCTTCCCCAGGTAGCCTTTTTGGCTCTTTGGCATGGTCCCGGCGCATGGTTTAATGCTGCATTTCTCGTCCTCGGTGAAGGGCAAGTATTGATTGCCCTACTGTTTGAGGCATTGCTAGTAGATGAGACCTTGGTGGATGTGTTCGATGCATGTGCCCTTTCCCCGTGAACGTCTGCAGGGCTAACGGTATATGATAGGCTACGCTGATCAAAGAAGGTCTCATAGATCTCGTCTCCCCCTCTCGAATCCTTCATGGCGATGCGCCGAATGAAGTCAAGATGCTTGGAAAGCCCACCACTTCCGCCGTTTACTCCCCTTTCTCCTTTCGTCAGATCATAGAATTCATAATATTCCTCCCTCTCAATTTCATACCGGTGGTGGGGACGCCTGCTTTCTTGGTCTTAACCGGGGCAAGAGCTGGTCCTTTCCATCACTGGCGATACTTCAAACTAAGAGGTCTGGCGAAGAAGGAGAGGAAGAGGGAGATCAACAGCCGGAAGTGGAAATATACATGGTTTGTTATCTTGACATGATGAGAGCGGTTTGCTGACAGTAAATTAGGTTCGGAACAGTCGCTTTGCTATTACAACTGGTGCCGGTACTCTCTATGTTTTTCCTCTTGACCTCGGCCGTTGGATCAGCCCTATGGGTGGTAAAGTTAGAGGAGCAGAAGAGATTGAATGTAGCAGATAGGTTGGTCAACAATGCTGGTTTGCCTAATAATGAAGAGTTCGATGAGGAGGCACCTCCACCGTACGCTGACGACGCTGTATAATTTCTAATATCATTTCCAACTTGTAAAATATTTCTTTTTTCTCCTAGCTATTCTTCAATTATTTGGCCTTGACCGATGATTCAACGTCTTGGTATTAATATCAACTGCCACTATCATCCAGCATGAGAATACCTTGGGAGCGAACCCAGACTTGTTCATAGTCATCTACTCGTAGTACATACTCGAGTAGTTTACATAGAATAAAAGAGAGATTAATTGATAACCTTGGAGAAAATCAATCCTCGTCCAAACTCTCCTACAACCTCATGAATCTATCTGCGTATCGAGAAAAAAAAAGGAAAGAAAGGCCATGAAATCATCGACTTCTCGTTTATGGCCGTGGTTATATTCGAGAGGGAAAGGGGAAAGGGAGGAGGAAGAGATATCGATTAATTCACTTGACTTTAATCCTATTTATACTCTACTGTATATTTTACCATCAACGCAAATGATACTCGAGTATATTTGGATTCAAACGGGTGATTAATCTTAAGCTTATTTTATGGTCATCATGTTACTAGAGTAGTAGTATTTAAGGGAGGGAGAACTTGAGGTATAGGCATAACCTATAACCAAGTAGGTGGGTGAGTACTCGAATATGTGAAAATAACCGAAAGCTTGAGATCTACTCGTATGTACGAGTAGAGAAATTTGTTTCCTTGTCGGGTTTCCCCTTTTACTCTCATGGCCAACATCTACATATATGCAATCTTCCATCCTTCTATCCCTCCATCCAAGAAACCCCCTAACCCTTCATCCCCTTGCAAAAAGCGCCCAAGCCCCCAATCAACCTCCCGAACCCATTGTCCTCCCTCACCTCCCCCCTAATCCACCCCGCCAATTTCCCCTTGACACTCTCCCTCCCATACCGCTCATCCACCATCAAGATCCCCGCCCAATCGCCCCGATGACGAATCGCTCTCCCTACACTCTGATTGACCGCCCTCATACAAACATTCTGATAAAAATCCATCGCCTCCTCTTTCGCCACCTTGGCAATTTCCTCGCTCGTCATTCCCGTCGCCTTGACCATGTTGTCTCCTCCTCCCCCTAGCACACCCCCGGATGTGACAGGGGCAGAAAGACGCGCCACGGCACTCTCCCGAACAAACTCCAACCTCCTCTTCCATTCCGCCGTGTTAGCGTTGGGAAACGGTAGGCCGACGATCACCACGCAGCGACCCAACCCATCACTAAAATTGATGCCCTCGCTTAACTTCCCACCCACCACACTGAAGAGTAAAGCGCCCTTCCCCTCGTCAACACTTTTCGCATACCGCCCCAAAACATCCTCCACACTTTCCGCCTTCGACTCCACGAAAATCGGCTTCTTGCTCTCCAGCTTCGAGAGGATGGAGGTGCGCGTATCGGGAGCCACCCGGCGAAAGCGCGCGAGGGTCGTGGCGAGGAAATCGTACGAGGGGAAAAAGACTACGATCCCATCGGGAACAACGGTGCAGATGTTGACGAGGGCTCGACCGAGTTCATCCATCATATCGGTGTTCTGTCGATTATCGTATGTCCATCGAAAATTCAGGCCCGTAGGGCCCTTTGCAACGGTGCGTGCGAAGAGACTGGTCTTGGGGACGACGTGGCCGCAAGATAAGGTGGTGATTGTGTCGGTGGGGATGGTGGGGAAGAGCAGAGAGGTGTAGTCTGAGAAGGGGGACATGGTGCCACCGGCTAGGATGACGGCGCGGGCTTCGGTAACGATGGGTTCGAAGTGGGAGGCTGGGTCTAGGAGTTGAAATTTGAGGGTTATGGTATCGACGGATTGCTTGTTGAAGAAGAGTTGACCTTCCGATGTGGGGTGGGTGAGGGCGAGAAGAAGAGAGGTGAGGGTATGGAGGATTGGTGTTGTGGATGGTCTTGGTGGAACTTTGCCGTTATGGGAAGAGGTATTTAGTTGAGTGGTTGTTGTGGTGGCAAGGGAATGAATGGTATAGGATTCGACTTTTCGTGCTAGTTTGCTTTCTTGGAGATATCTAATCAACTTGAAGAGATTAATCTGGTCGACTGTTTTTCCAGCAAGGAGTTCTTTTCCGTCGACTACTCCATCTATTTCCTACGTATTAATCTGTTAGTATATACGAATTGTGAAATTCCTCATCTCGTGCTGCTCATTCTCCATATGTCTAAGGAACCAGAAGCAAGAGGAAACAATGGTGCATACCTTCCCTTCCAACTTCTTCTCCAGATATCCAACTAAACTATTCACAACCCTCACCACTTGCGCCAAATACATCCTATTTTTCCCCTTCAATTTCTGCGCAAACCTTTTTATGTAGTTGACCAACATCTCCCTCCCCAACCTCAACTCCTTCAATGACATTTCCGTCCCATAAATCCCCGCTATCGCATCCATCAAATTATGCGCTTCGTCTATGATCACCACATGTCCTTTAAGACTGATCCCTAACGATTCTCTCGCACTCTTCTGAAGGAGTAACGGATAAGGAAGCGTGACGATTTCAGCGGGTTTAATGACCGAACGTGAGGCGTAGTAAGGACAGATTGATATCTCTTTCCCCAGAGCTCCCATATCTTCGATATCACGAAGGGTTGCTAGCGTATGATCGCGAAAAGTGTTGATGAGAGGTCTGTTTTCTTTATTTGGAATATGAGGACATTTCTGATCTTTTGGCGTAGAAGATTGTTGAAGTTCGGCGCACCGCTCATTCATTGCCGTTGAAGAGGTGAGCTTATTGACTTTGGGATTTATGCAGAGATTCTTCCGTGATCCCAAGGTAAGGTGTTTGAGCTGTTCATGGACATTATCTGTGTCTTTTTCTTTTTCTTTTTCTTTTTCCATCCATTTCGATGCAGAGTCTTCTGGAGGCATGGATGATGGAAATTCCACACGCCGAAGTTCGTTAATGAATTGGGTTAGCTGGGAATGAGTTCTGGAACAGTAGAAGATCTATTGGAGGTTAATAATTTGCATGAAGTTACTTGAGAAAAGATCAAACCTTCATCTCATCATCTTGTTCCTCTTCTTCATCTTCCAACTTCTTACTCCTCATCCCAACACTCTCCATCAACTCCAAAGTTTCTCTCGAAAAGATGGCTTCATCTCCAGTCTTCCCCTTCCCGCCACCACCAACCTCCCCATCACTATCCCAATCCTCTAGTAGAAATTCATCCTCACCACCCTCCCCTCCAACAACATCCCCTTCCCCATCTCCCCCAACCTTCCTCCTCTTACTATCCCTCATACCCCCATTCCCACCCATCCTATCTCTCTCCCTCCTCTCCCTCTCCCTAACTCTCTTCAACCTCTCCTCCATCTCCTCTCTCCTCCTAACCAATTCCCTCCTCCTCCTCTCCCTAGCCATCTCAACCACCCACTCCGGTTCCCCCGAACCTCGCCCCCCACCATCCAAAAGCCCCTCAAATTCCCTCCTCTTGTAATCCCTCAGCCACGTCAAACTGCCACAGATCAAGCTCAAGCTTTTTCCCGTCCCGGTCGGAGATTCCAAGATCCCAATCCGCCCCTGTTCCAAAACATCATACACGGTTTGCATGAAGGTTTCTTGGATGGGATAGGGAGTGTACGGGTGATGAAAGTCTTTCTTGTGAATTTCCACACCCCCATCGGGATCATTGATCGCGAGGCTCATGTTGGTCAGTTCTACTGGGTTGGTCGATAGAAATGGTGGATATTCTCGGTTTCTCCTGGCACACCGTCGTGTAAACTATCTTTGAGGGTGACGCGCTTTTGTGAAATCTTAAAACGCGAAGTCACGCCTTTTTGGCGCAAAGTGAAATATTCATGTGAAGGGGCAAGCAGTGAGACTATTGCGAAACGGATTGATGGGTGATACTAAAGAAGATTTGTTTGTTTCTTATGGACAATATCATTGAGAGTAAGTATTTTGCCAACTATTTTAATTGTATGTATGTACGGGTATTTGTCCAGGTATGCAAGTACTTACTTTACTCAAGCATAACCTACCTTTATCCTGGAGAATGAACTGGAAGCGGAAATACAACAAGTCATATTACAATGTTGATATGAAGGTCCGCCGGGTCATACTCTTATTCTCATGGGCCATTCAGAGTAGATCATATCAAGGAAGGCAAGGTTCATCAATCATGCCATCGAAATGCCATATGGATATTATACCATGCCCGCTATCTAAAGTTACACTCATGATTTCTTCCACTCGCATCTCATCTATGCATATGAATTCCCTCTCTCCCCTTCGTTCCTCCAGTCGTTTAAAAGTCTGCATAAGCCATGCCACAGTACCCTGCCTATACAATCGTCTCCAACTCCCTAGCATAACCAAGTGTGTTCTCAATCGCAGTCATGCTAACTTCTTTCTCCTCCGCTACCTCTCCAGCTTCAACATTGACACCATTCTTCAATTTTTGATTAGGGAAGTATATCCGCCCGTCCTCAATCAGCCATCCTCTATGTTGTGCAAATTGTACTACCGCTCCTTCTGATGGCAAGAAGAGGAGGTTCTTCGTGGATGAGATGGGTATAGATGGGTATGCTGATTCCGAAGAAGAGGCAATTTCAGAGCGGATTTGATTGATCAAAATCTATTCGTGAATCGTCAGTGGGCAAAACTTGTAAAGTTCCCAGGGATACCTAATCCAACCTCACAGTTGATAGGCAATAAGAGAACATGGCGTAGCAAGAAAACCAAACTCACCTCACTAAAAACCCCATATTCCTCACTCGGCACCTTGCCACCCTCCATCGCCCTCCAAACCAAATCATAGCTACCCTCCATCAACCATCTCTCCAACTTAATGGGATACCCCAAGTATTTATCCTCCTCAACCCTCTTTCCACCATTCTCCCTCAGCTCCAATCCCTCCAACTCCGTATGAAAGCCCGCATAATCACCCTGCGTCAACAACAACAAAAGATATAATCCTGTGATCTTGTTCTTCTCTCCTGAGCTCTTGGCACTAAATTTGTCGGCTGGAAGCTCGTAGTATGGTGTTAATTGATGGACGTAACGTGTGAAAGCGGCTGGGTCCTTTGCACGGATAGAAACCAGGGCGCCAGCTTCGAAGACTTCGCGAGCAAGAGATAATATGGAGGATGAGTGCGATGCTTGTGGAGTCAAGGCATTTAATTTGAGGAGTGTGAGTTTGGCTTTAGAGAGGAGAGATGAGCTTTCTGGGTAGGATGTTGATGGGGACTTGAGTTTCTGGAGAATTGTTTGAAGATCGCGTTCTGACATCTTGATGTTTGGATGGTGGAATGGTTGGTATACTGATGGAGATTTCGCAAAGAAAATGGGGGGTGTGAATTAGTTGAGTGGAAAAGTAGGTATACCCGTTATTGGAACATGAAGCTTTGGTCGATGACAAGGTAGCTATCGAGCCGCGTTGATAGAAGCAACCTCGCGGTGCTTAGTCATACAAGAGCGTCTAGCCTGAGGCTAGCCAAAGCTTATTTCTGAGATCATCACCTGATTGACTTCCATGCTTGGATTTTGTACTCGTACAGCTGCGAACTCAACTGGTCGAACCATGAAGGATTGAGTATACATATCCTCTTCTCGGTTCTATATCTCAATATTTGGACCTAGAAGGGATTATGCGCTTGGTGTGCTTATGGAACACGAACCAGCCAGAATCACTCAATACTCAATCAACTCACCCTCAGGATACTCTTCATCATAATCTATAAACTCATATTTTCATTCTTCATTCATGGCCATTCTAGTATGCATGCAGTATGTGCAATGATCTTTCGCCTTTGCTATAATCATATCACCCCATAGTTGAACTCCCTGCCCAAAAGTATAGAGAAAAAGTAAAGCAAATTCCCAAATTTCCCTCATTACCCTATTATGCAGAATCGCAGAGAAGCCAAGGAAGAGCAATGAACTTTGGGCGATTGACTCCAGATGCGTTAGAAGGAACCCAAGGTCAAACTTTCTATGATACAATCGTGATATGTTCGAAGAGATGTGTGCAAGGTGGTCCAATATTGAACGTTGGTGTTTTAGGAAAATTGTTTAGATGAAGGACGAATACCCAAGGATACAGGAGAAGAGAAGAGAAGATCGTAATTGCGTCAAGAAGTCCGAAAGATCCAATGGTCGAGCCATAGATGAGAGACTGCCAGTTGAACCAAAAGAGACAATTTAAATCATCGACCACCAAACATTCCCTCAAGACCACTGCCGTTGGCCTTGTTTGCTGAAATGTTCCGACCACCGCCCACAACACCTAAGCTTGGACTCTTGTTACTTCCATCAATGTTCCAAGGACCACTACTTTTTTTCTGACTCTTCTCATCATCATCCATGCCCTCCATATTGAAGACAAAATCGCCTTGCTCTTCATCAATGGGTGTGGTAAATCTGCCACTGCCCACTATACTGTTTGAGCTGGGTTGTCTATCAGCCGCAAAGGCAGACCGACCGGAACCGATGGGAGTAGTTGTGGCGCGGGCAGCGGAAGATGAAAGAAGGCTGGGTTCGCTACCATTGGATTCAGCTCTGGCGAGACGAGTTCGCTGAAGTTGTTGTGAAATGATCGACATGGAGGTTTGACGAGGTGGAGATGCAAGATATGGGGATGCGTCACCAGATGTGTTAGGACGAGCGGTTGGTCTTGAGCTAGGGCTTGCTCCTTCATGAAGAAGAGAGTTGCGAAGCGGGGAGCCAACATGTCCAAATGCTGACGTGCGGGAGATCTTTTCATCTTCTTCTTTATGCTTCTGTTGGAAGTAAGGACCCCATCTAGAAGGGCTCGCGTTGGATGGAGAGCCGAATTTGGTCGGGGTATCGTTGCTTGGGGTACCTGTTCCGCTGTAAACAGATCTTACTTCATCATAAAATCCTCGAGATGGCTTTGAATCATCATAGGCTGCCCGAGATCCTCTTCTGGCCTTCTCTGCTGGTGTCATGAGATCATTGAGAGATTCTGGTAGTAAGTCTTCTTCAAATGTAAATGCCTCGCTCCAGTCTTGATCCTGGGGAAGGCTTGCTGACATAATCTTTGGTTTGGCCATGCGGTGAGAATGCATCGTGCGCTTTCCGTAATATTCTGATGGTGGAGATGACGCCGCTCCATTGAATCGATCCTTGGTATCATCTCCAAATGCAGAACTGTGCAGGTTTCTCAAGGCATCCGATGGCTTTGCTGCACCAACCGACGATGGGGGCGAATCAATACCGAATTTGGTAGGAACCGAGGAAGCCACTGGCCCATGTCTTGCAATCCACGAAACCCCATTACTATCGAATGAAGCTGGCAAAGGAACATCCAGCACACTTAGTCCCTTCCCCGCACCTGGCGAAAGCCCGAGGCCGAATCGCTCCATCAAGTTATCATCTCGAGGTGATCCATAGTTTGATCCGGGATGTGAGGCAAAGCTCGTATCGATCGTCGGAATGCTGATATCAATACCCTGCTGTCTGCCAACCATAGGAACGAATCCATCCTCTTGTGTTGTAAAGGGCCCGTAAGGTTGACCGTATGGCGAGGGGGGGATGCCTTGAGCTCGGGCGAAGGAACTGGTCAAAGCCGAACCCTGTCCATGATATGGATCTGGATTGATTCGTCCTCCAAGATTCAAATGACCCGGTGCCATGGGCGGCATATTCTTATTATAATTGATCCTTCTTCCATCGGGGAGAACGTGGACGTTTGCGCATTTCGGTCCGAATTTACAATTACCCTTCGCAGAACGTTAGAATGGTAAGTTGAGAGTTTGTGAATGGGATCACCAACCTTTGAAAAGTACTTGCAGATATTATCAGTTGTGCTCGCTGGATCATGACTGAAAGGACAAGCTTGACCGGCTATAGATTACGGGTTATCAGTTCGAAGCTTCCCATGATACCACCTTGTAGCGTTCTTCAGCGGAGATGATATGTGACGTACCTTGACAAGTACCCTAATTAATCCCCAGATCAGCCCTTGCTTCTTCCTGCAAGCAAAAGAAAGAAAGAAAGAAAGAAAGAAAGAAAGAAAAGAAGCATCTCGAACTTCACTCACCTGTCTAAAGAACTTGCACGGAACATGACCGGTATCTAAGAAATCGCGCACGCATCAGTAACCAACTTGATCTCCCTCCCTCCCCTGATTCTCCGGAAGCTTTCAATGCTCAGTGCTCACTTTGTCTCGTCGGAGGACTCCTCGCCACTCCATCGGCTCTGGTAGAAGCCCCATTGATCGGACCCGATTGACCATTTGGAATACTTAAGCTACCCGTGCTTATGTGACGAGGATATTGATTATTCGAGCTGCTACCATTTCGTATATGCGGCGGTTGTTGCGGTTGTTGCGGTTGCTGCGCTTGTGGCGCCCCGGTACCCAACATCGTATCCATTCTAGAAATCTTCGATGGAGATCTAGTTGAGAAGGAGAAGGAGGAGCAGGAGCAGAAGGAGAAGGAGAAGGATCCAAAGTAAAATATGGTTGTGATTTTCTATCTGTTGCGGTAGGAAGGTTGACGCGATCGGCGGGG
>NGKF01000015.1:895391-933518 GCA_002162555.1 Monilinia aucupariae | reverse complement strand
GGGGGAGGAAGGAAGGAAGGATGGGGGGGTGGTTGAATGATGGTTGGAGAGTTGTGTACGAATGAAGACGATGAAGAACGGGATACGGAATACGAAATACGAAATACGGAAGAAATAATGAAGGAAGTGATTTTAGTTTAGGATTTAGGATTTAGGATTTAGGGTTTAGGGTTTATTGGAATTTCTTCTTCTTCTCCTGCTTCTTTTATGCTAAGGACCACCAGGACCTTAGCTTGTGGGGGTGGGCTACCGTGAGAAGAAGAGGCGAAAGGATAAGGAAAGCTTAAATAGAGGACGAGGGAGATAGTGCGGTTATGAGGAGGAGGTGTGCCACGATGAAATAACTGTGTATGTATCAAGGATTCGAGGTTGTTGTCTGGGGAAGAGGAAGGAGAGGGAATAATAATAATGAGAATCGTAATACGAGTAATAATAATAAAATAATGGTAATCCGGACATTTGATAGGTTGATGGATGATTGATGACTGATGATTTATGATTAATCATTGATTATGAATCATCGACTCACGGGCACTTTGGCTCTTTCTTGTGTGCTTGTTTTCGAGATGGCATGATATGATATAAAAATAACCTCGAGTCCGGATTGTACACTCGAGTATGAATTAACCTTACCTCACTCATGTGATTCGACTGGGTGTGATGTGGTGTAGTGTTTTGGTTTCAGACATCAGACATCAGACATCGTCCATCATACCATTCCATCCAAATCCCCATTGATCATTGACTTTGACTACTGATTCATATATCCTATCCTACTCGTATTCCAACTCAGATCTTTCTCTGTCTCTCCGGTCTCGAGTATGTGCATGCGGGATCTCGAAAGCATCGCCTCAACTATATACATACATATAATGCGACGACAGCCCCTCCCTCCCGTTGAAAACTCACACACATATCCAGTAGATTACAGCATCCAGCATCCATCATCCATCATCCATCCATCCTAGAAAGCAACAAGGAAACCAGATGACACAGCTACTGTCTCTCTTCCACTCTCCCATTCTCCCACTCTTCGAAACATATAACCTCTACTCTATTGTGTACACACGAGGTATATAGCTCAATACATGTATCCCGTCTCAAATCTAACCCAGCCCAAGCCTTACCCACCACACAACCTCATAGTATCACATGTCACATGTCATATGTCACATGTCACACCTACACACCTACTAATACTCGAGTAGTACAAGCCCTCACACCCCCCAATCACAAGTATCAACATCACCCAACCCACCCAATAATACTGTACTCGAGTACTAACTCAATCCGAAAAAACCCCCCTCTCCACTCCCCCAAAATCAAGACGAAAACCAAAATCAACAAAACAAAACCAAAATAAAACCAAAGAGGAAAATTTCTCATCTTCACATGACATGATAAAAAAAATGCGAATGATAATAAGAACGATAAAAATTCTCCGAACCTTATCCTCCCGTCACCGTAACCTTAAACTTACAGCATGTACTCCGTACACGTTTTTTTTTTCTTTCCCTCTTCCCTCTCCTCCTCATCGGATGAATGGTAGCCAGCCTTACCGGTGTCACGACCCGTGTACGTACTAGTACTGGATTCCTGGATTCTTGGGCGTGCTTCCCCGCGATGCGCGATATGATGCTGGTACCTGGTCCGGATGTGGATAAGGTGATGTGCCTGGTACTCGTATGCTGAGAGGAGGTGATACGAAGGAAACGTCTAGGTGTAACTTCAAATGCTTGTTCGTGCTTATTCAGATGCGAATGAATTTTGATGATGAGCGATTCTCTATTAGCTTCTTTTCTTCCCTGCCTTGTCAAACAACAACCTGATATTCTCTGCCTCGTTTGATCTCCTGATTCCCACGGCCAACAAGCGAGTGAATGGCTGCAAACATTGATCCCTCCTACAAATATTCATCTCCCTCAATTCCTGCCTTCTCCCAAATATCCTCCCTCGACATTCCCTCCAATAGCATACCCTCAACAGCCAGAAATCCTCTCCTCCTAATCCCCCTCATCTTCGTCCAATATGCAAACTCCCTTCCCGCCCGATCAACCTCTTCCTGTTTCACCACTTGAGCCCCTCCATCCTTCAACGCTCTCAATCTTGCCTCCTTCTCCCTCTTTCCTTCCTCCAGTTTCTCAATCCTTTCCCTCAACTCTGGCACTCCAACCTCCCTCTTCAATCCTGTGAGTTTCATACCCACCTTCTTCACTTCCATCTTTAATTCTGGCATCCTGGCCCTCAGATCCTCAATTTCCGTATCCATATTCGCAAGTTCCTCGGGCGAGAGTGAGGAATTGGGATCTTGGAGAGGCCAGTACACCCATTGTGAACCTTTCCCATCACCATTCGTACCCTTACCATTGATGAGACCGGAGTTGGCGAGTTCTTTCAGGAGTTTATCGGTTAATGTTTTGGTGACCTGTGGTATCATTCATTAGTACTCGTCTAACTTTTCTTGTTGCTCCGAGTTGCAACAAATGAGAAGAAGAAAGATGGAACGACATCATCAATTGAGGTAAAAAGGAGGGGTTGGTACATACCTTTCCATGTAGATTACCACTAATATCCCCCGCACTAAATGGTCTATTTTCCCTCGTCAAATACTCCATCAAAACCTCTTGTGCCTCGTCACCCGTCACGGCCTTTATTTTCTCCTTTCCATCTTTGCCTACAACTTTTGTTTCCTTGGATTCCTTAGCGATGAGTTTTGGCTTCACGTCTTTGCTCTCCTTCTTATCTTCTTTTTCTTTTGGAGCGACTTTTTCTTTGGCAGAAGCTTTAGCTCTAGGTGGAGCTTTAACTTTCTCGAGTTTATCAGCCTTTTCAACTTTGGGTTTTTTGGCCTTAGACTTGACAGGTGTAGCTGAAGCGGTAGAGGGGATTGATGATATGGATGCGACATCGAAATCATCATCTAGAGCAGAATATTCGGCTGTACAATCAATAACAGACTTTTTGCGTTTGGGTGGCATGATGATTGATGACTTGTAAGATGAAAGAGTTCGTAAGTTGCTGGAGGATTATCAAATCTTTGTCTGATAAAATTTCGGATCAAGATAAACTTACTACGTAACAAAGTCGAGAAACAAGCCAAGGTAAAAGATCAAAGAAGTTGGCAGTATGATCAATCTGAAGTCTTCCCTGAACGTGAGAGTCTTAGGCTGTAGTCTGTCCAAGTCAACCCCAAATACCCAGTCCCTCACACCTCGAAAATCCACCTCAGTTTTGAGGGCATTCACCGCGTAAATAGCTACGATATCCTGTCCAGATGATGTAGAAGGTGATCAGGATACACACAAGTGTAGTTACCTAAACAATTGTAACGAGCTGGAAGGTCTCTGTAGGTATCCACGTTGCTCTGATGACCCTTCGTCTCATTGAGTCAACCATGAAATCCCACACCCTCAACACAATAACTCAACCACCACCCAACAAATCCTCACAACCCTCACAACCAAACCCCCAACTCAACTCAACTCAACCCAAACCCCTAGCTCAACCCAACTCAACTCAACTCACCCCAAACCCCTAGCTCAACCCAACCCAACCCAACTCACCCCAAATCCTCACAACCAAACCCCCAACCCAACAAAAAAACAAAAAAAACAACAAAAAAAAACCCTCACACCCCTCTAAATCCACACCACAGCCACACGTTGGAGAAAAGATGCCCAGACAGACCAAGTAGCAGTATTTTTTGAGATACGTTTTTTCTTCCCTCTATAACCTGTGGATGATGATGGAAAGGTGAAAGATTCTTTAAAGAGACTTTATGCATGTAGGAAATCGATGAGATGGGATGAGATGAGATGAGATGGGATGAGATGAGATGGGATGAGATGAGATGGGATGAGATGGGATGAAGAGAGGAGAGGAGAGGAGAGGAGAGGAGAGAAGTTCACTGGAAGATAAAATAAAATCGCGCTAACATTTACTGCATCCACCCAAGTTCCAAACTGCGCTTAAACCATCAACACATCAAGAAAGGAAGGAACGGTATCTCTCTCACCTAACTATACCTTTCACTCGTACAACACGTTCAATCATCTTGCCTTGTCGACCATATGGAAGAAGACTTTTTGTGATATGGAAAATAAATTTAAAATAATTACAAAACATTATAGGGTATCATTGATTTCTACTCAGAAATTCTTCCACTTCGAACCCTACCTAAATCTCAAGCAGAACTCCCGTCTTCACTTATTGTAGGAGTTAAGTTTATTACATACTGCGATTCCAAACTATCTCCAATAAAAGATGCATGTATGTATAGGTCCTGATGCAAAATGCTGAGAATGCTGACCAAAGATATCCACGATGCTCAATCGCCATGCACATTGATAAATCCCTGAATTTCATGTTGCTAGGAAGATTATAAACAGAATTACATGACCACCTGCGGATGTTTGTCAGTGAATCGGTCAGTTGGAAAGGGGAAGAGGTTGAAAAGACTTACGCAGTCGCCTTCACTCTTCGTTTGTGGAATACCCATCTCCTCAAAGGTCGCAGGACCCCTTTTGGCAGGTGCAGGTGTCGATGGTTTTGATACAGGTGGTTTTGGTGGGGCAGTCACCGGAGGAGGTATGGGAGACGAAGAAATGGAAGGCTGCCTTGAACCAGACTGTGAAGGACTACTGCCGACTGGTTTTCTGCTGGCACTGGACGAAGCAGCTGAGACTGACGCCATGGATATACCCCGTGGTGGGACAACATTTTGGCCGGTTCCAGGATTTGGGCTAGCAGATGGTCTCGGACCGTATGCAGATTGTGAAGATTGTGAAGTTCCGGGTCGCGATGATCCGGATGTGGGTGGTCTTTGTTGTGGGTTCTGGTAGCCAGGTTCGAAGCTTAGCGGGGGGATGTTCGGGGCACGATTTGGTGATGGATTACGACCCTGTGAAGGCATGGTGCCCATTGGAGACGAAGCTCTCACGGGTTCTGTATTTTGATGGGTAATTCCCAGATGTGGTGGCGGTTGCTGAGAGCGAATACCGAAAGCGGAAGATGGTCGATCTGATGCTGGGTTGGAATTTGAGGTTGATGGTCGCAGCCCCTCTTGTGAATTGAACCGTGGCGATCTGGGTGGGTAACCCCCACGACTTCCAGGACTGACATCATCTTCAGGGTAGGGCGCGATTGAGATTGGTCGGATGCCTGCAGGAGCGCCCTTTTTATACTTAGGTTTCGTGTTATGCGCGGGAGGTGTGGGTGAGAGATCTTCTGCCATGGTGGGCATTGGTGGCGCAGGATCCGTGAATCTGTTAGGTCTGGCACCCCTTCGAGAACCATGTGTTGACTTGATACGTTGAATAGCCACTCCGTGGTCGCCTTTCGAGAGTGTATGGTTTGCTCTGATGCTATCAATTCTTCCCAAAGCATCATTATTACCATGCTTGGCAGCCTTGGTATACCACTGTGAAGCTACCTCGAGGTTCTTTTTGACGTACATTCCAATCTCATAGAAGTAGCCCATTGCAAACTCGGCCGTCGCCATTTCGGTCTCGGCTGCACGTTGGGCGAACGTGTAAGCCAGCTCTTCATTCTTCTCGAAAACACCCTCGTATCCACAGAGAAACCATTTGCTGATGGCCATATCAGCTTCGGGTTCTCCTTGTCGTGCCGCGAGGGCGTTGTAGTGCAAGGAAAGAGCTGGATCAAACTCGCAGCCAAATAGACAGAGTTCGTAAGCTTGAGCCATCTTCAGTTGTGCCTTGGCGAATCCAAGGTAAGCAGCTTTCTCGATGAACATCTTGGCTTCATTCAAATCGTACGGTAAATATTCGTCCGGCAGGGTAATATTGGGTAACTCTCGGGCGAGCAGCATCCCGTAGACGTAGGCACCTTGAGGAGCATTCTCATCCGCCGTGTCCGCTGCGAACTGAATCAAATCGATACCTCTTCCATAATCCTGTTGCATGCCACATTGACCGAGCAAGGTCGCCATCCCAAGACGATAGTGTGCCGCAGAATCCTTCAAGTATACACCTCTTTGATAATGCTCGACGGCCTTGGTAGGGTTCATGGTATTCTCGAACTGCATCCCTATTCGGTATTCCGCTCGAGCGTATCCTTTCTGTGCCGCTCGCTGGTAGCCTTGGAACGATTCCTTCTTATCCATGCGATATCCAAACTTGCCAAATTCCAACCACATGGCTTTCATAAATTCTGCCTTGGGGTGTTGCTGTTCGGCGAGAAAGTTCACGATGCTAATAGCATCCACTCGTAGCTGGTGCTCAATCTTGGGAGTGGGAGCTCGTGGGTCATCGTTCTTTCGCTCGTAGGTCGAACTGGCCACTTCGACCCACGACAGCGCATCTTGAGCCCATGCCAACTGCATCTCTGGGTCGCTCGATTTCAAAACCATCGGTCTCGCTCTCTCCAAAACTTCCTCTTTCTCCTCATCCGACAAGGGGACATTCTGACCTGCGTTTCTGGGTTTGGGGAATGGTGAAAAACTGGGGGAATCTGGTTGAAGCCGTGGCGCACCGTAAGACCCCCTTAGATTTTGGTAGATGGCCGCATTTGTGTGTTCGTAGTTCGCGGTATAACTCGGCCCGCTGTTTCGATTGCTCACACTTGATCTCGAAGATTCGCTGGTGCCTTGCTGTGCATGGTCATTATTATCCTGTGATGGGACGGATGAAAGGGGGTGAATGGGAACTTACTCGATACCCATCCGAACCCAGTTCCAAGTTTGCGAGACTATCTTGCATGTTGTGCGGGACTTCTGGCATGATTCTATCCTACTCGTTAGATACGTTCATCCCTCGTTGGCGTGTTTATCGGATGAACATGCGAGCCGATAAATGCTTCTCTTTGCAAACAAACAAACAAACAATGAAAATCATCGCACCTTTGTGGCATTGGCGAAAAGACATTGTCCGGAGCACAATAATCATCCCCTCCTCCGGGGTAGAAGGTGGCCCCCAGACCCGGGTGCTGTTGATAACTTCCGGCATAACCGCTCATCTTGTTTGTTTGATTTTGAGCTGTAGGAGGAGTATTCCAAGTGGCAGCGTGACGAGGAAGTTGATATGAATCTGACAATCAAGAGAGTTTTATTAGCATGGACCGAATGCATAGAAAGCCGATCAAATAAATAAGTAAATGGGATGGCAGCCCACAGGACGTGACGGGTAGAGAGTTGATGGAGATTGAAAGAATTCCCACGTAGATGGATGGATCTAGTGGATGGATGAGCAGAAAATGAAAATAGGATAAGGTTAAGGAAGCTGCGGATGCTCGAGGAACGGGCTGACGGGGACGGGTAGCTAGCTAGTTAGCTGGGGGGTAAGATTGACTTTACTACTTAAGTGCAGGCGGAGGTGTGGGTAGTAGACGTGGGGTGGACGTAGTAGACGGAGTGGACGAGTAGACGAGTAGACGAGTAGACGAGTAGACGAGTAGACATAGTAGGCGTAATCGTAGTGCGAAATTGAGTGGTCATAGCCATAGCCATAGTCAGAATAGCCGGACCATGACGGAAGCTTTACTTCATACTTCATGCTTCATACTATGCCTTGCGCCTCCTTCCTCCAAGAAGGTATATAAGTCGTAAGGAGCCAAAACCAAGACCAATCTGGTAACATCTGGTAACATCTGGTAAAATGTAACGGGAAAGGAGTAATTGATTATATTCAACTTTAAATGATAATAGTGAGAGCTCCGGCACTTTATTCTTCCGCTTCTTCTTTTGATGGTTGGGATTGGTGGCTTGGTGCATCTCCTTCATGATACTCGAGGAGTGATAAGAAGGAAAACTCTATAAACATACCTTGACGTTGTAAATGTGGTAAATATTGTCCTCCTCCTCCTCCTCCGTTATTGTTCAGGTTCACAGAGTTTGGCTTCCAACCTGCTCTAGGAGGTTGATATTCTCCTGGCTGTTCATCATCATAAGCGCTGTTGCTGTTGCTGTTGCTGTTGCGATAGGTCATGGTTCCCGGTCCATAAGGTTGTATTGACATATCTGCAAGACGCAACGAAACTTTCAATCTATTTTACTTTGAGCCCTTTGCCGTCTACTCGACTATGTATTTGTGTTGATTCAATAAAGACTGGGAGATGATGATTGTAGGCTGACTCGCTCGTTTTGTTGTCTTGTCTTGTGTCGTCTGTCGTCTGCCCTCTATCGTCCTTCCTTTCCCTCTTGTCTGATGGTGAGATGGGTATTTGATGAGGGGAAAAAAGAATATCAAATGTATGAGAATAACAAGAAACTAACAAGAAAAGGTCGTGATGAGCAAAAGAGAAAGTACTTTTTCTCTCCTCTCCTCTCCTCTCCTCTTCTCTCCTCTTCTTTTCTTTACCTTCCCACCCACATCAATTCCCCTGTTCCAGCTCTTCTCACCACAAGAGATGAAGGGGGAAATTGACCCCTCCACCTGGTGCTCCCTTCCGCCCAAGACAACTTAGACAAGACACCACCAAAATGAGATGAAAATGGCTGTGGCTGAGGGGGCGGAGGGGGGTTTGGGATGCACGCTATCAGTCTCATGGCAACATGTAGATCTTCTCTTCTCTCCTCTCCTCCCAAGATTAACGTCACCCTAGAGACGGGTCAAATCTCATTCTCATCGTCAATGGACCAAATAAAGAAAAGGAAAAAGATTGGGGAGCTTGAGTTGAACCCCTGAGAGAAGAAACATTTATGTATATAAATTAGATTTCTTCTCCTGTTTCTCCCTTCTCCTTTTCTCCCCCTTTCTCCCTCCCCCTCTCCCTCTTCCTCTCCCTCTTCATCTCATCAATTCTCTTCATGCGTACTCGAACATGGACTAATATAAATCGAAGACTCGTGTTATGACCCAGCTTTGATCGACACAAGGCAACGAGGAAGATCAAGAATCCTGGATCCTTCGGAAATTTGCCAGCGACAGGTAAAAGACCAAAAAGGTCATGTATGTGTTCCGCAACCGTCGGGAGTGTGTCGTTACTTACTCGAGTAGTGAGTGATACGAGGACTTGGGCAAGAGAGATGTAAAAACTACTCGCAGGTACTGACTGGCATGCATCGCGTTTATCAGTCGTGAGTCGTGACATCTGCACTACCACCAGGTACCATCACTGCGGAGGCATGAGTATGGATGAATCGAGAACCAAATGGCGTAGACATATTTAACATTTACCATACTCGAGCACATAACATAGTCCAATTAAACGCTTAATTAGGTTACTTTTTGGTTTGATTAGGTCCCAGTGACAGTGGAGCCATAAAATATTCGAGAACCTTCAACATTGCAAGGGGTAAATATATATATATACGAGTATACTCGTAAATATATATACTTGAGTATATATAAATGGTTCACTGCATCGCGGTAAAGTCAAAGGATGGTGGATTGAAAAGGGAAATACTTTGCTACTCCAATACTTGCCACACAAACACCAAAAAGGGAGGCTTGATTCTGCACTCGTATACTCTGTGGATGTGATGTGATATGATTTGAGCTGAGCTGAGCCGAGCCGGGCTGGGCTGGGCTGGGCTGAGCTGATATGATATGATATGATTGAGGAAAAGGTACTCTGAGCTACAAGGAGATCAACCTTACGGTATACCTAGCACAGCACTCAAGTGAGTGACGGTGATGATTCATCTCATGGTAGGGTACAGTACGATGCTACAAGATATAACACAACACACACAACACACACAACACAACACAACACAACATATTGAGTAACTTGAGTTGAGTTGAGTTGAGCCGAGTGAAACCCACGCCCTTCCAGACTCCAGTACCTCACTTTACCCTACCTTACCTTACCCTACCTTGCGAAAGACCTACATAACATCTCCTTGATGGCATTAACATTCGCTTGCGCCCCATCGAAGAGGAGTTCTCCCCGAGACCGACTCCAATGTGTTGATGCTGGATATGTCACTCATCGGAGCGATCTCACATGCTTGGATGGGTATGAGTATTGTAACCATGTACTCATAGAGATTCACCACCACTGCGAATCTTTTCTGGCCTGCTAGCTAGCTCATAGTCTGAGTGAGTGAGTGAGAGGCCCAAATATCAGATATGAAAAAATCGGCTAGTCACCGTCACGCTGACACCCTATATCAATTCAGCCTTGGTAACCTTCCTTCCTCCATTCCTGCCCTCCTTGCCCGTTGATGGTGCGACGGTCTCGGATTTTCAAGGTTATATATATATATATATATAGCTGTGAGATGAATCATCTGTGAATCTAATTCATTCTTCCATCAGCATTCATTATAGGTTTAGGTTATGAAATCTAGCTCTGATACGAAGTTATCCAGTCTTCCAAGTCTCCACGTGGCCCATATCGCTACAAATACTGTAAGTTATGTATAAAGCGTTGCTGAAAATAGATCAGCTGGGCAAACCGTAGCCAAGGCCCAAGTTTTTTTTTGACCTACGAGTACTTCTCGGAAGTATGGAAAAATCATACGCAGTAGACTCCTACCTCCACCGGGATGGTATCAGTTATGACTTATAAGGCGGATCTAGCATGACGTGCATCATTGATTCAAATCCACATCCACAAGCATCACGAATCCAGGACCCCTTTTTCAAGCCAGAGTTACCATATCCAAAGTCTACCCTAGGGATCTCGGGAGATCAAAGCAAGAGCTTCTGATTGCCAGACGGGCACGCGTGGAGGGGGTCCAATATGAGTAGGACCTCCGATGAGGTTCAGATCACGCTCTGAAGAATCCAAGTCTCCTAAAACAATACATATGCGATGTACCATTCCACGAGTCCCCACCATACTCATGTTCCCAAGACGATCCTGAGCTTGGCTATAACAAAGTGTAGCTTCCATCTCCCTATCAAAGTGCACTGGTGGTCCCAGCAACGAATGACGTTTCCCAATGGTAGGTCACATAGGCTCTCCTCTTGAACATTAACAGGTACACTCCAGTAGTCTATTTCCGAGCCACTGATACTATCCAATATCCTGAACGGCCCTTCTCAGCACATGTCCCGTTCACCACGCTGACATCGTTGGTGGTAGTGCAACCGGGAGACAGGAAAACCAATCCGGGAGGAATATTGCACCAAGCCCCCTAGCGACTTCGGATCTATATATCCTAGACTCGAGAAAAATTAAGCGCCCTCTGTACTGTATTACTGTCAACCCCCTTTCGGATTTGGGAAATCTGTTCAAGGGACAGGTGGAGCTCATCAAGCAACGGACTCGAAGTCATCTTTCTTTCTCTCGTTCCTTCTTTCTTTCAAAGATTCGTTGCAAGTTGCAACCACGTCCCACAAATCCGTAACCTAGAAATAACGACGCGAGCATTCTCTCTGCCAACACTACAAGTGCAGTGATGTCATTTCGGGGAAAGGCATCCATACATACATACATACATACATACATACATACATACACAAATGACCGAGCGCCCTCGCCTGAACCTCAAAACGAAATTCGAAGCACCAAATAGAATAGATGACCTCCAGCACCCAAGGGGACACCAGCCCGCCGCACAAACAAATCCCACGATGCACCTCCGGAATTCGCAGCTCGGCATTCCAAACCAAGCGAGCAAGAGCAAGGAATGATGAATGAGTAAGTGAGCGCGTGCAAGAGCGTAGGATGCCTTTGGGGATACTGAACCCGGATTGCATTTCATCGCGTAAGCGAAAAAGATACAATTATTACTCGTACTATACCCGAGTAGGACGATGCGTTTTGAAAATAAGTGGGTGTCCTGAAAGGAAGAGCAAGAGCAAGAGCAAGACGGTGTGGGCATGTACTACTTACTACTCGTAGTAGCGATGATAAGATGCGGGCTGGTTGATACGCGATTCCCATAGCATACATACATATCGTTACGAGGAACGAGGAACGAGGAGTCGCTTTCCTGGCAACACCATCAGTCGATGTTATCGATCAGGTTGAGCGCTCTGCAGGTTTTGAGATGTGCCGAAATGGGGACTCGATGGAGCCTGGAGTCATTGATATAAGACAGCACGCAACAGACGGATATCGAATCAGAAGATGCAAAGGTCGAGGAGAAGAGGTGTCTCTGTCTGCATGTGTATTGCGAAATTTGAATCCAAAAGAGACAGTCACGCCACTTACCCCGCACGAGGATGTAGGGGGCACTGTATCTGGCAATCCCACTGGCACCTTGGAAAATAATATTGATTGACTGATTGATTCTTTCCCACTGATCTACCGCATTCCCTTCCCATGATCCTTTCTTGTCGTTTCACGCCTAGCTTCCTCCAACATCCACGCCAAAACACACATGCGAATCTCCGAACGCCAGTCGAGACTCAGGTACCACTACCCCGTCCATCGACCATCGAGTCTCAATTTATGCAGTGTATACAATACCAACACCATGCTTATACGTATATCAATGCCAAACCTCCCCAACCATCACCCTCCATCTTACAAAACAAACGAGGATACAGTGTAGCTCCCCATCATGGCGTCGTAACAAAACCCAGAATCCAGAAAACCTGCAAACTCCTAATCCCATTGATACTAAACCATTTTGGTATGATCGAGAAGAAGGATGATAATCACAACCCGATTCTATAAGTCGCATCTCAAGCCGTAGGGCGTTTGAAAGGATGTGCTTCTGTATTCAAAACCCAATCATCCAGACTTATAGTCTCTGGTGTTGAATAGAGAAGATAGAAATATTTAAGTGTTTCTGCCAACCAGAAACTTTCCATCTCATCTATCGGAAATGCCGGATCAGCAGTGACATCGTAGATTGCCGAATGTCCGTATTTAGTAGATGTTGCTTTGATGACTGCTTCGAACATCTTCCAGCCTTTGTCTTGCCAGGATTTGTCACCGGTGATACGGTACATATACCAGACAGACTCAATAGCTTCCGGTCTAAATATTGATGTTAGAACAGTATCGTTTTTCGCAATGAGCATGAGATACTTACCGGAGAATATACTTTTTGGCCCGAATACTTGTAAATCCAGGTGGCAATGATTCTTGTTTGATACGAGCTTCGACAAATTCCTTATGGGAAAGTGGGCGTAGCGGATCTGGTAATGTTTCCCCAGGGAGTGGCTTTTGTGATATGGTACCCTTTTCCAATTCACGGCCTCCAGCCATGCTTTTTAGTTCTGCCTCCGTGTTTGCAGACTTCTGCTTGAACATGATCTCTTTCTCGGGATCATCCATCGGACTGACTGAGCCACTTTGGCGCTTTGTGAGCGAGGCATGTTCGTCACTTTGCTTGAAAGCACCTGCGTGATCGGATTTGCTCTCCGAGGAGTCTTTTTTCGGCAAAGCATTACGTGACGACGTAGTGAAACTTGAGGTACTAGCGTCTGATCGATCGGCTGGATGAGTTTCTCCACTCTTAGACTTTGGATAGAGATCAGCGACAGTCTCTTTTAGGCCGGCGTACCCTTGAGTTTCCCCTACAACCTCTGCTTTTGCAAAGGCATTCTTCTCACGTGCCGCGTCAGTGGGATTCAAATTCATCTCCTTCGCTTCGGCATCAAGTCTTTCCTTGTTTTGAATATATTCCACAAGATTCTCTTCTCTGTACTTGGCTGAAGGATCCAAGCGCTCATAATAGAGAGTTTGGTTCCAAGTGCATTTCGCAGCACTTTCGCAAGCGACGACTTCCGACCCTTCAGGCATAATTCCCGATGGCGTTGCACTGTAAGCCCAGACACAACCATCGGTAAGCTTTTTCGCAATCTCGAGATCCCCATCAATGCCAAAAATCTTTGCGCTCATTCCAACCATACCTCCAATGAAACATGTTAAATGCGTAACCTCTGGGGTCAATTCGTCTTTGCCCGCCGCGCTATTGCGAGAAACCTTTCCGGAGATAAGAATGTCATGATTTTCCGGGGTCATAGGCCGAAAGAGCATATGCTCCCGTATGGCGACGATGGTCCTCATGTACATTTTTTCGTAGACTTTTTCAAGGCCACCGAGAAGCAGATGTTGCTATATTCGTATTAGCTATGTAAGTTGCATACATGGGATTTACACATACCTTTGGGAAATACTCATATGTGGAATCTTGTCCACCACCCATTGAGAACGCCTGCTTGCCCCCCTGATAAAATGCCTCAAGACCTTGCTTAACACAGTCCCATTCTTCCGATGAATCGTATGTTGGTAAGTCAGGCGCAAATTTATGGCCAAGACCGTTACCGGTTCTGCTGGCGGGGGGGAAATTCGATGTTGGTGAAGATACCGTGGTTGAATCGGGCAAATTCGCCGACCCTTCCAAGTCTCTTTTCTTCGCATTTCCGTCCTCCCATCCTTGAATATGCGCCTTTCCAGGCTCACCAGGTAGAACTTGCATTTCCAAAGTCTTTTCTCCCGTGGAAGGATTCTTCTTTGGCTTCGGCTCCTTTACTTGCTCTAATGAAGGAGGCTTATATCCTACCGGGGATTCCTTCAAAAGTTCTGCTGCATGTGTATTGCCGAAAGCAGTTTCCTTCGCAATTGCAGCCTCTTTCTTCGCATCTTGCTGTATCCTGGTTGCTGTACGATTACAACCGGTAGCATCCACATCTTCTGGGAAAACTCCATGGATATGGGTTGAGTTACGATCTTGCCACTCCGATAAGGCGTTGGTGACTCGTGCTACAGCGTCATAGTAACGTTTCTCACCAGTAAGTTGTGCAAGACGAGTGAATTCCATAGATAATGATCCAAGCTCGGCCAGATTAGACATGCTACTTGCACGATGGGGTTGAGATGCAAAAGCTGGATTCCATCGATATTGAAGTATCGGCATCCTGTTGGGTGTATCAAAAGTGCCCATCAGGATTTCCGCCAATTCAATAGCTTTATCCAAAAGAATCTGGAATTTCCCACCACTAACATCGTATGCAGCCAAGAGACCACCTAGATATCTAATTGTAGTCTCGAACACTGGTATTTGCATCCTTGGAGTGGTGGTGAAATCGATCTTTTCGACAGCTTTGAGAGCCTCTTCGAATTCATCGTGGAATCCCATAATCCATAAAGTGTCCAAACCATCTACCAAGGTTGCTGCCCATCCACAAAATGGATCTCGAAATTGAGCTGACACCGGGGAAAGTTCGTCATGACCCCAGGCATACTTCTTATATCCGTTCCATGACCTCAAGAACTCCTCCTTCACTATATTCTGCTTCTTTTCTCGGGATATTTTTTCGTCCGTCGTCTCGTCCTTGAAATGGTATTGAATCTTGGGTATCGAGATCGGTACACCCGTTGGCAGACTTATCAGACTCTCAGTGGGTACTGGGAAATGTTCTGCTTGCTTTGACCAATAAATTGTGGTAGGAGAAGCCGAGAAATCAGGAAATTCTTGTCTTCCAGGTGGCGCAACGAAGTGAATATCTTCGAAGCCCGAATCCCCATGAATTCCCTGGGTCGGCGGCTTTCTATCTGGAAGAATATACTTCGGCACAGTCGGATCTTCCGTTTGAATTGCAACAACTTTCGAGGTGATCGATTGAACGCTCGGTGTCGTGGATGTCTTCCCTATTGCCTTTGCTATTGCTGTAATTTCTTCCTTCGCAGGTTTCAATGCCTCTTTTGCTTGTTCTTTCAAGGTCTCCGATGTCTTTTGATGACCTTCATCTGGTGTGTTTTTGTATGGTAGGTCCTTTTCCGGTGCATATTTTGAACCAGGGATATCAATAGGGCCTCCCCCCACGGCATAACTGTCCCAGTCTCGTATATGCGTGAATCGAACGAGAATCGCTGTTATAAATACAGCGAAGATGAGAAGTGCTCTATATCTGCGAATGCGCAACATTATGCGAATTGCTTCTTCGTGGTCCCCCAATCAGAAGTTTTAGCAATTGGAGGTTGAGGATTGAGGATTGAGGACTGAGGACTGAAGATTGAGGATTGAGACTGAAGGGTCGTTGGTTGTGCTTGATCATGAGAAGGAGATTGTGTCGCGTGGTTCCCTCAAGGGAAAAGAACAAATGTCGATAGCCGTTGAAGCAACAATAACTTCATCACGGATTACGGTTATCAATACAGGTAAGCAGGATACATAGGATTCATACCACGCAGATGTCTTGGAATTGAAGGCTGTAACGTAGGCGACGGGAAGGTTGCGGGTAGAAAGAGCAAAAGAATAAATACTTGATCAGGACAATTCCCTCGACTACTCGTATGTACGACCTTGGAAGGATTTCAAAGCTTTCTCTTACTTGCACTCTACCCTCTCGCGTGAGCAGCTCACCCCTCGAATCGCTTGTCCACCAGTCCAGCGATTTAGCTTCCGCCAGTGTGGTCTTGGCATTCATAAGGTTGTGGTGCACTCAGCTCCATCTAGTCGTTCTGGGAATGATGTGGATTTCCTAGCACTTACGATATACAACGTATTCTTGTACAGAGATCAAGGCAAATCACGCAAGGGGCACTTCCGATAGGTCTGACTGGGGATTCCAAGATGCCAAGGCTTTGAGACTCGGATGAAATGGAAAAAGCAATATTCCGGTACCGTTGGACGCGCAGAGTCGAGAGGAGGTACTCGAGTCCTCAGCATTCTTCGAAGGGGGAATGGATGGATGGAGAGGAGGGTGGCATGACTCTTATAGCCCCTCGTGTATACTTTCATCCAAAACTTACACCAGAAGCTTATTATGTCAATCAAAGCCATATCCCGGCGCACTACCGGCGAAAACGTCGATCAGTACGAGAAGAGTGTCACGCCTACAATTAAACTTCAGCCTGTGGCTCATCCTCGCTGACTGTCGATCGAATCCGTCAGGTGCGACAGCTGGCCCTCGGAACTCAATCACCATTTAATTACCCATAAAGTCAGTCGTGCGGTACTGTATTGATCGTTCTGAAAGGGTTCCGCCGCAACCCTACAGTGCAGGATACGCATGAATCTTACCGCGGCTATACTCGAGTAGCACTTCTCCGAATCAAGATCAATAAGATCGTCAGAAAGAAGTGCGGGGAAGGGAGAAGGGGTATGGTATTTACACAACCGAGCAGGCAAGTGGTTGTGCAGACACTTCACATACATTATGCTCATCAAGTCATTCATTCCACCTCTATCTGGGTATGTGTCCGGTAGAATCTGAATGTGGTAGACGTGCTACATGAGCCCTCTACATACGGCACTGTTTTACAGAGTTACGTCCCAAAAGAACGAGAAGTGCGCTTATCAGAATACCGTGTATTTTGCCCACCTTCTCAATAAAGTCGTTACGAATGATCATTATGCTTCTTTATTCATGACTTTATCCGTCCATATCACCTGGCCCCTTTTGTCTACCCATTTGACGTGCCTTGAGCAATTCATCGCAGAGTAAAAGATTGGAAGCAATACCGGAACTAGATGCAACACAATTCCTCAGTACACGGAAAGAATCATAAACACCCTCCAAAACTGGATCCATAGGTTCGCCAGTCTTGAGGTCAAGGCCAACGATATTGCCTTCCGCTTGCTCGTCCTGTAAGCTAGCAACTGTGAGACTTGTTAGTAGGATGGAGATGAAGTCAGGGCGGGTATGTAAACTTACGCGAATCTTGAATATCATGACCAGCATTTGCTGCCAAAGTTTTGGGGATGACGAGAAGAGCATCGGCGAAAGCTTGAACACCCCACTTTGCCTTACCCTTAACAGTCTTACGGAAAGCTTCACTGTTCAGATGTGCTGCGCAAGCAACCTGAAAGGCACCAGCTCCAGGAACAACGCTCTTATCTACAATCATGTTGTAGACACTTCGAAGACCATCACGGACTGCATCGGTGATTTGAGTAATGGTGTGCTGATTCGGTCCCTTAATGAGAAGGGTCACAGATTTTGGCTCCTTCACATCCTCGATGAAAGTGTATTTCTCCTCTCCCAATTGATGCTCATAAACATTTCCGGCCCATCCAAGGATCTCAGGGGTTAAGTCATCGACACTGTTCTGTGCTGTACCACCACAAATTAATTGTAATCTCTCCATATTTCTTCTCTTAGCTCTTCTCAGAGCAAAAATGCCGTTCTTGACCAAGACATCAAGCGATAATGGATCAATACCCTTCTGGTTGATGATGACGAAGCCTTTCTTGGGGTCATTTCCGCAAACCTCCTTCTTTAACTCAACGATCTTTCGTAATTTCTCGTCGACAAAACGGCGCTCACTCTCCACAAGTTTATCTCTTTGCTCCGCACTCGAATAATAGAAACTAGAGTTTATTTCGGACTTCTCGTACTCCAAGCTGACGTTCAAGCTGAGAATAAATGCGTTCTCGACCTTTTTTGGCATGTCTGGATGTCTGGCACCGTGATCTAACGCAAGACCTCGAATCAATTGGGTTTCGGAGGCGGTTCTGTGCTGCATCTTCATGATTTCGACCATGTGGAGATCAGGTTTTGCTGGGGCTTGGTAAATAGACAGGACCGCATCGACGATATCAGGTGTGAGCTTTTCTGCCAAAGTGTGGTTGAGTTTTGTAGAAAGGGAGGTTCGCGCAACACAAAGTAAGAGTTCGCGGTCGACTTCTTTTTCGATTTTGAAGGTATCCAAGAACTATATAGTGTTAGTACTACCCCGCCCATGGATGGATTCATACAAACCTTCAACGCTTCCGTCTTTGCAATTTCATAACCGTCTGTGATGATTCTTGGATGCAAACCTTCGGAAATATATCTATCTGCCTGTTTCAAAAGCTCCCCTACAAGAAGAACAACTGAAGTTGTGCCATCACCACAAATATCATCTTGTGCGGTAGCTGCTCGTGCAATCATAACTGCTGTGGGGTTTTGTATTTGCATTTCACGTAACAGAACGTTTCCATCCTTTGTAAGTTTTATCTGCGGATCGATTATTAGAAGGGGTCATTTTCGCTATAGAAAGGAGGCTTTCATACTGCACCAGCACCGTCAACCAACCTTTGAATAGTTAGCATATTTCTGGCTCACTGGGAGGTTGGAACTAACATTTTGATGGTTCCCATAGGACCCAAGTTTGACTTTAAAACATCTTGCAAACCTTCACCTGCATTGATATTGACCTTTAAAGCTTCCCCTCTTCTCTGTTCCAAATCAGTAGCTGTATCTCAAATTTATTTGGGAAATACCATACTCTAGACTCCGCCTTTGGGTTCAAAAGTTGTGCGGCAGACATTCTGACAGATTACAATAACTTCCTATGCAATCAAAAAGAAGTTAAAGAGGGGTATTGTGGCGAGACGCTGTGTATTTTGGCCCTCAACGTCGCGAGCTTTTTTTTCTATGGGCGACGTGAATTCCCACGCGGTTTGCACTAGTCTCGATTGGTTTCTACGGCGAGGCTGATGGCCACGAGGCTACTATATACTTTATACTTTATGCTGACCGCAAACTTTCTTGTCATGATAGTTCATCAACCAATTCATCAATAATACTATCAAAATGTATCGAGGTTGGAACCTGATATTGACAATTATTGTCACTCTCCTCTCCGGAGAAAGTCTTGGGTTTTGGTCCTGGCCATTTAAGTTTAGTCTCCAAGCTGCGACAGCGGAACAACAACCTATCATAGAGTCGACAACATACGAGTATGCTGATAGTCATGCAAAACGTATTGCAATTATTGGTATGTACCAAGTCTGCGTTCTATACTCTACTGCTCCTACCAATGTTTCTCCCTACATGATGTCCAACGACAATCTTCTCTGAATTGAGTTAGACTAGACGTTTAGCCGGTTGATACCGTTTCTGTCTGTCACATTGAATCGAGAATAGGGGGGAGGGGGAGGGGAAGGGGAAGAGGACTATTCTTCTATTCCCTAACGATCTAATCTATCTTCTTCCGCTCTTTTCTATATATCCATCTCGGGATTCTCGACTCTCCATTACTCATCGTGACTGTTGATGATATGCCCTTCCAGCTAACGTTAAGATACAATTTATATTCATAGCTGGCTTTCACTAACACAATGCCAGGTGCTGGAGCCGGAGGTTCTTCCTCAGCATATCACCTACAGAAATATGCTGCTGAATCAGACCTTTCAATCAATGTCACCGTCTTCGAACGTTCTTCTTACATCGGAGGACGTTCAACAACGGTAAACGCATATGGTAATCCATTGGAGCCAGTAGAGTTAGGTGCCAGTATTTTCGTTGAGGTAAACGCAATTCTGAAGAATGCAAGCCGAGAGTTTGGCTTGCGTCCAAAATCAAGCGAGACCGAAGAAACGGAAGTTCTCGGTGTCTGGGATGGAGCAAAATTTGTGTACACTCAGAAAGATAGCGATTGGAAGTACTGGGACATCGCAAAGCTTTTGTGGAAATACGGTCTCGCCCCGTTGAAGACTCAACGCTTGGTGAAAACTGTGATTGGAAAATTCTTACAACTTTATGAGGCACCATATTTCCCTTTTAGATCTCTCTCGGAGAGAATAGAGGAATTAGACCTCAAAACTGTGGCATCTGTAACTGGCGAACAATTTTTGGCTGATAATAACGTGGGTAAATCTGTACAATCTTACGTCACTCTACTAATAACACGCAGATTGGAGGCTCATTTTCGACTGATTTGATCCAAGCATCGACCCGGGTGAACTATGGCCAAAATCTAAACGTCATTCACGGTGTAGAAACAATGGTTTGCATGGCAATCGAAGGTGCAATGCAAATTCAAGGGGGTAATTGGCAGATCTTCGACGGCATGATTCAATCCTCAAATTCCACCGTTCGCTTGAATCATACCATCACCGAGATATCTCAAGTCCAAGATCGACAAAAGTACAGCGTCAAGACCGTTACCACAGATGCTGTCGGTGTCACCCATACCAACGAAGAACCATTTGACAGCATCATCATTGCGGCCCCTCTCCAATACTCCAACATTAAAATCACACCTGGCCTCCTCCAACACACCCCCGACGAGATTCCTTATGTGACCCTTCATGTAACACTTTTCACCTCCCCTTACGGCCTCGATCCAGCCTACTTCAATCTCGGTCCCAATGAAAAAGTCCCCACTACAATACTCACCACCCTCCCCAAAAACATTTCCGCCCCAACCGAACGAAAAGATTTCGTTGGTCCCGCGGGTTTCTTCTCTATCTCTACACTCCGCAAAGTCATTAACCCCACAGCCCTCGAATACGAAAACCTCTACAAAGTCTTCTCTCCTCAACCTCTCTCCTCCGAATTCCTTTCCTCCATTCTGAACAGCGCAGTTCCCGTCCCCGAAGACCTCACTAAAATTTCCTCCTCGGCAAACAACACAATTACCTGGTACTATCCACACGTCTGGAACTCCTACCCTTACGAGTATCCTCGCGTGACATTTGAAGAGATCCAACTCGCACCTGGTATTTACTATACGAGCGGTATTGAGTCCTTCATCAGCACCATGGAGACGAGCGCATTGATGGGGAAGAACGTGGCGAGATTGGTAATCGATGATTTTGTAGGAAGTGCAGAACCAGACTTGCAGCCTATAGTAGAGAATGTGGCTGAGGTAGAAGGTTTTGTTGCTGAGACCGAGACTGGTGTCGGTGATGATATTCCTGTGGTTGATGAGCTGTGATTTTGATCATTCCTATGTCCTACAAAGGCAGGCGTTCCTTGCTTTTAGTTCAGCCCTGTCATTCATATAGGATATTATTATCGTATCATTCAAACCGAGACTAGCGAAACACACAGGATTTGGATAGAAAACATTACCACCATACTATACCACATTACATCAGGTTATCAATTTTGAATACCCATTTACTTACTGTAAACCCATAAAAACGAAGATACAATTTTTCCAATATCGCGCCATAAGAACAAACAAAACTTTTCTTCCAAATTCAGATCTACATGTAACCAATCCCAACCCTAATAGTTGACTCGCGCGTGCATTTCGCATCCTACAGTACTCATAGAGAGCTTAGCGAACGAAGAAAGGCAGCCTGATACTGTAGCTTGAATCCCCCCATCTCCCTCCCCGTAAGAATCTCAAGCATCCCGATTTCTTCGTCCACGGCCCGGACGCGCTTGTGCAGGACCCAAAGGTGCACTCTGTTCCGGATTCTCCTCGTCCTCCTCTTTCTCCGATTTACGTCTCGCGAAACGTCGAAGGGCCCCCCCAAGATTGCTCATCCAACGGTTCATACGGGCTGGGGGTGGGATGGGCGTTCTCGGGGGCGTCTTCTGGGGAGGTTCTCTGCGTTGTCTCTTCTCGGAGACGCGTTGGGAGAGCGGGGTTCGACGGGGTCGGAATCGATCGGAATCTTCGGATTCTTTGGCTTGTGCGTGTTTTCCTTCTTCGTCTGCGTCTCTCATTCTTTTTCCGCCGGCGCGTGTCCGGGGTGCGGAGTATCTTTTCGTTTTTGCTCTTTTGCTTGGAGGTGCAGCTGCAGGCTTGTTCGCGTCACCTGGATCACTGTCGAGAATTTCAATGATTTCTCGTTTTTGCCCCGTGCCTTTCCCTTCCCTTTGCGCTCTCGCTTCTTTTTCTTTTTCTTCCTCTTCTTCTTTCTCTTCTTCTTTCTCTTCTTCTAAGCTGTCTAGGATCACCACCGGCTTTTTATCCTTCTTTACCCTCACCCAACTCGGTAACAATGGATGTGGCATCTCCGCTTCCCCCAGCTCAAACGGCATCTCCCTATACCCCTCCGTGACATCCCTCCTTGTCGGAAACAACAACCTGACGCCCGCGAAATCCTCATCATCCTCTATAGAATTCCAGCCCCTCGGATTAAAAAATTTCGGCGCGGGATTCTGGCGTCTATTCTCTCGCCGCGTCACTTTCATCCCGCCCTCCAGACCCCCCGCAAATTCCGGATACTTTTCACTCCACCCCCTATAATCCCCCTGGATACCACCCAAGAACAGATCATCCTCATCGCCAAAGGACCAATGCTTCAGAACATCCTGCACGTGTTCCAAAGATTGCTCGATGTTCCAACGCTTAGCAGGATCAAACGCTAAACACCTCAGGAGTGCCCCCCTCAATCTCCTACTGTAAATCTCACGGTCCGGATCGAGAAGCCGGGATCCCATCGTTTTGAATGTACGGCTGGGAGCGGGATCGACTCCTGTCATGAAGGTTTTGTTTGGAGGTATATGTTCGTTACTGTTCATGCACATAAAAATAACGTGAGCAACATTCCAAATGTCAGTCTGATGACCAATTTTGCGATTTGGATGGCGGGCGAAGATTTGTTCCTGCCAATGATTTAGTGGTAGCGATGAAAGATATTGGGCAATCATGAAGCCAAGCTTGATGTGGAGCAAGAAAAGAGAATAATATTGACACATACTGGTGCATAGTACGAGTTCCGGCCTTTAGCTATTTTGATCCAATCCTTCATTTTCTCTTTATCCTTTTCCAACTCTTGAGCGTCGGGAACCTCAAGGGCAAGTCCGAAGTCAGCAAGCTATGGTTGGACCTCAGTTAGCATTTGGGAAGTGTGAAGCATTGAGGGATGATTGGGAATATGCTTAAGGTGGTACGCACTTTATGAACCTGGATACGACCATGACCTGGCTTGGAATTTTCGCCGATTCTGTGTGGAAGAAAGATTCAGTGTTCAGTTTTATGATGAAGCCCAAAGGAGATCCATAGATTTATCCGAGAAATGCTTGCTCTCAAAGCATAGTTTTTGCCTCGAATAGAGAAGAGAGTACAAGGAGGTTATACTGTAGAAGATTACTACTCACAGGATATTTTCCCCCTTGAGATCGAAATGCGCAATTGGGACATGTCGACCTTTCCTGCCCTCTTCCTGTAGATCATCACGCCAATCCTCTGTCCCATGCTTCAAAACCATCAGTCCTTTCAACAAACACTCCCACAATCTCCAAAGATATTCCTCTGATGGCCATATGTGATCGCAGTTCGCACCCATCCAATTCTTCAGATCCCCGTTAGGGGCATATTCTAGATATATTCTTGCGACGTCATGCTTTATACGGTCCTCAAGTTGTCCCTGGACATCATCCTCCTGTTCCTTCTCGTTACCTTCTACCCATCCCACATAATTAACAATGGCGGGGTCATATCTGTCTGGGGAAAATTCACTTGAACCCTACACATCACCTCGTTAGCAAAACACAGCTTACCATGCATCACCCTGCGCCGCGAAATAAAAACCTCTCGAGCTGTAAAGGGCTCAAATAGCTCACCTGACCCATCGTTCGATGGTAAGCCTTATATATCTTGATAATATGGTCACTCTCGTACTCCATAAGTCGTTGTAAGATCCTACTCTCCTGCTTCAAATTATGACCTTCACCTCCTTCCTGTTTAACCACGAGCTTGCGCGGCGAGACCGCTGGATTGTCTCCTTGATACGCAAACAGAGTAGCCATGCCATACGATCCGCCGCCCAGGTATTTGATGCCAACCCAGTCTTTGCCAATGGCTATAGGTGCCCAGCCTTTGGAGGCATCGAGGTATCTCTGACTTGCGGGAACATAAGGCATTTTTTTTTACAACAGTATGTTTCTGTGTATATCGAAATGTAGAATAAAGTCAAGAGATCATCGAGGCATCGTTTTTTTATCCTCGAGATTGATCAGAATCCGGCTATGGTGAGCTCCGTTGAGCAAATGCTTTGTTCCATGGTATGCTCTTAGCAGTACAAAGAGGGCACACATCATCTCCGCCGCATGCCTTGGCAGGGTTTGTTTGATCTTCCGACAAAGAAGATTCTGCGCTTCAATCAAATCCATATTGCACGTTTGTTTGCTTTGTATCAATGGAGTATCCCCAAGACAGAATCGAAGTGAAGTGAAAGAGAATAGTGGTGAAGCATATATACTCCCACCATTGATATGCCATCTTGGCAATCAATGCATCTACTCCTCGTCATGAACGGTAAACATTTACCCTCAAAGGGAGTTGGGCATCTGGAGATTGCGACAAAGAACAAGCAAAGAAAGATTCAGAAAGGGAAGGGTCAACGGCGCATGGGTGGGAATCATGTGCATAACAGCATACGGAACCTGGGCAAGACTGACTGTAGATAGTTTGACTTTTTAGCTATATAATGAGCATTCTTACTCTAGTCTACTCTTCATGAAAGAGTGTCTGTTATGTGTAAGTAACGTGTGGCCTTGGTTCCTGCTTCTTGATCTTCACCAAACGCTTCAAGCTCTTCCTTCACCATAGACTTCTCCCCAGCATAACACCAACCAAAATATGAAGCACGAAGATAATAAAACTCCAGCCTCCAACCTCCAGCCGCAGAGCAGCAAATGTCCAATGCAGCGAATAAAGAGGGTCACATATCCAGATGCCCCCTCACTGTAATCCAAATCATAAAATCCATAAGCAAGGAAAAATCAATGTGTCGCTGAACAGCATCGCAACGGCGTGCAGATAACCATGCATGCAGTCGGAATAATTGAATAAGTCCCTCATCAACACTTATTACAAATTAAGACCTCACACTTCCATCCCATTTCAATTCCCTCACACTAACCTTCATGCCCTCCCTCGCGTTATGTTTTCCCCTTAGACTCCCCCGTGTCCAATCCATCAGACTCGCCGTCTTGGACCTTGACGACGACATGGTCTTGCCCGTGGTATCTTTGGTAATCTTGCTCGCTTTCGACGAAGATGAATTGCTTCCATTGTCGCCATCGCCTGCCGTGCAATTTGCGGTATATGTATTGTTTGCAGAATAGTACTCGCCATCGACGTACACGGCATCCGAGACAAATGTGCTGCGACGCTTTCGGCTATTGATATATCGCTTCTCAAGTCTGTAAAGCTCCAACTTTTGGTTGATGATTTCGATGAGTTTCACCATGGTTGCTGTTGTGTGGAGGGAGAGTGGGGTGCGGAGTAATGAGCTGAGATTGAGGTTGAGATTGAGGTTGAGATTGAGATTGAGATGATTTGAGGTGGGTGGGAGGATTTGGCTGTAAGACGATGGGGGGAATGAAGGGGAAGAGAAGCGAGATGATGAATAAGTTGGTGAGATTAGAAAGGGTGGAAGGCCGTCGCTGAAAATGGCCGGTTGATTAATTTGATCTGAAAAGAATGGTTCGAGGCAGTCGAGTGTCTTTCGGTGCGTATTGTCTGTGAGATCAAAGAATGGACGGTTTTACTCGTCAAGATCACAAACTGAATGTGCCGTGGGATTCCGTCTTCATAGATAAATATGTACGATATACACAATATATACAGCAAGAATCCTTTCGAGTGAAAGTCCGGGTAAGGTTGTAGTGAGATGGTCGTATGTAATCTTGAACTCTGGATGCACTGCGAGGGTGAGGTTCCAAATCCACGGGATGAAAGAGATGAATAGATGAACAGATCCTTTTACTTCTTCGATATGGTGTTTGTTGTGCAAGACGGGAAGAGAGAGAGGGGGGGAGAGAGAGTGAGCGAGAGAGAGAGAGAGAGAAGACCTACTCGAGTAATAGTCGAGTAATAGTCGAGTGCTTACCGTCTAATTCCTCTTAGCGATACTCGAGGACTAGTAGAGTAGACCAACCATATAGGAAGCTCTACTCGTACTCTAGCCTCGAGTCTTCGCGAGTAAGTCTAAGGGCGCCCCGGAGCTTTTCGCCCACAGATTTTCTGACTACGGAGGAGTCCGTACGATGTGCGAAGGACTCGAGAACATTATTCATTATTGCTTCATATTGCTACATGGTGATGCTTCTGCTCCATTTTTGCACTGTATTTATCCTCTGGTGCTCCTCGAATTCGAATCTTGCCCTATGGCTCCGTTCAAAGCACCTAGACTGCCCGGACGGCTCAGACTGGCAGAATCATCCGAAAACTCCACCAGAATAAGGAGCTGTTGGAGGCTTGGAGGGAACATGTTCCAACCGTGCAAGGATTTCAGATGGCTTAATTATTCTTATTGTGTCGCCCATGAAGGTCTCACGAGTCTCAGACAAATAGCGATGTGCTCTTTCATTTGAAAAGTGGACGCTTCTTATGAGAAGCTGGCTCGGGATGGTCTAACCAGACAAATGGGATGAGTGGATTTTCGCCTAATACCCAATTATATGAGATTGTGATCGGGAGATGAGACTATTTAGGTAAGATGAATCCGCTGGCACGTTTTTCTACATTGATTAGTCAGGTCGAGGTACATCAGGTAGTAAGTAGGACTGGTGGACGGAGTCACAAGTGCGACTATGAACTGTGAACTTTGAACTTTGAAGCAGCCCCAGATGTTTCCCATGCCATGAAGAATGGAAGAGCATGGAACGACGCCATCTGGAGTCTGGACCCATCACTACGAAGTACATGACCTGGATTCTTGATCAGAGCTTTATCAGACCAAATCAAATCGGATCAAATCAAATTTCCGTTCAGGACGAGGTCTGTCTGTCTACAATCATAAATAGCACTCATCGCTCATCACTCATTACTCGTTGCGGTCCATCAGTGGCCTCGTCTTCATTCTCCAGGCCTTGTTTTCGCTACTCGCTAGGCTATTTTAACTGGTTTGGAATTAGGACCCGTCTTGCCGAGAGATCCTAAAGTGGACACTTTCTATGCCAGTTTGGCCCCAAATGTGAATATTTATGCAATATCATAAATGGTTCACTGGAGATCATGAAATGGCTAATTTTTCTGAGGCTTGCTTTGATGAACAGTGCGCAATACCTTCACTCCTTCACTCCTTCACTCCTTCAATCCTCCCTCCCTCACTCCTTTCCCCCTCCTTCGCCTTGAAGGTCGATGCTTAATAAGTCTGTAGAGGTTGAAACTTATTACTCGAGTAGGTTAGGACCAGGGCGAAAATTCCAGTCCCACTTTGCATGCAGCCTCCATTGGTGGGTGGCACTCTTTGTGTGAAAGGGGTTTCCCCTGCAGCGGTTATGCATGTGGCCCATTCGAGATAACAATTCCTTATCGAATAATAAATCTATCTTCTCTCGTCTTTCGAGACGTCGGGAATCTTGATCTCTCGTTCTTTGCCATGCTGCTTTTCGGCGAAAAGAGTCTCCTGTACTATACGGGAGGTGAGATAGAATATACAAGAGCAGGAATGAAAGGGAATGCTTACCACTCCAAAGTTCGGAGTATACCCCACCCGTATCGATCAATTCTCGGTGTGTCCCACTTTCAGCCACGGACCCTTCCTTAAGTACTATGATCTTATCGCTATCAAAGATGGTTCTAAGCCTATGAGCGACGAAAACACTGGTCCTTAGCTTCTCTTTTAAGATGCTGTTAATGTTTTGCATGAGGGCCTGTTCCGTGTGTGTATCCAATGCAGATGTGGCCTCGTCGAAGAACAATAGTGGAGGATCTTTCAAGATGAGTCTAGAAACTGCTAATCTTTGCTTTTCCCCCCCAGAAATCATCATTCCTCGCTCGCCAACCATGGTGTTATATCCATCGGGTAAAGATGTGATAATGCTGTGTATCTTTGCACGTTGTGCTGCCTCCTTGACCTTCTCGTCAGATGCCTCCAAATCACCATATCTTATGTTGTGTTCAATTGAATCATTAAAGAGTGGCGTATCTTGAGGAACAACGCCGATGGCTTTTCTCAGTGACTCCAAACTTACGTTTCGAATATCTTGGCCATCGATTAGGATTCTCCCCTCCTGAACGTCATAGAAACGGAACAAGAGTCGCAGGACCGTTGACTTTCCACAGCCACTAGGTCCAACGATGGCGATTTTCTTGCCGGCAGGAATGGTCATGTTGAGGTTCCTCAAGATGGGACGGTCTGGATGATAACCAAACGTTACATTCTCAAATGTTATCTCTCCTCCTTTGGTGAGCTGAAGAGGCTTCGCATTTGGAGGTTGAGTGATAGCCACATTGACCTTCTGCAGGTTGAAAAGAGTCTCCATGTCTAATAAGGATTGTCGAAGTTCTCGATATACTGATCCCAAGAAATTCAATGGAACTGACAGCTGAAAGACTAATTGATTGACCATCACAAGATCACCCACGGTCAAATTTCCCGTAGCTACACCATCGGCAGCCAAGTACATCATAGCAGTTAACGCACTCGAGAATATCAAGTTTTGTCCACTATTGAGGAATGCTAAAGATGTTGCGACTTTAATCGATGATTTCTCATAAGCTTTGAGTGCTTGATCATATCTACCGACTTCGTATTTCTCGTTATTGAAGTATTTGACTGCCTCATAGTTGATCAAAGAGTCTACAGCCACCGTCGAACCTTTATTATCAGCCGCGTTGGCTGCCCTTCGGAATTTTGTTCTCCAAGCAGTGGTCGAGATGGTAAATGCTGAATATCCCACCATGGTGAGAGCCGTGATGGCCGCGAATTTGGCTCCATATTGATAGGTCAAGATACCGCATACCATGGATATCTCTAATACTGTCGGGAAGATGTGGAAAACCATAGATGTGAGCAAGAAACTGATTCCTTTTGTACCTCGATCGATAGCCCTAGTCAGCCCACCAGTCTGTTTCGAGAGATGGAAATTGAGATCAAGTCTCAATAGATGATCGAAAACATTGCAAGCCACTCTCCTAATAGCTTTCTGGGCAACGCTGGCAAACACCGCATTTCGGATCTCCTGAAATACAGTAGCTCCGATTCTAGTAAGGCCATAAGCCAATATCATTGACCCAGCGACGGTTGTAGCTGTACCTCCAAAGGTAGCAAAATCAACATTCATGGCATCGACAATGTTTTTGAAGTAGAAAGGTACCTGCACATTCAATACTTTGGCTCCCACCAGCAATGCAAGAGATAATCCAACCCGAAGTCTTGTTCCCATGCTGTCTTTGGGCCATAGATATTGTGTCATTTCTTTAATAATCGCCCAATCCGCCTTCCTTTGCTCCTTATTGGTTTTGTCATCTAGGGCTAATGGATCTTTCCTTGTTGCTGCTGGTGTAGCAGGGTGAGACCTTTCCGCGCTCCCAGATTTCGACCCAGGTATATCTGCCACTGCTTTGGGCGTCTTCAAAGATTGGCCATGAAGCGTGCTGCCATTGGAGGTATCTTTCAAGCGTTGACTGGTACCTGTGAAGACCCGGTGGCCTATCCCCGGTTTTGCCCATCTTGGATGTCGTAATGAGGCTCTTGCATATATGCAGGAGGCTCCATGGAAGCTATGGAAGCTATGGAAGCTTCGGAAGCTCATCGTCAAGCAGATCTCTTCTCACTGTTCATAAGTCATCGACTGCGCATGCCTCAGCTATTCCAAAAAGACCCCCATGTATGAAGTTGTAGCTATCGATAAGGAATCACACTCAGACTCTGGTAGATGACGAAGTAGAAGGATGTTGAAGTTTGAAGGTATATCAATTCTGGAACATTGTTCTTGCTGTTGATGAAGAGTTAGGAAGTTGTCAACTTCGAGAAATTGAAGCCATAATTCAACTATTTATATTACAGTTCGTGGTGATGAGCACCGCATCAATGAAGCTATTACGCCATTTTCATCTTGAAGCCTCGCGTAACAAGGCAGAAAATTGCATATGCAAGCAACATGTACGAGTAGTACCTACGGAGTACTTACTCGTACAGCTTTTCCGAACGACAACGGAAGCTCCCCCGCCCTTTTTTTCTTGAACATCAAAGAAAAGCGAAGCCATGATCTCACGATCATCTGCAGGACGCGTCGCTCGCGGTGCGCGGCAGCTTCGTTCAATTAAAGATGTGCCTGTCGCATGTAGAGGTTTTCAAATCAGCACATCGGAATCTCCCTTACGCGGTGATATTTTAAGCAAGACTCTTGATTCTACAGATCCTGCTGGTAGGTTTTATTCGAAGCTTCGCGAAGATGAGGAGGTTCAATACTAAAATATGCCTCGCAGATGCAAGCTTTGAAGTCATTGGGGCTCCCTACTCTCTCCTCTCAGTCTCATTATCCGCATCACAAACGCTATACACCCGACGAGGAACATTAGTTGGAGTGAGCGGGAAAACAGAAAATGTCAGCATGCTCGAGGTGAAAAGCATAGGATGGGAAGGATGGCTTGCTGATAAATTGGGTAGGCCCAATCAACATTATCGATTCTTGAACCCTTTCGACGAGCCCCTCTTGGAATTCCCTTTCTTTATCAAAAAATCTCATCGACAAGTCCTATAAAAGCACTATTGTCAACGAAAAACCCGATAACGTCTATGGAGGTATTGCATTTGGATGGGAGAGAAGATTGGATGATTGCTCAGAGGAATGCGTTACTGGCTTGGACTGGGCATAGATTATCTGTTTCGCCGACATTGAACAGAAGTATGAGCGTCGCCCATTGGGGAAATACACAAATTACCGGCAGAGGACTTGTGGCTCTGGCAGGTGCAGGACGCATACACGAAATAACCTTGAAAGAAGGAGAGGAATTTGTCGCACATCCCGGAAACGTCGTTGCATACACGATTAATCAGTATCCACCTCTCCCCTACCGCCTAAAATCCTCGATTTTAAAACTACAAGTCCCAAGCTTAGGATTCAGTAAGCTATTGCCAGACATCAAATTCTTCAGGGTTATGCAACAGACAGATTCATGGAATTTTGTGAAGAGGATAGCTTTCACCCTGAGGACGGCGATGAGAAGGACTATTTGGGGGGATAGGCTATTTTTACAATTCAGGGGGCCAACTACACTCTTGATGTCTACAAGGGCGACAAGAATTAGCGACGTCTTGACGAACAGAGATATCAATGAGATTGCGGATGCTCCACCAGGAGCAGTAACAGAAGCTATCGAGTTGGCCAAGGAGCCTAAGACGGGTCCAAAAATTACAAAGCAAATTACGGATGTACCAACCGGATTTCATTATGCGGAGGTTAATAAAGATGGAAAGGTAAAATTTGAAGATCCTCCTGCAAGGTAGATGAGTGAAGGGTGTATCAGTAAAGGAAAAGAACAGAAATTGTACGAGTAGGTCCTGGTTCTGGACGGTGAGGAGAACAAAACATACGGAAATGATACCTCAGTCGAAATATGGCATTGTCCAAACCTCATGTGCCTACTCTACTTTGAAGATCATAAACTCCTATCGTCTTTCGCGTGAACTATGCTGAAGTCAGCTGCCATACATTCGTCTGAAACTTCTCACAAATCTACGAACGTTGTAGTTAGCAATGAACGATGATTGCCTTCTCTCTCCGCTCCTATTTCAAGCGTACCGAGTCCTTCTAGTTCCTATTCATTACTTTTAATAGCTTTTCAACGTTAATCTAAAGCCATAAATACCCCACAAATGGTGGATTTTATCCAACCAAAGAAAGATATTGCTCCAGTAGACAACATCGTGGTGGGATAAAAATGCTCGACCTGTGTCACTTCTAATTCTGTATCATGTAGATGGATAAAGTGTTGACGGAATTGGGATGAAGATGCTTGTTCTTTCTTTGGCGTCTCAAAACTGGCTGCCGTCGTCGTATATGAGATATTTAGTGATTGGGCAATCGTCACCGATTCCTTCCTCCGGCAGTGACGCAAACTAATCTGATCTTGAGGATGGGATTTTGATCAAAAACTCCGTCTTGCTTTTAGTATTCACATCGTATTCATAAGTAGTTCAGTAAGCCTTCGGATTAAGTTCGTCTTCTTCTAGTCGCTTGTACTCGTATTCCGGGTAATCATATTGTCGGCTTTTTAGAGTCAACATATTTGAAAGCTGATCTGGATTAATGGGCAGTTCTCAAAGGTAGCATCTATGGTGCTGGCAGTCTTTAATAGAGATATTGGTACCACCAGGTACCCATGAAAAGAACCTCGTTCACTTCACTGTCTATCATTCAGAATTGAAAATCCCCTACAGCGAATACAAAGTATTTCGATGCTAAATAAGCTTGCATCTCGATTTCAAAGTCGGTATTCCAAGCCAGGACAAAGGCCACCCTTCTACGCCACTGAAACGGGCGAAGAGGCAAGCTGTATATAATCTTATCACGAGCCGCTGCTGTGAATCAATCAATTATAATATTATAACTCTGCACCTATGTTCTTTCATTGCCAATAATCGAGCTCTAAGTTCTGGAAGAATCGAGTCGTAGGAAGAGTTTCTTATGGGGTATTTATGATGTCCTTGATAATTCACCGCGTGTTCAAGGTTCACCATTCTCCTATGTTTCATTTTTATAACTACCGATCCCTCATTCTATGCTTAACTTTAGAAAAGGAACAAGAGAAACTCTCCTATGAATTCATAGTTTTTTGTTTTCCAGTCCTCCATCAGAGCTTCATCTACACAGGATCTGAAAGCTTCAAGAATCAGAAAGGGGCAAGTGACTCAAGCGGGGTCGGGCTGTCATGGTTAAGCAGACAGCATTTCAGGTACATTTCAGATTAATTACATACTTCCAGATCTAGAGGCAGAAAGTAATGAGTGATGAGGAGTTCAGTATTTCAGCATATCAGTGTGTCTATATACAAGTCCTCACCAAGACAACCCTTGCATCCTGAGCGGAAAGAGTCATTTATGGGATACTAAAGTATATGCGTGAGCCCAGAATGCCATTCGCTAGCTTAGTCGATTTATCTACTTGGATCACTGGTGGATGTTGGGCTCTGATCATGTAGTGGTGAATGGTAGTATGATTGATAGAGAACTCAAGTTGTCTCCGGTAGAGTGAGAATATAGTCCACTATAGACATGATGACACGTTTGAAGAATTGACAATGAAAGGAGACAAGATGGGAAAGAGAGTTGAGAGAAAATAGATCGAAATCGGATATTTTACAATAAATAAAAATCAACCCTTTGCCGTTCGTGATTCGACATCTGACTTCAGAATTCCTAGCTTGTAATTTAAATCCCCTATGAATCCATCCGCACTGTGGCTAGTTTGGTTCATTTATTTTCTCTTACATATCTCTTCAAATTTGATTTCCCGTTTCTGTCATACCTTTTAGTAGGAATTTTGAATCAACTGGTCAAAGGTGATACGCATCATTCCCACCTAAAGCTCCCAACAAGATTGTTACCAACAGGCAGTGGACATTGAAAGCCAACCTACCTCCCAGCATGACCAAAAGTATATAAAAATCGCACGTGAAAGTATAAGGTAGAGTCTTCCGAACCAAATTCCCAATCTGCAAACTTATTCGCAATTACCATGACTCTGAATGGCTTCAGAATTCATCTGCCATTTATAAAACGGTTCTCCTAACCCTTTTGGGAATCCCACAGGAATACCAATCTCCATGATACCAATAGTACTTAGTATTGGCGAGCTGTTGTTGTTGGGGATGGGTATGGATGATCTAAATGGGTTCGTATTGGGGACGCGATGGCGTAAAAGTTCAAAGGCACAAAGATAATTGAGGAGATGTGGTGGTATCCATCAATCCAAACTCCTCGGACACGACCAATGGTGTAGAGTAGAGTTAGATGATAGATTCGGGGGGTTTGGCTACAGATTGGGTGAACTATGCGAGGGAGTCTAGAAGTCTCCAGCACCCAGATGAGAGGGCGAATTTTCAAACGGCCTCAATCGCCTACAGACTCATTATTCTTTCTTCTTGTCCAAAATCTATTCCGCATGATCCATTCCAGTGCTACAAGTAAATGTAGCCAAGAGACAATGTTGGGAATGAGACGCTAGAGGGGTGAATCATATATAGTATCAGATGATGAATTCAAACAAAAACTAATGTTCTATCAAGCATCAACTTAAACTCATTTGTTAGCTTCAGAAACGTTATATGAGTGGTATACCTTAGAACCGGCCTTTTCTTCATCAAATTTGACCAATTCCACAAGAATCCACACCTGGATGCACATAGTCAAACACTATCCAGGTTTGGAGTAAATCAAGAATAGAGGGTCTGCATGGGTTTATTAAGAATTGCATTTGCACTGCTGTTCTCTCTCGAATTGGAAGATAGCAAGAGGCGTCTGATAGTGTGATAGATGGCGTTATGAATGAATATAGCAAGTTATGAGAAAATAGCCAACAGATAATTGATAGAAACAGCGCTTAGCAAGGAGAGGAGAAGTCAGTGAACACACTCTGTCTCACCACTACTAAGCTTTGTGAAAAGTTGACAGCAACAAGATATTGAAGCAACGATACTGAGAAGGGCAACCCCATTCAACAAGACAGGAGAATAGAGCCAAGATATTATTCTTTTCGTCTAGAATCCGCAACTTCTTTAGTATAGTCCTAGTAAAGTCAATATCCCCAAACCAAGTAATCCAGTGTCTGTCCACCATTCACGTGGTTCTTCTTGGTGTGTTCTTCTTTGATGCACCCGATTTCATAGGATGGAGCATTCTGTGGAGGGATTGAGTGCAGTGATATATCTTGTAATGCGTGAACGGGACAATGCGTGACTTGCGACGTTAGGGGAACCGCTCACACACGAAGTCAATCTCAGCAATCCCCAAGAGAAAGCTGGTGTTGGACTGGGTTCACACATGACTTGCTTAATCAAAAGACTAATCCAACGCGATGGCTCACATAGCGAAAGGGTATTAATTGTTGCAGAGTGCCCTGAACCTTGAGTGAGAAACTTCTTCCCTCGAGTTTTCTACAATACCTCGTTGGCACCTCATCTCATTTCACATCAAGAAGAATCATAGCAAAAGAACGACAGGTAGAAAATCACAGCGACAACATCGGATGAGAGTTCCAGTCCAAAACTACCACCGAAGAATCTCGTCGATACAAAGCCTTTCAAGCGCTTTCGAACTTAAATCACCTCACTTATCTAGATCCAGACCAAGATCCAATCGCTATCAAATTGAATGTTGCCATCTGTTTTGCTGCTCGATGACGAACGGTTCGAGTAGTGAGTATGTGTTTTATACCATTAGAACAGTCACCGTGGTGGAAGGGTTAAGGGGATAGAGATATGAAGGTGTATGTAGTGAATGATACGATCAAAATAGAGTAACTGAACCCATTTCCAAAGGTAGTAATGAAGGCTAGCTATTGACAGTGAATCCCACAACCAAAAAAGGGAATCTCCTCTTTCATAAAGGAGGTCGATGCGGCATCATCGTCACCCTCAGAGATATACAATCCATTGGCTTCAAAACAAACACGCCAAGATCCATCCAGCATTACAAATCCGACAGAGAGGGAAGAGAAGAACAAGAAATGAAAGGCCTCGCTGCGTATCGCACGGGACATCGCAAGCCTTCGCCTCCCATGTGCAAACTCAAACGAGCCTCAATCTCATGCAATCACGAGGTTGACAGCAGCAAGAGAACGCACCCACATGACAACAACCAAGAAGTTGATCTGTCCGAAAAAGCAAAGAAAACTCTCCTCCCATCCCCGCAACATCTTTCTTCCCCACTTCATCTCATCTGAACTCAATTTCCCTCTCCCCTTCCACATCTACCCAATATCAACGCCGCCACCGCCACCAGCCAGCCCCCTCTAAGCCGTCACCAAAACAGCTTTTCGTCCTACCCCAATTCAAACCCGCCACTGATTCTTCCACCAGAGGACTGCTCATCATCAAAGTAAGCGTATCTCTCTACCCTTTCCACAACGACACCACCCCATTATCACCTCATACCAGCATGCATGCTTCGCTCCAGCAGCAAAAAAAGAAGAGAGATGCGCCTACCCTTGCTGAAATCCTTCACACTCATAAAGACAAGATTGGCCAATCGATTTAACAAGAGGAAACTGTAGGAAGACGGGATCTTATGAACGATACAAGATACACGGTGGAGAATCAAGAGGGGCCTTGAGAAGTGATGATGAGATGAATTTCGAGCCTGCATCTTGGTGAGGTAAGCCCTGCTTATGGTTCTTGATGGCTTTTCATCCCATGTGTGATCATGTCGAGTATAGATGGCAGTGAAAGGAGGCTTCTTTAGTGTGATCTCATGTATCCCATCCCATCCCAAATTTCTCATCACTTTTCCTGCCAAAACCACGAATAGATCCTCCCCCCCAAAAAACACCTTCCCTCCTTACTTTTTCTTCTCCTTCGCTCCCCCTAGTTTGCTCTCCCACTCCCTCCATGTTATTTGCCTCCATCATAAAGATCCACATACAAATTTCAACCTCTCAACGGTGCGTAAACGGCGCGTCTTATATAAAGAAAGCTATGCTCTCTTTGAGCAATGGAGTTCGTTCACCTCTACAGTGTGGGGTAATGGTGCTTGGTTTTGACGCGAACGAACTATTCGATCGTATACTCTATTTTTGCGTATAATGAATGGTGGATGGTGAATGGGGAATACCCACCCATCCACACTCCCTACCACAAAACATAAAAGGCCCGCGAGAAGAACATCTCCATGCGATTGGAAACCCCAGGTACGATGTATATGCATACCACTGCCAACACAAGTACTGGAGTAGATTCCTGTACTCTATGGAGAGGAGAAAGGGAAAGGTAAATATTTTTGGGCTTTGGGTTGGTTGACCTTGTACTGGTTGATTGAGAGTGGTTGTGGTTGTGTTTGTTTTTGTGGATGGGATGGGATGGGATGGGATGGATATGGATATAGCTATGTAATCGGATGGTGGTGTATGTGATTGATAGTGCGACCTTGTATCTCGACGATGAAAGAGAGAATGATTCAAAACAAGAAGAATTCTTTTATATATTGATGATGATGATGATAAAAGACTCATTCTCTCGTCTCACTTGGTGTTCGACTATAAAGTAGAAGATCAACTTTGATATCATTAACTGTGGCCTACTCGCCGCACTCCTACTCCCATTGTAATCCCTCTCCGTCATCATCATCAACAGGGACCGTCTATTACAAGGGAAGGAAAGAGCAGGAAGGAATCTGGGGAGCTTGGGGGGATGGGTATATCAACGAGATGAGGAGTGAATGGATATACTCGTACCAAACATCACTAACCTATTTGTACTCACCATCCTCTCAATGAGACCTCTCTTAATGATTGGAAATGATGGTAATTGAAGATAACCTCAGTTAAGATGACCTTGAGATAATCCTATTCATCTCATCTGCAGCCCTTCCTACCGTCCGATCCGAAATACCAACACAAATACCCTCTCCTATTCCGAATTTCTCGACCTTGGTTTTCTTCTTTTCAGCTTCAGATATCGATTCAACTCGGTGTTGAGATAGACGAGGGATTCCCAATGGACGTGGGGAGGAAGTTGACGTGGAAATGTCGAATAGAGAGGAGATGGGCAGGAAGTGAATGAGCAACATTAACCTTTTAACCCCTCTCATTTCTTCGTCTCTTTCGTTTGAGCCTCCATAAGACTACTTGAATCCTGAATCTTCATCTCGATAATATAGATATATATATATATAAACTCTTCCTTCATTCATCATTCTCTCTTCTTCCCCTTCGATTCACTTCATCCACCTCATCCACCTCATCCACCTCC
>NGKF01000015.1:867304-889004 GCA_002162555.1 Monilinia aucupariae | reverse complement strand
GGAGAGGGGGAGAGGGGGGTGAGGTTTGTATATATGTATATACTCTAATTTAAGCGAAAATTCCACAACCTTTCACATGATCCGGTAACATTCAAATTGAGTATAAATCAATTTCATAGAGAATACGATCAATATTTCGATAGAATAATAGAATATAAGAATACATATTCTATTATTGGTATATCACGTGATTGTATATGCTCTGGTTCAGCTAATATCGTTAAGTTATTGAATAATTTGGTATGAGATTTCACAAGAGAGATATAAACGTATCTTCAAGATCGATACGAGGGCCCCTTCGATGTTAACGCAATTGAAAGAAATGAAAGAGAAAAAACGTCAACTCTACAATTCTGTATGATACTGTACCATCGCGAATCATAGTGATATTTTTGCGGCGGAGGTTTGGCAAAGTGACCGGACTATTGGTGAGGTACTTCATAAAAAGAGACACGTATGGAGCAGATGAATTTGGGATTAATAAGAGGGCGACATGTTGAATGCCCTCTTTTTCGGGTTTCGATTATTATCTATTACAAGGACCCCATTGATGGGCTTTCCTCTGATATCTCCTTCGCTTCCCCTCATGCTTCAAATCGACACAAATGAAGTAGATTTCCATGCCATGCCAATCCTTACGATAATCATGCGCTGGTTGACCCGCTGAACTCTTCGCCCATAATAATGTTTGTTCTACTGGCAAATACCTTTGAGATCTTGACCCCCAAGAGAAACTTTCCAGGGATGCCTGAATCGGACACCGTCTCTGATGCTACAAAGACTGAGTTTTCCAGAATGTTGTACTTGGATTCACCTCCTCGAAACGTCGGGGTGAGAACTATTCAACCTGTTAGTATGGATGAATTTGGACATCGGTGTTGCTTCGAACCTCTGTATACGGTTCCGTAAGGGACCTCAAGTCCGGATGGTGTGTTCCCAGAGATGACTGGCAATACTGCCTCGTTACCTAGCTGGACGCCGCTCATCTTCATCTGGAAGGGCGCGGCACCATCGTTTGGCACAACGGTCCCGCGAAAGTCTGGGCTACTGAGACCAGCAGTCTCGTTAGTTGTTGCGAAGTTGACTCCGGAAGTCACCGAAGCACTGAATTGGAAGTCAAACTTCGCATGAAATGAGCCCATGTACTTTCCGAACTTGTGGAGATCGAATACGCTTACCTCTGGCTCAGAGTATAGTGTAGCGCTCTCGAATTCGAACAGGCCTAGAGCAGCGCCGAAAGAATCGTGACCCAGGGGTTTCTACGGAGTAGCAGATTAGATTTGCGCATGTGAATCACCGAGTCTACGTACAACCGTGTTGACAGTGGCCTTTCGACGCGAATCGTTAGCAAATGGTTCTTGGGGAGGATTTGTTACGATCTTACATTGAAGAAGAGCGCAGGTACTAGATAGGTGAAGGGCTGCATGATCATAGGAGACGGCACAAAATTTGCTATGATGCTTCAACAAAGTACAGCAGATGGCACACATATTTATATTCATTGTATAATGAATACTGTACACGGCCTACTCGAATCGGGAGCCGATCTTTCTTCGACTTACTCCATTTTCAAGTTCAAGCACCCATGGATCGTCATGATTCACATCCCAAACCGTGTTGGAAGCTTCGAGGTGTCGTCTCTGGAACAGGGTACCATAGCGACAACTTGGACACGAATCGAAAACTATTGCAAATAAAAAGGGACCTGATGATACAAAACTAACAGTATGATAAGCTAACATTGGAACGTTTTCGTCTCGTGAGCAGCCACTAAACGCACTAGGCAGAAGCGGTATGCTATTGCAAATGGGAAGAAGGTGAGACAGAACAACAATAGAAAATGGTCTTTTGGGGGTGGAAACAATACAACAAAAGAGGATTAGAGGCTGGTTTTAGTGTAGGGAACATACGACAAAGAAAAAGAAAAGAATCAAAACAAATCAATCTAAATTATAACAAATACAAACAACAATCAAAAAAGAAACCAAAAACATATAAAATCATATTGTGTTTTAAAACCAATCTACAGAGAGCGTCATATAAATACTCCTTGAGCGAAGCGAGGCCATATGAATGTAGGTACAGGGCCGGAATGGTTGGAGCCATTCTGCTGTCTCACAATAGTAGATGGGTGGGCACAGCTAGTGTGGGTCGGTCCGCTGCGGGAAAGCAAACCATTTTTTAGATTGACGCTACTATATGAAATGCTTTAGGGCTACAGGAATTTGCTATGAAGGTGCCACAGTTACGCATACCGCTTTCCCGATCCACACCTACCTGCAGCTGAGCATACGCTGCAGATCCTCAATGCAAGCATTAGCGCGGGTCATCGGTGAAAACGTGACGCTAGCGTAAAGCGCGTAACTTTACGAGCATTCACGCCAAAATCAACTTCAAATTTAGGAAGGGAGCAGGAGCGATATATAATACGCAGCCAATAACATTGAAAAAGCTTCTGAACCCCGGATGTGGCATCGATGCAAAACTATTCTCTGCTGTTTTGATACAGGATTTTTTTTGCGGACGATCATCTGCAGATCTCATGCATGCTTGAATGAACCCTGACAAGGCCCTTCCACCAATCTTTATACTGCTCCAGCAGCTTCGTATTCTCGCGATGCTCTGGCGAGTCTCTCCATTCCAAATGAGCTTGCATTGAGGGCCATCCAACAAGTGCAAACCAAACTGAGCATTCGTCCTTGGTGCCGGGTGCTACAGCTGTCTGGCGCGCCCATCCTCCACTTGCTGCTTTGAACTGATGACCCCGAAGACTCAGAATGTTGCGGACTTTTTGGTTGAAATTGCTAACCCAGCCATCCGCATGCGGGAAGCCCTTGTCGAAGTAGATGGTCTCAACCATCGTATTTCCAGAGATCTCTGGATCCAGGGGCTTTGTCGGGAGAGCCGGCAGGAAATCGACATGATAGATGTCGACAGACTTGACGTCTTTGAGGTTCTCGAAGTTCTTGCTCATTGAACCACTGCATCCGGTCAGCGAGTCTGAAGAGACGAATTCAAGGAGCCACATACTTGTCTTCAACTTCGTGAGCTGAGCTCCAATTCACAAACACTCTCAACAACGTCTTATCTTCGTCTTCGATGCCCCAAAATCCCCGAGTAAACTCAGCTGTGGCGCTGAATTTGCGTAGAATGGCCCTGAATTCTCCGTTTTCGTCGAAGAACGGATGGTTTAATTCCATTGGAGACCGAAGTCTGATAACAGCAACCTCAGTAGTCATAATGGAGCAGTAACAAGAAGTGATATCAGAATCGAGACTCGACTATCGATCAGAAACAGTAACAGTGAAAGAGAAAGATTTTTATGAATTTTGCTCTCCTTATAGGATTATTTCCACTCATTAAAAGGAGTGCTCAAGTGAGTTTCTCGGTCGCGTAAGAGTACGTATTATGATTTGGATGCGCGAATACATCATCGTGCGTCAGGTTTGAGATCACAGCTCTTTGGTAACGAGAAATCGTGGTGAGATTATGTCTCTCCTACACAAAGCTCGTCGTCCTCGGCGATATTCGCGTGTGACATCACCACTATTAGTGCATTATCTGCTCAGATCGTGCAGAGTTTCAATGCCATCAGGAGCACTTCATTGAGATGTGACCACTTGAGAGGTAGCGTCGGATCCGATTGGAGCGCTTGATCTACAGCTTTCGATCTGCTTCGCCTTCTCCCTGTGCATTATGTGACAATAGCCAGTTGCTGTATGGCGAAGATAGTCCCAAGGACCCGTATGAAGACTGTGTGAGCCAGTAGAAGCAGTGAAATCGTATAGAGCTAGTCATTGAAGTAGCATACAGGGTATTCTGTATACAAATTCCTTCCCAAATAGGTAATATTGAAGCTATTTCCATTGGAATTTATTAAATATCCTCAGATTTGGAAGGGAATATGACTGAAAACCTTAAGGAATTTATGAACTTTCAGTATTTCGATATACGACTAGTAATATATGTGAAGGACTGTTATAAAAGAGTTCAATTCAACCTTAGAATCGAAAGCTAACGGAGGAAGAAAAGAAAAGAATAGGAAGAGAAATGTAAGAGCGTCACAGCCTCGCAATACCAGGGTAGACGTAGTTATGGCTTAATTGTGGGGTAATCGTGGGGTAAGATAAGACCGATGTACTTGGCCATTATGTCTTCAAACATCGAGTTGTTCTACGTTTGTAGACTAGGTGGTGTCAAAGTGAGGCGTCTTCCTTCACAGACTATTACGAAAGAACTAAGTCGGAATATCATCACAACCCGATATTCCAAATGTTGTAAGAGGGGAAAGAACGAGGAAAAGAACGTCGAAGGCCGGAAACACCAAAGCCTAACTAGCTAGGCCTAATCCATGGCTAGTGGAAAAGAGAGGGAATGTAAAAGGTGCAATACGATCCGTCAAAGCAATCAATACATCAAAAAGGTAAAGGAGCACCGTGGAGGCGGGAGAATCAATATATAGAATAACTTCAATAACTAATATACTTGTTGTCATCATGTGTGGCGCTAGCCTACTTAGTATATATACTGTAGATACATATGCCACTTCTACTAGATTAGACAATAGAGACTCTTGCCATTCCAAAAACACTAATATCTACTGAGATAGGATGAGAGAGGCCCTTATATGTCTCTCTAGCGAGGTCACATGAGGTGGTGGTGGGCCCGAAGTGGCGGGAGCCATTTTGCCGTCTCACGATATACTCACTCTATTGATATGAACATAAAAACTTTAGAACAGAATACTCGAGTAGAGAAAGATGTATTGATAGTTTCTTCTTCTTCGTTTATCCTTGGGGGAGGAAGGAGAGATGGGTTGATTCACCAGGTTGTACATTTTTATATCTCATATACGGATAATGGGTTGATGATATGTTGTATGGTTGAAGTTGGTTGGTGGTAGAGTGGAGGTTTAGTAATGAAGGTTTTTTTTGTTGAGATCGAATGAGATAGGGAGGGAAGAGGCAAGATGTTTGGGTTGAAGGTGAATAAGAGTAGCTACTCGTATACTTGAGTGGTAGACGTTAGTTGCTAGCTACCATAGTGATGCTTCTGGCAAGATGATTTGACATTTCGAAGTATACAACAGACGATATACATTTAAACCCTGTCGAACATCTCTCCAACTTTTGTTTTCAACACTATACATACAGATCATACCAAGGAGCCAAAGGGAACTACAAAGTACGAGAGAAACAATACACAAGATGCGAAGGAAAGAAAGTAATATGACAGAAAGCCCACACCTGAGGAAATCCCTCGTATATGTCTCTCTCCGTATATATACAAAATCTATTCCTAATTTCCCAATCCTATTCTTTCACCTCCGTCTCTATTGGGAAAGACGATGCAAGAGGTAGGATATAGGAGACGTTGAACACAATACCACTGCCGGGAATCATCCATTTCCAAGCACAAAAGTTTCATGTATCTTCCAGGGAACTTTCTTTCTTCCTGCCTTTCTACCGGATAAATCTAGTGTGTTTTGTGTAGAGAATCTCACATGCAGAAACAGGTATTGCTGGACTGTAGTCGGGAGTGGAAGTTGGTCGTAATCTGTGTGGAGTAGGTATGATCGAAGGCTGGTAAGAGTTTGCATGAGGGATGATGAGTGGGAGGTAATGATTGTTGAGAGTATTGAGGGTGTAGTGAGCAATGCGTGTTCTGTTATACTATAACGTTCGTGTCGCAGGAGCTTTAAGTATAGATGCAGCAAATGCTGTACTTTACATCCTACAGGTCGAGCAACTATCCGCTCTTGATCAGTTGAGTGGCGTGGTGTTTATAATTGTTCTGTTCAATGGCTCCCTCGAAGTTCTGGTTGAACTGCACTTTCTGAACTTGATTGCATATCTCATCACTGATAATCTGATGAGAATTTGGTATCTCAGATGAACTGATCTATTCAGATTCGGTATGGAAAGTAATTCAAGTCAAAGAATTCGTATGTAGGACGACGACCGAGATAAGGAAAAACACTTTCCAGACTCATCGACAAATTGATTCTCTCCTCATCCATCCTTCTCTCAGACTTCTTTATCGCCCTTGTAATTGTAGTCATAATTGTCGTTATGGTCATAATGGTCATCGTCGTCGCAGTCGCCAGGGTGATTGTCATCATATCCAAAAACGCTCGCATCCCGGTTTGAGTTGGTACGCATTTCTTTATTTGATCGACTATTAAGGAAATTGCATTTCTGTTCTGGCACCGAGAAACCCTGGTCCTGTTTGGAGCGCAAACATGGATCAAGAGTTGATTTCTGGATCGTTGTCTATTGGAGAGTCCCCCGGGGAGTCCCCCGGCGTAGACAACGGAGAGGGCTCGAACAAGAGAGCCAGGGCGGAGCTGGTAGGTTGATCGTTGCCGAAGTAGCGGAGAAGGAGATTGCTTCGACGAATGACCGGGGCTAGAGCTGCTGCAGGTTCAGAATCGGTATTGCTACCCGGTATAGCTGGCGCTTGCACCGGAGATATACTAATGTCAATATATCGTGTGTTCCGATCCCATTGTTCCAATGTGTCAAATGGACTCTCCATCCATGCTCTCAACTCATTCAAGAACACAATTGTATGTCCACCGCCAACGTAATCATCCAAGAATTGTATCATCACAATTCTGTCGTCCTTAAAATCCATATTTTTCAACATATCCACAATGGCGTCAAGGACTGGGTTCAAGATCTGAGCGAGAATTGGAAGCTGGAATGTGCCTTGGTCGTTGAGGTCGATCCCCAAGATTGATTCGAGTTCGCGTCGTGAGAACAAACGAGCTTTACTCTGAGCTTCATAACTCTTGGTAAAGTTTTCAGGCGTGACTTTCTGCACGGGGAACAATCGCGAGTCACTCGTAAGCGTGAATATCTGTCGGCGGTACACCCTTTGACGCTTGGTGATTGGGTCATCGACATATCTCGTGTAAAAACGAACACGAGGGAGAGCCTGAAGCTTTGGTGCAGGTTTATACTTCATGCATTTTCCATCTCCAGTGAAATTGTGATGGACCTTCTCAACCGGCGTTCTGCAGAGAGGACACGTTCGAGACAATTTGAGCCATTTCTTCATGCAGCAAGAGTGGAACGCCCGATGTCGACAGGGTTGAAGAGAGGCTTGTGATGAGACTGAGTTTTCGCAGATTTTACAGTCGCTTATCCCCAATTCTCTACTACATCTCTCGGAGATGGGTGATATTAGACAGATTGCACAATCGGTATCCTCATCGATCACTATGCTTTTCTTCAAGGATGCCATTGTGGTTGAATTGAAAAGATGTTATTGTATTGAATTGAATTGGAAGGATTTGATGTTGTCTAAAGGTGTGTTTGAAGATGGCCGACAAGTATGAGAGATATCAGGGGATTGAGAATTATCTATCTAGTAGATTTCTTGCTCAAAACCTCCAGAGGCCCAACCATTAGTTTTACTTGTATTTAAGCCAATCAAAAAACTTATAATTACAGAATGCCCATATCAATTGAACATGATTGGAACGGTGTTGGAAGTTAGTATGACAGGAGCGACTATAAGTCTACATAGCCTTCGATTCGTGTAGTTCTAATGGTCAGCTTTCTCCACTTCGACGACTAAAACCCCTTTACCGAATCAATGCCTACTTAAAAGAAGAACCTGTCAGTAAGCTGTCAATTTTATCGATCTAACTAGGCATCTAGTCAGTATCATCATCGAGGTCAAAGACTCCCAGACTTGAAAATGTTGCATCTCATTTTTGGAGTTACAGTATTCTATCCATCGAGTAAAAACACCTACAAAAAGAGATTTGCAAAATCTTCACATTCAAATATTTGATATATCAGGATGATTTTATGATCGAATGATCATTTATGGCATAACGCTCAAGTGAAATGATTACGTTGTTGGTATGAATGATTTCTTCACTTAACAAAACTAGAGGATGACCGATGAAGAGATAATCTATTGCTTGGATTCCATTAATGGCACTAGCAATACAAACGTGAGTAATGAGAAAACACTCGATACGTCGATCGAGTCGTTTTTAGATGATTGTGGGTTCAATAGGTCCTTAGTTTTCCCTAGCTAAATCTCTATTAGGTCATGATTGAGGAGAGGAGTATCAGAGGAGAGTATTTAGCAACAGCTGATTGGGTAAGGCAAAGTATTTCAATTACAGTAGATCCAAAAGAGGTGAAATAGTTCTCCGATAGAAAAAGTTTAGATGAGGTGTGAATGAGGGCTAGGCCCCCAAAAAAACTCTTCGCATAAGTTCATAAGTTCCAGCAGTTAGTTTCTCAACGGGCACACCGAAATGAATGAAAAATCTCAATCTAATTGCAATGCTTGGAAGATTATAATGATAAATATTCAAGCCAAAGTTTTGTATGTTGATAATCATCCAGAAGATTCAAGTTGATCAGCAAAAATCGATATCTATAATTGAGATTACTAGTTCTAATCTTGAGGCTGAATAGAATAGAGACTACTCGTAATCCCTGATACTCGAGTATATCAATGCACGTACCAGAGAAGAGTCTGACCATGAACTGAGAGCTTCGGTAAGGTTATATTGCCCTAGCTTTATTTGAACAACATCTCAAGGTTAAAACTTCAACTTAATTATATTGTAAATTCGAGTAGAAGTGAATTCAAACAACCAATTATGTCAATTCAATTATACATTTGAATGCCTTGCTCCTCAAACACTAGAGATGTATTCCTGATATATTTCCTCTTCGGCAATTCGAAGGATGAAGGGGTAAGGTTATCAAAGATATCGCATCGAGACTAAAGATAAATATTCAGAACCGTAGAAATTATTGATCAATAACATTCGAGAGATACCTGATTATGCTCTGAGCATCAAACTACTTTGATAACTAAAAGATTAATGGACTTACTTATATCATGCCGCGTGAGCATATTATATCAAATACTAATGGCGGCCTTGAAATGTCTTCAACGTACTCTATATCAAGTTGTTAAACACACGATTCTGCTTTTTTCAAGTTTTACCTGATTCAAAACCCAACGCCCCTTTGATAAATGGTATGTGTTGCGTCCGTTCAAATTAGCTAAGAGGACTTTATTCGAAAAGGTCGATGGTTCTACGTAAGCCAAAATCAAATCTTATGGTATATCTCAGATGATGCCAAATGAACTTGGGCAACTGATTTGCGCTATCTTATAATTTTGAAAAAAATTAATGACCTTTAGCATTTCTCTGTGAATGTGGCTAAAATTTCGTTAAAGATTATACTGCAGTTGGCGAATTTAGATCAGTAGCCTGCAGTAATTATGTAGTATTTTCTCTATATAGACGAGTACCTCAGTTGATCGAGTTGAGATGATCCTCAGCAAGTTTCGGCGGCAAACGCCGCAATCGGTCATAGATTCTACTCGGCAGACTCCTATGAGTTGACTCGATACTTCCCACAAATTTAGTAGATGGAGAGCGTCCCCATGTACAATCGGAGTAGTGTACATTTGACTGTACGAGTATCCTGGTGTGCTCTCCTTGCATGTTCCATAAACTTTAGCTCTTTAACAACTCTAGCATTGACCTTCATCATTTCCAACATACAACGTTGAGAAATCAACCCGGTTCAACGTTTATACTAAAATCCATCTGTAAAGTTCGCAGTAGTCATCGATAGTTAGGTATCTAGTAGGGATGATCAGAGTCCGGTAAAGCTTTAGAGCCAAAAAGACCTGTAGTAAAGTTATCTAAAAGCTGAATTATGCAATCATGAATTAGGGAGGTCAGGAGTGCACATACCTTCTAAATTTCCCAGTCTAAGCAAATCTAGTCGGTCTATGAGGGCTGGGCTGGATGATCTGAAAACAGGGATGAGGGGAGCACGGGGAGTAGAATGGGAGCACGAAAGAAAAGAAGAGAAAGAAGGAAGGAAGGAAGGGAGGGGAAATGGCTGGTAGGTTCCTGAATATGGGGGGAGTATGAGAGGAGTCTTTTTTCTAGATAGATGGAATAGATCTCTTGGACAAAGGAAGTAGAATAGCAAAAATGGAAATTGAAATTGAAATTGGCTGAGAGAGAGAAATGTTCGAGAAAACCACAACTTAATCAATACATGTATGTGTGTGCATGTTTTGATTTCCTAGGACTACACCGTAGATTTACTTGATGTCTAAATGAATTCAAAAAAGATGAATTCGTCGATGTTAGAATATAATCGAGTGGTGAAGCCCTGTGCTGGCTTAGATATTGAATGAGAGGAACGATCCTTCAAGTGATTCGTACATCGTGGTTTCAGTCTTTTGTACATTCACTTCCAAAAGAGAGGTTTTAACAATTGTTACAGTACTCTGAAGTAATTTTATCAAAACTATTTAACTTTACATATGAAAAACTCAAGGTCAAGGAGAGTGACAAGAAAAATATCCCATACTGCTTTTGCTACTCATAAGCTATGTTGCTCTTGTTCGCATCTCTGTACAATGCTATTCCTATCTTGCCATGCATTTTGATCCGCTTGCTCCTTCTGATTCAATTCCAAGAAAGCACAAGAAATTAGTTTTTGTTCATGCATATTTTTATCTATCAATTCCACTTACTTATTCTCTGACTAACAAACTAGCAACCATATTTTCTCGTTGGTCTTCAACGAATGTCTGCCTCAACGGAAGATTTTCCTCTTCTGATAGCTTTGAAAGACCTCTTGATAGAATTGGTGAATCTGTTGCACACACCTCGATTCTTATCAGTAGGTAAGTCTTCCAATATCTGAATGGGTCGAACGTGAATGTGAACTTGAACTTCTCGATCGTGAGGAATATCGGAAATAGAAGATACATGATCCATAAGGTAGAACTCCTCATCATTGCTATCAGCCTCAACCTTAACTCGGCGACAGCGAAGCAACGTCGAGATCTTCTTTTTAAAAAGCCCAAGGAGGCTACGTCGACGTATCTCGGTAGCAGGCGACACAGTACTTCCACTAGTAATTTCTGGATCTGTAGTCTCTCGTGGAATCTCATCTTGTTCTTCTGGTGAACCAGTGCCTAAACCAGTTGCCATGGCAATCTGTGTAGACGCAGAAGTCTGTATTTCTTCAATAGACAGAGAAGAAACGGATGCAGATTCCTCTCCAAGGAGATAATTCCCTTCCCCAGAATGGCTTGAAGTGTCGCTATCAACATCAAAAAACGGGTGTGGTGAATTTGAAATTTCGTCCGCAATAATCAGTGATGTAATACCGTCAAGCATAGAATCGAAAGTCTGTGGCGTAATTCCAGCCAGAGTAAGATCTTCGAAAAAGGGACTATCCTCGACAGGACTAGTATCACCAATGTTTCGAATAGATGAATCAGATGCATCTTCGATAGTGCGTGTCCAATCTGCATCCAAGTCCAGCGAACCCCTTTCACGATATTCAAAATTTTCAAACTCTTCAAACTCTTCTAAATACATATATAAGCTTTGAATTTCGCTCTGGATACTCATAGGATGCCGTCTCTCATTGTTGATTTGGATGTTACGAGAATCTTGGCTTTCATTGGAGGCCTGTATATCCTGAAAGTTTTGTACTCCGTTGTCGGGCTGACGAGTCTGAAGATCTTGGGATTGATGTGTGGGAACTAATCTGGGCATTCGTCGCAGAACCGGTCTAGATCCGGGTGTCGCTTGTCTACGGGACACTGACTCATGGAAAGGATAATGCACATTCTCATCCCATTCTTCCAAAGATTGATACGGGCTCAGCAAAATTGCTCCCAACTCATGTAGGAACAATCTCGTATGCCTACCCAAGTATTCTCTCAAGTTACTCTCGAGATCAGTCTCATTTTCGATTCTTAGCATGTCGATAATGAGGTTTTCAAGGAACCCCACCTGAACTGGTACTAAGATAGGTGATGATTGATCGGATTGATCGGTTTGACCAATACATTCTAAAAGCAAATCAAGCTCGCGTTGCAACCACAAACGGACCGGATGTTCAGGATTGAGGAGATCTCTGGGCAGGTTCTCACGCGTGACTTCACTGAAACCGGAGTATTCTTGAGTACCAATGAGTTCACACTGCAATCCGTGGCGGTAGATGTATCGGCGCATGGCTAAGCGGCTCCAATTCGTGACATTGACCAAAACTAAATTAAACGCTGATTAGTCGAAGGGGCCTGAGACTGATATCGAGATCTTGGGGAATTGATACCTTGTCCTAGCTCTGGATTCAAGGGGACTACATAGGTACTGTATTCTCCATCATCAGAGAAATTGTAACGGAAAGTCCCAACAGGCGATCTACAGCATGGACAATTTTTATGATCCATGAACCATGTGTCAAAGCAGGCAAAGCAAGCAAAGTGGTTGCATGGCTGAGTTATAGCGACATCAGAGAGCTCATCGAAGCAGATGATACATTTCTCTCCTTTGGCCAACATTCTGCCGTCAGACAAAAGCTTTGCTTTGGTCGAATTACTTTCAGCGGACATGGTGTCATTGGCTGACCCAGTTTCTTGAGTATTCGAAGCCTCACCGGCGGTAGGGTGCTGTTCAGCTTCGCTGGACATGTTTTCTGGTGGGGGTTTCGTGTGGAATGTTGGTAGAGATAGTCCTAACTTTTCTAGGAGGCCATTAGAGCTGTGTTGCTCAAGTCCCAAGAGTCTACTTACGAGCAAGTGCTGTTGCGATAAACCTGTGGAAAGCAGCTGAAAAGATGACAACACGCCCTCTTTTATGAACCACTCTTTCGATATTGTGGGGCTGAGTTGTTGAGGAGGGGCGTATACTTGACATAATATTGTACTCAGTTGAGGGTGTATCTAATGAGATTGTTAGAATGGTATCTTAGATTTGAGAAGTATTTCACTTAATAAAAGGGTATGTATGTTTTATTGAAGTAGAAAGGTGCTGTGTCGAATTGGAAATATAAATTGAGATGTTGTGCAGTCGTAGATTGTGAGTGAGGTGCAGCAAAGAAAGGTTTGTTGAGTGAGGATAGAGTGGAAATGAAATGGATGACGAGGGCGAGTACTTTATTTAAATAAGAGTAATAAGGCTTTTGGTTTTGGTGAAGGAGTATTGGCATATCATGGTACTAAAACATTTCTAGACCCTGAGAGCCGGTCCTTAAGTACACATTCTGATTATGAGAAAGCCGCTTTGATTCTTAAGGAATACCCTCCTTTGCCTTAAACAGAACGAGTCAGCACTTATCAAGGATCTACAAGCATCAGATTTGGTAGGTGAGGCCAATCTATCTAAGTAGCTCCACTTAGTATGTATACACCGTAGACACATATCTCACTCTTACCATATTAGACAATATAGACTCTTGCCATTCCAATAAATATATACCCTTCCTAGTTTAAAGCCGGAAACTATATTATAATATCAAAGCAATGGCTCGTGGAAATCTGAAGCGAGCCGACAAATCAAAAGTCAATTCCGGTTAAGTATGAGTAGTCTTGTGAGGAGATATAACATCAAATCAACCCAGAATTTGTTTGATTTTATCAAGCCATTTTTTAACAATCTGAATAGCATACAGGGATAATCTTCCTCTATCACTCACTCTGTTTGATTTTCATATAAACTAAACCTGTTTTAACAATTTTATCTCGACTTGAAAATTGAACTTCCAACATTGAAGTGCATTTTAAATTCATCGGAAGATATGGTTTGATGCGGGGTGTCACGCTAAGGAATCAACTTTGAATTCCCTTTGGGGCTACCGAATCAGGTTGGAGAGCGCCAGGGCCTATTTTGTGATTGATTGATCGACAGTCATAACTTTATTATCTCCGCGTCGACAATAGAAAAAACCGAGAAGATTCTGAACTATATAAATTTTGCAGGGGTGGCCGATGCTCTCGGTTATACATCCGGTTACATGCAGGCAAAAGGGGGAAGCACTCCATGGAACTCACAACAGGAATATTGACCACTGTGAAAATGATCGCTAGCGAGCAATTAAATTTCAGCAACTCACAACCCAAGAAACTGTTCGTCACCGTCTTAGAACATAGAACTAGTCTCTAAAGGCAGCGGTATTCGGGCTTGTATACGAGTAAACCAGTATAAAAGATACAACTATATTGGGCCATCACGGCCTTCGTAATGCTAACTCTGCTATTGGGTCTTCAATCTTTCCCCAGATGCACTAGTAGTTACTTCAGGGAATCCTGTACCAAGTAAGCTTGATAAATTGAGGATCTCCTCCACTTTCTTAATATTCTCTCCAAAAAGTCCATCTTCAAGACCAGACTTAATAAGATTAGAGTATATTTTCAGTTTTTTTGATGCTATACGGGATCACAATCGGTGCTAAGAGTAACAAGGTATTATAAACGATAGAGCGGGTGTATGTGCGTTCTACTACCAGGCTGAAAGAGGATAGAGAGTTGTGACAATCTTTAAGATATCATATCACGCGAGTATATTGTAAAATAATCAAGGTTGACTTATTTTCGGTTCATTAATAATTAGACCCTTTTGTAGCATGTAGATCAGGAGCGGTTCAAATAAGTATTTCTGTCTGTGTATTGATCGTAAAGCTTCACGCAGGCTGTCGGGTTGTATAACCTGAAGATGCCTCGGCCTTGTGTTTACTGAAGTATATACAATATAAATTTGCAAAGAGCTTCAACTCCTTATCTTCAATCCATCAAATTTTATTCGACATTGACATTCAAATATAAATGTTCGTCAACTGTTGTTCAGCAAAACGGGCGAATCTTTTAATACGATCTTGCGCTTTACAAGGTGTCGTCGATGTAGAAAGCCTATGTTGCTGACTACTCGAGTAGATCTCAAAACCGTTCAATATTAATGTCAAAGGGTCATTTTGATGTACTCTGTACGCATTATGTACAAACAAGATCTTCCCACCCTTTTTTTCTTTTGTGGATACACATCAAGATCTCCGAGCACAGGATCCTTGCACCTATCTAATACTCTAGCGCAGACGTTAGCTGTCAACACTAGGTCTTGCTACTCAAAGCTAAGAATAACTAAAGCCGTCTTACCTCAATAGGCTTAGGTACGCTATAACGCGGAGATAGTACATTGTAAGCTACCAAGCTGGATTCACATAGCCAACTGTTATTTTTGTCAATCATTTCGATTGTTCGCCGTGGATCAAGAAATCGCTGCAGATCTTAACGATGCTTATAAATGGGACATTGTAATCTGTTTTATGGATCCCCCGGGAAGAAGACGATAGTTGAACTACAGATCCATGTAAACGGGAGACTTCCTATCATTCTGCAGTCGTGACTTCCTTAATTAGCGAGATTCCTTCCACCTACATGTTCGAAGAGCAGAAAATCAAAACGAAAGATCGTACCAGATATTCATACTTTAAGATAGTTGAGCAAAAAGACTGATCCTCTCTTGATTTTGATTGGTTTCTCCGATATCTCCACGCGTTGAGATTATAGTAATATTTGAGTCAAGACTGAAGGCGCCTAAGAAAGAGAGTGAGTAAACAAGACTACCATGTAGAGAAAGAGGCCACGTAGAACTGCGGAACGGAATCATGTAAAACTACAAAATGGAATCATCATAGCAAGACTAAGCACTATTGAACTTTCATTCAAGTCCCTATACTTGATGCATGTTTTCATAGTAATAATATAAATTTTACAATACAAACCTTCTCCTCCTCTGCAACCTCAACTTCATTCTCAATCTGAATTCCTTCTCTTACCTCTACCTCTTCTTCTACGTCCACCTTTACCTCTACTTCTTCTACCATTTCTACCTCCAAGAACAAACTCCATTAGTCGAAATCGAAGATTTTATACTTCCGCAACAAGAAATTCATGTACGCGAGTAGATGGAGAAATCTAAGCGAATTCTACACCATCAAGACTATACCCGAAGATGAGCCACGCCGGACTTAGACTTAACAAGTGTATATAGGAGATGTTAGACGTATTAGGACATGGCATCGCGTCTCTCTTGTAAGAGTCTATCTCCGGACAATGAACGGTACATGACACTTCTGCGGAATCGAAAAAATCGCTCATAGAACAAGCGATCTCATAATATTGACCAGCTTCTGATTGCCTCTGTCGGGGACTGTATTAGTGCAGCCGAGTAGTATAAGAATTTCATTATCGAGGATTTCGTATTCGCAGATGATGATATCCTAGTACATACTACGGTATTGAACTTGTATGTTCCTTGTTGTAATAGTGACGGTTCGTATGAGTTGTATGTATCCACTGACCTCGTTCGTTGAGAGTGTTTTTCATGTGTATGCGGAAAGTGTATCTCATTGTTAATGGTACGAAGCTTAGAACACACGCACCCATAATCATACATATAATACTTCATAGAATGTACTCGGGATACCAGAAAGTCTGTAGCTTAAGAGCAGGTAAAATTTGGTATCCATCTCGTAGCTGATCATTCCATCGTGTGTGCTAGTGTACCCAAGCTGTGGACCTTGAGTAAGGAACATCCTTTAGCAAACCCCCTCAGTATATCTTCAGCAAAGCCAAGCTAAAATCAACCTTCTTTTGTGTGTGATCGATCGAAGTGCCAATGACACCACAACGAGGGTCATCTACATACATATACCAAACGGCCCCTTGCCCTTTCTTGACCTTCCGCGATGATAGACAGATGGCACGTGCAAGGCCCGCGAACCCTAAAACGGGCAACGCACATCGCTGGCGACTCGCCCACCTGAAAATGTCGATGATAGGACGAAGGCCTAGATCGCCAAGATTGGCGACGGGAAAACGCGAGAGGGGCGAGAAGGACAAGAGCCCCCAAGCTCAAAACTCGGAACACAGATGCGACTAGAGATTCAAGGGAGCAAGTGCTACCGGAAGAGCAAATCGTGTCATCACCAAGTCTGCAATTGGTGACTATGAGGGATGATATCCACTCTCGTCTGGCCACAGACAACAGGGATGAAGGCATAAAAACAAGACGACAATAGGAGCAAGCGCGGTAAAGCGACGAGTAGATCAAATGGGGGATGGAAATCAATCCATACTTAACATGTCAAAGAGTAATTTTTGATTCAAGGTACTGATTGATATTCGGAGATAGGTAAGCTTAAGCAGAGCAGAGCACAAAGCAGGTCGAGGCAGTTAGCCGTGAACATATCTGGGAACAAATGGCATTTAAAGTTGATGCACGTATATGCACATCTACATGCAAGCTTATTCTCTGGCCTGTTTGGTCTAAGATTAACAATCGGCTTGTTGATGCTCTTTGCAATTGTTCTTCCTTATGCCTTTCAAGATTTACGGTTCTTATGTGATCCTTACGCTTTGCAACTTATTAGATACTCAATGTTTTGAGCGTTTGACTTGAATCGAAGCCGACCAAAAATGAGTGGTTTATATCATGTAAGATTAAACGACTATATGTACGATTTGATTTTTGTTGGGTATTCCAAAGCAACTCAAACACTGAAGATTCCTTGTGTAGCCAGGCTCAACGAGTAGAAAATACAAACATCTCCTTGGGTTCGCATATCTGAGCAACTGCCAATGTACTTTCCCATTCCCCGCAAATGCATTCATAAACCGATGTCTATATCACCGCTTTCCCGTCTCACTTCCCTTTTACTTCCTCCTTCTGAACCTGCTCCCAACTCCAGGTCCACCTTTCGCCCCACTATTCCTCAACTTCAACCTCTTATAATTCTGCAAACTGCCTGCCGTCGCCTTGATCTTCCTCGCCGCCTTCTTAACTCTTCCTTCCTTGTTGGCGTCTTGGTTTTTCTTTTTCGTCTTATCTTGATCTGGTCGCCTATACCGAGTTCCTCCTTCTGAAGCCGTGTATTCGGAGGCAGAGTCAGAGTCAAAGTTTCGGCCATCGGGAGGGAATTCGTCTGGTTGAGGAAATTCCTCTTCATCAGGTGGAGAAACAGCGTCTTCGAGTTGAGTTTCAGGGATACTTTCTAGGTGGTCGTGGGAGGATGCGAGCTCATCTTCGCTTTCCCAGTCGTTTTGGTGGTTAGTGGACGGGGTAGGCTTGGATGGCTTGGTACGATTTGGTTTGAGGTTTACGCGACGGGTCGTACGTTTTTGACCTTTCTTTTTATATGTTCTTGTAGGTGCATGTGCACTTTCTTCAGGTTCGGAATCGTACTTGGCTTCATCATCGAAACCGCCTAGAAGTCTCTGTTCTTGGCTGCCTTGGACCACAATTTTGGAATTTGGAATTTGTACTTCTACGGAGAATTTTGATGATGGGGCAGCTGATGGGGCAGTTAATTGTGGTTTTGATTTAGGATTCGATGCGAGTTTGGAGGAATTGGCCATTTCGGCTTCCATTTCATTTAGAGCTTCCAAGTCATCATCCGCCGCCTCTTCTTCCATCTTGCGGAGACCAGCAAGCATACTGCTTAGACTTTTGATCATTGGTTTTCGGGGTCCCCGAATCATTTCTGGGGAATCAGGTGGGTCTTCTTCATTTTCATCAACAGTCGGCATTCGTATTCGTTGACTATCTCTCCTCAAAAACGATGGTGTATTGAAATGTAATTTTGATACAGAAAAGGGCGTGGTTGATTCTTGACCATTAACAGTTTTGTTCTTTAAAGGTGTACTGAATAACAAAGTCCTTCTCGACGATGGTGTGTTACTATGCATGATTGCCCGTGTACTTCCAGGAGTTATTCCATGTTTTCGAGGTGTAGCTTGCGCCGTATCTAAATTCCCTAATACTGGAGCAGTAACGGGAGAATCTGCGGCACTATCTGGATCCAAGTCAAATAACCCAAGAACTTGTCCATCCTTTTGTGGTGTTGGTCCGATGGCAGTTTTCTTCGCAGGTGTAGCAAATAAATTCCTCATAACGGAAGGAGAATGATACGGATCGACATCCCACGGTAAGATTTTATTCTTTGAGGGTGTCCGATCGACATGTAAACGTTTTTGGGGAGTTTCGTTCTGGTTATCTTCATGTCTTCTCTTTTGGGGGGTCGGTTTGGGAGCTGGTGGAGGTATATACGAAATCTTCCCGGAAAGTGTATCGCGTGCTTTATTGAATTCTTTATATTTTGAAGCTGAAGATAAGTCAGTATGAACGATTGGCACAGTGCATCCATGTGGGAATGTTACCAATCTCTGGGTTGGCTTTGATATCCTCTCTCGATGCTTTGCGCCCCTCATTTCTATCCTTGAAGTCCTTTTCCCATGCTTTCAACTCCACTCGCAGGACCTTTGAGCGCCCCTCCAAAGACGCTCGCTCTCCTTCATCCATACTATAAACTGGCAGACTTGAATTGATGGATTGTCGCGATGATTGATAGCAGAAAACGCGGTATATAGAATTCGTTTTGTTGGGTAAGAAGATCCTGTAGGAAATAGTATTTGTATTGTGATAGTTACTTGTAATCTAAGTGTTGTTATGAATATCTGCCCCGAAGTCATCAAGTCATAAAAAGACATAAAGCCAATGGTATATCAGTTCTCAATGCCATGAGCCGCGGTCAAACCTTTTACAGAGCAGAGCACGAGTCGACGCGTCGGACCAAAGATGCGCGATTTGGTCAGCCGTATTATCCTGATTAGCGCCAAATTTCGGGAACACAGCTTCACATTTGAAACGGTGCGTCTTGTTGTCTAGCATCTCGAAATCTCCTTGGTCGAACACGTGAAGCGTTCTGATAGTTGTAGGAGTCAAGACATTGAATTCTATCTTGTGAGTTCTTACTCGACATAAGAAGTGTTTATGGAGCGTAGGGGTTTTGTCCGACCGCCGTCTTTTGCAACTAATTATTCTGCCCCGCTTTACTCGGTAAAGGCGGTCAAAGGACTTCTGCGCGGTAGACGTCGACGCCGTCTTGGGCGTCAAATTCAGTGGTGGGCTTAAAGTTACATATACAAAATCTAGCATTCGTTAGGCAAGAGTGATCAAAAATTGTCAAGTAGATACATCTGTAATGGAATCGCCGGTGCATCATTGATTTCAACACGCGAAAACCACTTAACGCGAAACGTCTAACCTACAGGATAACGGTCAACGAGATCACATCTCCCTCCGTAGCTGCATTCATATTTTGTACTTCCACGATACTTGAATGATTTCATATCGAACTTCTAGAGAGCTATAATCCTATTCCAGATGGCTCTTCAAAGATACTGGCACTCATGCGGCGATGAGGTATGCCTTCGACATGTCAGCATGCATCTTGTATGAATCCCCTTAGAATTCTTGTACTGGTGTACTAAGAATGAACACCTTCGCTTAATCGAGATTTATTGACCAATTAGGGCGCCAGGACTTTGAAAACATTGTACAGTACTCCATTTTGATAGAAGATACTGAATTATATCGAATCATTTACAGTATATAAAACCGCCGGACGTATTCATTCATGATGTTCTGAGAAATAATAGACGTATAATCAATCTGCTCTATTAGGTCAATTTCTTTGTATGTAGGCATAGGAGATGCGTAGGCCTTTTAGCTATACGAATACTAAGTCTTCTAAGATTTGAAAAAGAATTTAATATATTGTTAACGTTGATTATTATAACAAATATAAAAGATCTTCATCTACTCGTCCTTTTGCTGAATAAGAGACAGGAGACATTGGAGTGCTAATAACTTCATACTACCGGCATTGATAGTTTAAATGCATGAACGAACGTTTTGCACGGTATCTGGATAGTATCATCGTTTAAACTCGACATACCAAAAGTCTACTTGACCCCTATTGAGACTTAATTGGTTTTTTTGGCATGATCATCTGCGTTACTGATTTCCTTAACCAAAGATTTCATTCAGGCAACGCACTCTGAAGACTTAGGCCTATGAGAGCTAAAGTGGATTCTCAGCTTGTCGAGTTTGAACGATGTAGTAGATATAACGACACTTCATCTTTTTGAGATCGCTAGTACCATTCTTAACTTGACCCAAGTTCTAAGTCCACTTGAATATTTACATCTTTACTATCAAGTTGCAAGTGAATCTTCGCCAAGCCACATTTCCCCTAATCCATCTCCGTTGTGAATCATTAACCCGCCATTTTGGTATGTCAAACCTGGGTTCATCTCCACAATCCAAACCGCCCGAAGGTAGATTGAGATTCTGATTTTGATTTTGATGGCTAACATTGATGACGAGGTAGGTAGATACGTGTATGCACGATGATAGGGCCCATACATCCAAGGGTGGAGGTCAAAGAACCTGAATAGGAGTCACATTTCAAGCAGGATTTACCTCGAGAGAAGATATAAATCACAATGCAAGCTATCCCTCAATTTCATGCCATCGGGATGTGAGGACTTCTGATCAATCAAATTCCTCTTCAGTCCACAGTTCACTCCTTGCGCTGCTCTTCTTCCCTTCACACTCATCACACTCTTCTCTTCACAACACGTGCTAGACCAGCCATCCAATGACCTACCTCTCCCCAAGCTTGATTTGCCCAGCACCAATCTACCATCTACCCCCTACCCACTTCACCTCACCTTACCTTACCTCACCTTACCTTACCTGATACCTCAAACCTCCTTCCTCGCTTACCCAATCCAATCCAAACCGCCCCGCCATCTACCATCTACCATTCACCACTTAACCCCCAATTATACCTTCCCCCCTCTTTATTTCTCTTTCCCACTCCGCAATGCGACTGAAAGGAAAAAGAAAAAGAGAGTGAGAGTGAGAGTGAGAGTGAGAGTGAGAGTGAGAGTGAGAGTGAGAGTGAGAGTGAGAGTGAGAGTGAGAGTGAGAGTGAGAGTGAGAGTGAGAGTGAGAGTGAGAGTGAGAGTGAGAGTGAGAGTGAGAGTG
>NGKF01000015.1:831945-867055 GCA_002162555.1 Monilinia aucupariae | reverse complement strand
CATCACATACCCTCATCACATACCCTCATCACATACCCTCATCACATACCCTCAACCCTAACCCAACCCCTTACATCTACCCCCCATTCCTCCCCCAACTCTCCTCCCCCAACTCTCCTCTCTCTCTTCCACCCTCTCCTCTCTCCTCTCTTCTCTTTCCCCTTCTCTTTCCCCTTCTCTTTCACCAAAACTTCATTCCAATACACTCATTCACACTCAGCCCATTCCCCACCTCACCTCGCTTCACCATATACTATTCACCTTCACTCCCTACATCACTCACCTAGACTTTCGCTTAACCCCAGCATTTAAGATCATCAGAGAATGAGATGAAGAGAGCACGATGATTGATCACCTAGCCCCTGCATGACTAAATCACATTCATCACACATTAACATGCCATCACAGAGAATCGCGTCCACGTAAACATCGAAACTTTAGAGATCCTCTTTCATTCGGAATGCATAAAGTGCTTCCTTTCATTGTCTCATATCATAGCCCCAATCCCAGTGCCATTACTCTCTCATACGATTCATGCATACAAGTCGTGAATCTCATCCAGCCAAATGAGATAGAGCCGCCCAACCATTCCGTCTCCCACCCGCCCTACCCATCCATCATTAATGCCCCATCCCATCCTAACATAAACACATCCCTCATGAAGCCCTTTTCCCAACCTGGGAAGGGATCCCCCATATAGAGACGACAAACATAAATCCAAAGTCCTGTCTGAACTCCAACCCAAATGCATTACCCATGTATACAAATCGTATCGAGTAATTTTTTTATCCGTATCAAGGAAAAAACAAAAAGATATTTGGATATTTCAAAACGAAGCCTCCCCAAAAATATCTCATCATATCAATCCAAACGATATTCTCGTTATGGAATTCATCATACACGCTGAAATGAAATTCTTCGCCAACCAAATCTTAAAAATCATCAATCAATCCACATCTTCCGTGTCACTATATATCTCATCTCTCTTCACGGATGATGTTTTGCTACCTCTCAACCGAATGTCTGTGTTAAGACTCTTATACTCAATATCATGACGAGCAACCCAATGGTTACGATAATGAGTAGAGCGAAAGAGAACCATCCAAGTACCATGGCTGTGCTACCCACACCACTTCTTACGCTTCCATTCCCCAGATCTTGAGCTATAATGGAGGCGGCCACCGAAGCTGTATGTTGCCATAGTACGGAGACGAGAACAAATATTGAGGCGATAAAGATGATGGCTAGGGCGATTTGGGAGACTGGTCTGGAGGGGAAAGGTTTGACGTCACGTTCACTTCCGTGAGCGTCTTCTTCTTCGTGCCATCCGGGGAATGTTGCTAAAAGTAATAGACAGACGAATGCGAAGATGAGTGCGATAATACTGTGGAGTTATTAGTGGCTATACTTATGAAGATTAAGGAAGGTTGAGGAGGGGAAAAAAGTTGAGGAAGAACAAGAAGTTGAGGAAGAGAACTTACATGAGGTATGGGAAAACAATCATATCTTTGAATTGACTGGCAAGCCAAATCAAATTCAAAGGATCTTGATCCACGCTCACTTCATTTGCCAATGCAGTAGCATTATTACTGCACAACCACGCGCCTCCATCTGGGTTAATACAGATACCAAAGTAACCAACTCTTGCTGCCAATCTTGCTTGACCAACAATATTCGTTATCGCTGTGTGTACATTGTAGTCGGTCTGTGCCGTTGATGGTACTGGTGTGTATGGTTGATAGTAGAGGGAAATGAGGAAGATATCGGGTATCATGGGTGATGAAGATGAACATCCTGCCAATAGAAGAGCTGAAAGGATGTTAGTGGAATGCCGGTTGGAATGTTTGAATTGGGCAGTGCTTACAAAGTAATATAATGGTAATTGCGATCAATATCATCAACACATGATGGTATCCCAGGAACGGGACAGCTCCTACGGAATGTGTTAGCACCTTGACATTCCTCTCGATACATTTCTCCTCAACTTACTCAAGAACCCACTAAACCCTCTGTCTGCCATCGTGAACTATGTGATGTCTCTAAACGAATGACGAATGACCCAAAGCGATAATTGAGGATGCCACTCCCGTCCCCCGTGTCTAATCGGAGCGACGGTGGGAGTCGCAGCCGTGGAATGTCTGTAGGTCTTCTAAGGGTTTAGCTACCTTTTTGAGAATGTATGATCAATTCTTATCAGGTAAAAAGTCAATGCTAAGGTTTCGTCAAATGGTAGGAGGAGTAGGAGGATGTGGATATAAGTTCGTCGCAGCTGCTTATCATTCAGATAAAGGTTGACAGAGATCTAAGAACTAACGATCTCAACACAGAATGTGAGGTGAGGGGTTTGAGTTCTCCGGGAAAATGGAGAAAAGAGGATGTGTGAGAGGGAGAGGACGTACTCTGTATGGAAGTATGAGAATGGAGTGAATGCGGTCCAGATTTTCCCTCCTCGCACAAGATGAAGTGGTTCTGAGCCAAAAAAGCCGAGATCCAAAATTGTGTGGCAGGAGAGCTAAAGGTTCGTTTGTTTCCAGCAAAAAGAAGATGGCGCAGTGACTCCATCTTGGTGCGTCGGCTTTGTTTACATATGTCTCTTCCGGGTTAGTCCACCAAGCAACGAGCAGGCAAGAAGACAAGGTACCGGCCTGTGACGAACCAATGACAAGTGACGATTGTGATTTGTCATCAGCCGGGACCTCTCCGATCCAGGAACCAGAGTTCGGTGGTTGGACTGGTGGACTTGACATTGCTGTGGTGAAAAAAGATAAAAACGATCAAAAAAGCTTGTTTGGATCTTTTGGATGGTGGATCTAATGATCTGGTATACAGTGTACACGAACCTCGTATTATAAGGTCGCTTCTCTGTCGTCATCTTTTCCACTCGGTACTCGTATCATATACTCCCACCTGGTGCATCGTTATCATCATCATCATCCCATCCACCTAATGCTACCCATCAACCATTGTCCGGATCAAATTGATGGCAGGCTTCATGGGACACTCAACTTTCCTCTGCTATGCATCCCACAAAGACTCAAAGAAACGAGTGATATTATGAGAGCTAGGATTCTAGGTTCGATGATGCTACTTCATACATTCTAGGAAAAACTTCCTCTCATCACAAACCTCCCAGTCAACTCCAAACACAACACCAAGCTGAGACGGCAAGGAAAAGCACAAATTCATCCGTAAACCCTCTCCATTTACCGAATGCCATCAAGCTTCCCAAGCTGAGCTATTTCTGTGGGATAGCCCTATATACTGTATTCTTGCCTTCCTCGGGAGGAGAGTCATGTGTATGCTCACCGCCAAAACATGGCAACTTATACTTCTCCTCCCACTGCTTCCTCAACACTTCATACAGGAAGACATATTGCTCTACAGCTTGAACCATCGTTTTTCTTTGTTGACGCAATTGATTAACCGTCTCGTATATGGCATCGTTATCCTTCTCCTCTGATTGATCCCATCCTTCCCACGCTCCACCCTGAAGTTCTCCCATCAAGAACTCCAATGCAACAAAAGTACCAGTTCTTCCAACACCAGCACTGCAATGCACAACTCTTGGATTCTCTTCCTCCACATTCTTTGATCGAGAAAGATCCATCAATGTCAAAACACTCTTGACATTTTGGCTGTTCAGTGAACCCATATCAGGCCAAAGAGGATAAAAGAAATGCCAGATGGTTTTCTCCTCCTCTTCACCTTCTACAGACATGGCGAGTTGACGGACCTCGATACCAGTCCCCTCGATATTATCTTCTCTCTTTACAAATCGAACTTGCGCTTTGAAGCTTTCTCCAAGTGCTGCCGTCTCGTTGACGGTGAGAGGTGGATCCTCCTCACTCATAGGGTAATATCGATAACATTTCTCCATCATCTCATCAGGCTTGGCTGGATTGGGTCCAACCAAAGGACTAAGCATGATGATGACACCAGGTGCTGCGTTGTCAGGCACTGAAATTGAATGCCACATCATATGCCAGGTGTGGTCCACAGTTTGAGCTTTCGGACCTTGCATACAGATGTATTTATCTTGAATACCCTTCTTCATTGTACTTTGCTTTTCGGAAGTAGACGTTAAAGTAACAGGAGATGCATTGATGTAATCGTTATACCCTTCTGGGACGATAAGCCTAATACGGTTCGCAGCCCATGGGTGTACGTTGGCATAACGGTCAAGTTCACGATCTGGCTCCTCTCGCGCCCACTTGGGATCATCTTTGTTAGCTAAACGATCCTCTTCCAATTTTGTCAATTGAGCGTATTTTTCTTTCATCTCTGGCACTAAGTCAGTATGTGTTGTCCAAACTGTTCTAAGCGAAGAGCATACCATCATGTGAGATCTTCAAGAAAGATGGCATTGCCGTCTTGGGATTGCTTGCAGCAGCTTCCCCTGCTTCTGCCACTTTTACGGCACGCTCTTCTTCATCATCTGCTGCCTTGCTTGAAGAGCACCCATCTCCCTGAGGCATGGAAGTAGCCTCATGTTGGCCAATAAGATGCTCCTGCCCTGATGCATCGATAGAAGAATCTCGCTTTGATGAGCATGGGTGGGTCATCTTGTGAAGCAGCTTGCGGCTCAAAGGCTCTTTGGAGAGTGGAGGAGAATTGCCTGATGAGGCACTTGAGGCACTAGAACAGAAGGAACGTAGACGGTGTTGGATTGCAACGGTAGCTCCGATTGGAGTGCGATGAGGCATATGAAAGGAAGAAGGATGGTACCAGAATGAGGATGGCTTAAACAAGCTGTGAAAGATGTTCGTAGTAAAGGAGATAGACGATTGTGCCTTGGCCTCGATAATTGCCTTGGGAGAGCCGAGCCAAGAAGCTTCTTCCGGGCAAAGTGAAGGTTCAGGAAACAATAAAGAAAATGAAGAAATAAGAATGTGACTGTTGAGCAGGAAAAATAAGAAGTTGTAGGAAGGACAGAGATACCAAAATCTTTGATAAGTTGATGTGAATGTGTATGCAAAGTAGAAGTTGTAAGAGGAGAAGGAAAAGAAGAACAGGAACTTACAAAACGTTCCATTCTACTTAAACAGAGCGACTTCGCCATATCAAGCAGGAGGGAAATGGGAGGGATTGAGAATTTCATGAGGAAAGAACAATTGACACTATTGATATTTGAGCTCAAGCTATAAATTAAGGGAAGGGAGGAGGGGAGGAAGGGAGGAAGCGAGTGAAGCAAGCACGTGTTGATTATTATTGCTGACTAAGTTTACTAGCCAATCAAATTTGCACTTGCTAAGCGAGAGTCTAGTCAAACTTAGTGAAGGATTTTTCGCCTCCTGCCAGCCATCAACTATCAATTATCAACTGTCATCAGATTGAGATTGAGGTTGAGCATGGTAATCAGCATTTAATCAATATGCCATTATGGTTAGCAGCCTTTGAGGTAAAGATTCTCAATACATCATTTAACATGGTCAGTCTTGCTAACGATCATTCAGGCATGGGCAGTCGCACGAGTTCGTATCTCCCACGTTGACCTCGAAGTTCTGTTGCTTACAAAATCATAGCTACTACGAAGTCCTACCTTTCACAGTGCTGTCCGCAATATTCATAAGAGAGTTCACGAAGCTCGTCATGGCAAGGACCCATCCGAAATGGGCGGTACCAATATCGATGACCCAGAGAAGTCAAGCCGCTTTATTCAATACTTTAAAGAAGAACTCAAAGACCAGTTCTGGGGCAAATCGCCTCCTCGAAAATGATTGAAATTCTATTGCTTGTGCTGCCATGACAATCACGATTATAACATGATGATTGGAGCTGGGTCAATGACCTGAATGAACAGCGTATCTTAATATTCCACGGCGTCTGAGGAAGACTATACTCCACGGTTTGGATATCACTACTCGATTATTCAATTCAATACTCTCTCATTTATCGCCGCTCTCTATATTTTAGACACCACCTGAGACAGGTTCATGCAAACACATTTCCTGGCGACTTTTCACCGGACATTAAATTGGGCTCTGAGACTGTTCCTTCGTGTCACTTGGCTCTCATTCCGTCCGAAGAGCAGAATCGCCTACACTATTCAATTCGCTCCTACGCTTTCAATGCGTTGGACCGGTTTTGTGTGCGCACATTCATGGCCTCTTCACATCTCGCTTTTACCGTCGAGTGTCAAAGTCGCTTTCAAGCACCTCTCAACTCGTCGAAAATTCATATCAAATCTTCACATCTGTCTGTATATGAGTAGTGCTCATCTGATCAGCATGACTCCGCACAGTTGTCAAGCTCAATTGGAAAATTCAGCTGTTATCGCCGAAGGGTTGAACCAACTGAGACCCTTGAGGTGGGCTCGTCATCAGGTCCAATGTAGGAAAAAGAAATGGCTTCAACTGCAAACATCTCGTATCAAAATATGCAGGGATTTAACTTTATTCGATGACGATAAAGGTTGCTTTTTTTAGTGTCACCAGTGCGCTCTGAAATGACATGTGCTTTTATTTGGTCTGACGTCAGATAAGGTAGGCCATTTTTTTATGATGCAAACAATCAGAGGGGTATTGGGGAACAAGATACTTGCCATACGCAGGCTCACACCAATATTCTATGGTGTGTGATCTATTTAAGTGCAAGAATATTGATTTAAGGCCGATTACTCACCGTGGCTTTCTATCCCGGCATCAACATGTGGGAGGTGGAAGCGATGGTCCATATATATATGGTCTACATTTCCTTCGAGGTGTAATTTTTTATTTAGGCGTGTGAGAGAAAGACAGGGAGCGGCCGAATATGCATTATCATCACTCTCGTTCCCAACCGTTATTACTACTCAACTATGTCTTCATCGACTGGCAATACCATGAACAAATGTTCAGGTTTCTTCGCAAGGGACTCGTGAGACTGGAAAGGAACTGGGGACTTGAGACTTAATCAAACGGGCATCCTTATTATAATTTCATTTTCACGTGATCATTCCCCCAAAAGCCCATGCTCTTCACTTAGCTTTCAGTCTCATTGATCTATATATTTGAACACCGCAATATTATTAGCTTCCTCATCTGATGGGTGTAGAACTGTGATATCATTCTTCACCCGTACATAAAAGGACATCCTATTTAACCAACCAATGAAATACATTATCCACCACGAGGAAGAGCGGTCATTCGCGGGGACAATTCTTGGATGCCCTTTCAAACGATGCAACCAGGAGATACTCTCAAATGGAAGGAATATTGTGAGCATCATCACATGCTTTCAGGTCGGTTTTCGTGGGACACGTTGAATCGTATCTGCTTCTATTCTTGAGCAGTTGTATATGTTATCATTATCATTACTATGTATCCCGATGTACGAGTAACCCTATGCAAGGGATGAAATCCACGTCCATCTCACCTGACCTTTCCAGAAAGTCGACCCAGCTTCGAAGCCTCTAGAAGGATGTCCGTTGATTATTGCAGCAGTGATCTTCGTCTTCGTTCGCCCGGCTCTAACCCAACATCACACCCATGATACTCGGTAAGGTTAGCACGTAACTCTCTTCACTGCCTCGAAGGTTCTGTCTCTCTTTGAAACCCCGCAACTTCATCAAGCCATGATGGTTCATTTCGAATTCGGGGGGAAGGCCAGAAAGAAGGAGGGGAGGTTGCATTGTGCCCGTCGTCTTCTCCACAAACTCCAACACAGCAGCACAACAACATTCCCCCTCTCTTACATGAATCACACCACGTACATCTATCTATCCTCTCTCTACCCGCACATATATATATACTGAGAAGGAACAACCAAAAAAGCTCTCGAGGGAAGGCAAAAGAAACATACAACAGTGGGGATTCGCTGGTGGTCACCCACCCAACTACTAATCCACCGATCTGAAGCTTGTGTATGGCAGAGCGGACGGGATGCCCAATTCTCTTCAGTCTATGGTCGTATGTGTCGATTTCGGCAAGATTTAGGTTTATCAATAAAGAAAAAACTTGGTGTAGAGCGAGGATTCGAGGGTCCATGACATTGTGGCATCAGGAATAATAGTAAGTTGATTGACTGGCCAAATGGCTGTTGTTTTTGTAGAGTACTATATCTATCTAATTATTAATGAATATATGTAATTATCCTAAAACTGATTTTCCAAAGTTTTTTCGAGAAAAAATTCGATCAAGAGTAAGAAACCGAGTTGAAACTACTTTGAATCGTTTAAATAACCTTAATGAAGGCCTTCATTGAAGGATCCATGTGTTCCGTTGTTGTACACCCTCCAATGGCTCCTTGAATCACTCTGCCTCAATCAAACAACTTCAGACAAGTCCATGTTTCTCAGCCAATGCTCTCTAGCATAAACCTTCACTCCGCCGGAAAGAATCAACTTCTCTAAGATGTTTTCTTTGCAGACCCATTCAACTCGACCGACCTGGTCCTCTTGGCCTCCGCAAAAACCCTCCCGATAGCTCTCACGCTGCGAGTGATAAGCACTATAGCAATCAGCACATCCTCGCTCACCAGTCCCAATGAAAAGGAAGGGGGGAAACGCAGAAACCACTTACAAACCGGAATCACAATCCAAATCGCGTTCAAAAACATATAATACCCATAGAAGTAATAATTTTCGGGCCGCGAATAATCGATCCCATACACAACAAAGTCAAAGGTGGATGTCGCGAAGTACAACACGGTCCCGTAAAGCTGTCCCGTGGAGATGATAATTTGCAGCGGGTGTCGGAAGGGACTATCCGTGGTAATGAGAGATGCGAGGAGGAGGGACAATGGACCCCAGCACCAAGCGGTAACGGACTCCATAGTCATGACAAATGCATCTGAAGTTAAATAGCGCGAATCAGATAGGGTGTACTCTTTCCACAGCTGAGCGAGGAGGTGTTGGGAGCCTTGAAGGGTGGCAAAATTTGCGGCATAGTACCCTTCGAGGATCAGGTGAATGGAACTGCCTGGTCGCTTGTTAGTGTTAGGTACGGGATCGATGAGAAAGACTTACATAGAGTGAACCAGAGAACCGTGGTGAGATCAGAGACCGTGATCCGAGGGTTTGCATTTGTCGCGATGGTTTTGGCGGCTGTCAGGACGATGATGCAGGCAAAGGCAAATGTAGAGATGAGCCCGACAGTGCTCGATTTGTTAGGGATGTAGTTGGGGATATCTACACCCAGGGGATAGTAAGAGTGAAGGAGGGCCATGGTTGATGTTTGTGAAAGAGTTGTGGTTGGAGAAAAAGGTGGAAACTCGGAATCTTATATAGGAGTCTGGCTCGCCGATGCAGATCATACGGCTGGTAGGGAAAACACGAACACGAATCCAATCCAGTAGTCATACGATCCGGAACAAAAATTCGCACGGCTTCCGTGCCATCGCGTCTTCTCCTCCTGCATAAGCAATGAAACTGTTGGTCTTGGCACATGTAATCCAATCTCCCCATGTCCAGCCACAACCCATTTTGCTCATCTTTTGCACACCTCTGCAGAGAGAAAATGGCAACGGATATTCCTACAGATCAGCAGTTCTTTGGTCACTATTGTGGCTAGGTCACAGCTCTGCAGGGCCTTTGAGAGCGGCCGCAGATTCGGCTTACACACGGAGTGAGAGTAGTCTGAGGCCTTCTCCATTACTTTGGTGGGATATTATCTGATTGTTGGGTCACTGTCGCAACTTGGCACCTTCTTGGCGCCTTCATGTCGTTGGTCACAGTCAATGAAACCCGGAATTTTAAAATTATCAAGTATAGGGAGCAGAGTAAGCAGACTAAGAGAGATGCAGGCGGGAAAGCAATGAGTGGCAACGGTTACAGCAGGTATGAAAGGCGGCTTGGATGCATTACTTCTATTCAGAGCCCTCTCAATGGAACAGAATATCACAAGAAAGTCTCGAAGCTGGTCTAGTATCATACTTGACAAAGCGAATTATTTCGGAAAACCACCATCGGAAGAAATCCCTAACTGGTCGTAAACCTCAGACGGGATTGAGTTGTGGCTTCTTAGTATCGCGACAGTTTGCTGAACGAGGTCTTGTCGAAACAACTTGTACTTCTCTGCGGTGACGCAGTCTGTGGGACTAAGCAAAGGTGTTAGTAAGGTGTCAGGCATCTATAAGTATTTGTTCAAAAAACTAATGATGCGTACCTGCAAGCGCTCCCCCTGAAGAAATACTGGCCGTGGTACTCTTCGGCATTCAAAGCCCGTATATACGTCCAGGCCCCTTCTTCAGCTGATTGGCAAAAGAAGCCCATTACCATACGCACGGTAAGACCGGTCCCAAGGTCCCGAAGGATCTGCGTCTGGGTAGCTCCCGGCGTAAAGGAAGCGACCTCGACTCCAAGGGTAGCGCTATCGATAGATGAAGCCAGCTCGTGGGTCCAGATCATACTGAGGAGCTTCGACATCCTGTATCGCTGGTAGCACGATAGAGCATCGGGGTTGTCAAAGCTATCTATAATCTCGCTTGCGGCTTTGCCAGTAGGAGTGTCCTCAAACGAGTGGCCCTCAGACGTAACATTCAGTAGTCTTCCTGGGCGGGAGTTGGGAGAGGAATGGCCTCGTCCAAGAACAGTAAGTAGAGAGAGTGAGAGGGCACAAGAAGCAAGATAGTTCACTTGCAGATGAGTCTCGAATGAGTCTACTGATCGGGCGAACCGAAGGTGCCAGACGCCGGCATTGAGGACTGCGATATCCAGTGATGGGAGGAGGAGCAAACGCTCGGTGAAGTCACGAATCGACTCGAAAGACTCCATCTCGAGTGGCCACACATCGATCTGAGGCTTCTTACTCGTGTCATTTGGCAGACTTTTGAGAATATCTTCGACGGCCTGTTGGCCACGCTGGGGATTTCGGGCGGTGATTATGAGACGGGCGCAGGGTGCTGCGAGAATCTTGGCAAGTTGGAGCCCAGCGCCAGAGGTAGCACCCGCTATGAGCGCTGTGCGACCTGTGAGAGCCTCAAGTTCGAACGGTTGAAGGGGTTTGGGCCGAGTGGTGAGGTTCTTCCACATAGTCGGAAGTGGTCCGTCTCTTGCGAAGGTAAATATTTTCGGATGCAGTACTTCAAGCCGAAGCATATAGTAAAGAGTGTGCAGATCCATGAAGGGCGAGTAGAAAAAAGCTGCTCAAAGTTTGGATTAGCTGTAACAGAGGAGGGAGATCAATGGAGGCAGGTATTCAATGACTTGATTTGTGAGCTTTAAGAGCCAAAATCATTAGCCAAGCGAAGGTAACCTCAGCCGAAGCCGGATGACGCGTAACCTTCCTAAGTAAAATTCTTGCGTTGTAGTGCTATGCAAGCCTGAAGTGGTTTCAGCAAGCCACCTTCGTGCATTTTGTTGCATGATTCAGTGACTTTCCTTTTTAACGATCAAATGTGGATAAATTAGGGTACAAACCCGAAGCCTCTACTACCATGGACAGGCCTCCTCTACGAAGGACCTAATCAGAAGTCCCGAATTCACAGGGCAGTTTACCCTCGACATTTCTGAAATTATTTGCGAGGATTTCAAGTTTTCGTGAATGAACGGTGCTTTGTCTTGCTACTTACTCTACGATCGATCACTCGGCCTATAGTTGCAGGACCGATATCCCTGTAATTCTTGGACCTTTGACTGGGTGTTTCTTACTAAGTTTGGATATTGAAATTTCTCTTTCCTCTGGCTAATCAGGAGCACGAGTTGTCAATTTTATATCGAAAATACACAAAGCTACGCCGCGAAAGAAGCGGATCTCAAGATTCAGGTTTCCTTCCAACCATCAAGAACATTGGGGTAACAATTCCCTCCTCGCCCGCCTTTCGAAGTGCATCCATGGCAGTCATTACTTCCACCGCCTCCTTCCGCGTCCCTGGCCGGAAGATCTTCAACGTCTCCAAAGCCCCAGTCATATAGTACAGAATACCACGAGACTTGAAGGAATTCATGATGAACGAGTAGTAATTCTTGGCGAACGTATCCGACACCGATGCCATCCTTCCATACGACCCGTCAATGGGGTAATACCATGGTATTCCTCCCGGACGCTCCGCAAGATCTTCTGCGACCTCCAACTCGAAGCCTGCCGCCTTTATAGCCTCGATTGCCGCTGATGCCTTCCGGAGAGGTGGGACTCCAAATATTTGCTCATACTTACTTCGAATATCCCGATGATGAGGGTCATCGTCACGATACTTACTCGCCAGGACAGGCTCATAAACAGCAAACCTGGCACCTGGTCGGAGCACCCTGAATATCTCCTCATAGACAGTCTGGAGATCCGGCGCGTAAGCCGTAGCTTCGATGGCATAGGCACCGTCAAACGAGGCGTCTTCGAAACTCATATCAAGGAAGTCTGCCGCCATGAAGGAAACTCGATCCTCTAGCTTAGCCGCTGCTGCAAAAGCCTTCGCGTGTTGAATGAGGTACTCTTCCAGATCGATGCCGACGACCTGTACATCAAGAAATCGGGCGATTTCCCGTGTTGGGCCTCCATTTCCACAGCCGACATCTAGGATCTTCTGGTCTTTCTGCACTCTCAACCAGGTTGACAGATAGTGTTCATGGCGCGTGACGGCGTTGGACATGGTTTCGCCGGGGGTCAGGCGAAATACGTGAATGAAGCTGCCGAAGACGTGCTCGATGAGACTTGTGCCATTTTCGTAGAATCTAGGAGAGAGTTATCAGCTTGTTTCAGCACTGGGAAATCGGAGAAGAAAATGGGAGGTCTAGATACTGTGTTTTTTGTTCGATGGGGTCTTTTGTATCATTCTGCTTTGAAAGCGTTAATTTACACCATCATCGGTTGGAAAACTTCAGAAGGGTACCTTCTGTGTATTTTCTGCCATTTTGGAAGTCGATGCCTAGAGTTACGGCAGTAAAACACTGAGTTCGTCAGAAGAAGAGAATGTGTTTACTAAGGAACAAAACAAGGACTCGGATTTTCTTTCTGTGCCAACTATAGAGGGGAAGACCTATGACTCGCAATTCGAGGTAGCTACTCGAGTACTCGAAACCGAAGAGCAAAATCCACTTCGGTTACGAACACGATCTACAAGGGGTAAAGAGGGATCACTAACCAATTTGACACCGAAAGATTTCGACCCCTCATCTCACCTTATCTTCAAATGCCAATATTATGCAACCTTGGGTTACAGTGCATTTGATTGTATGCGGGGGAGAGCTATAAATGTCCTTGGCAGAAGACGTGCTTCTGTATGACACCACAGAAATCATACCATACGCTTACGATAAGCGAATAGCGTAGAAACCCCACGATATCTTTATGAAAGGGATGCTTACAGGGACAATCAAATTCACTAAACGGCTCTTATGTTTGTCATCTTAGTAAGATCGGGTAAATGCAAGGCTTAATTCTTATCTTCGTTCAAAAGTCACCGTTTTAGGCAAAAAAAAAAGGCAATGTAACCCTAAGACTGAGCAAGCTTCTCCAATGTATCACAACATCTCCTGATCGCCTTGGAAATCCCGGCCATGTGCTGAAATGAAAACATTTCGAAGTGATTGCCCTTGACATCTACCGTCTCTGTGAGCAAACTGGGATCATACTTTTCCCACCCGAGAGTCCGATCATGACGGTAAATGTCTAAGATATGGACCCCTCGCTTATTGCCTGTTGGTAGAGGATCGACAGCTCGCAAGAGCGAAAATCGTGGTCGTTGCTCCAGTTGACCGTCTGCCCAGACAGGGGGTTCCCACCCGCGAATAACCCTCATCGCCTCTTTCATGGCTCGTAGGGAGAGAGTTAAGTTCCTGTTTGACTTCTCGAGGTCTAGGTGATCCACGGTCTCAAGATGGCTCCCGGTGGCTGGGATGTGGAGAGGACACATACTATCCATCATCAAGACACCTATGACCCGCACGTCTCGATCTCCAGTCAGCACCTTGGCGATTTCGAGGCTGAGTAGACCCCCCATACTCCATCCGCCTAAGAGAATATCCACGCGACCATCCGAGTTACGCTTGCCTGGAAAGTCCGGCTCCGCACAAGTTTGACGGATCATAACGGCATAGAGCCTTCCCATCCCTCGCACCCCCCCCTCGAAACTCCCGCCACTGTGAAAGCGGGGGTTGAAGATCCCGTACGTTGGGCGGCGAAGAGAGTCTAGACAGTGGTAGGTAAAAGTCGTACCCCCGCCGTCATGGATGAGGAAGAGGGGAACTCGAGGCAAGGCCTTCGTGCCATTCCATGCCAGGTCAACATCCTGGATGATTTCGGGGTTTTTCTCCATGATAGGTATCCTGTTATCGTGTCTGGGGTGAGACGTGGACGGAGATGAACTTAAATAGGTAGAACGAGGATGTAGCATTCCAACGTTAAGTCCACACAGCATCACACTTTTCAACAGCAGCGGAGGGATAAAATAGAAGAATCTCGAGCTCCTGCAGAAGCAGCGCGGGGTAGGGAACGGTGAGCCATATAGGGATGGTGGTGCGGAGAAGGAAAGCTCTAAGAACGTGGGGGTAGCAGTATATGGAGCAAAAACATAATCACCCCCTCCTTTCTGTTGCAGGACGTTTTGATACTGAAGCAAAGAACTAGGTCAGGTCAGCCACCCGGTAGGGCACAGCTCGGTACGATTGTTCGGCTTGCGTGTCCAGTAGCACGTAATAGTAGAATGCAACGTATTAACAGCTCGTTTGGGATTTCTTCACCGGTCTGCTATCAGTATTAAGGGAGTCTTACATGATCATCCTATTGCAGGGAGTGGCGACAGAGAATCTCAGCAAGTTTACGTGCAAGCCCCCTTCACGCAGCTAAGAAAGTTATCTTGCTGATATGCCCTGAACCGCGCCCGAGGTTGCAATCATCATCTGCAGTTTGTATGCATCAACAAGCTTCGTGCGTGACGTCAGCTGGGTTGCATAATCCGGTTAAAGTCTTGCTTACATAAAGCTTTTAAGTGTTAAATATATTTGACTGAGACAGGGGTTTCTTGCAGTTGTATGCAAGTCGCTACATTCGCTAATAACCGATTATATTTTTAATCGAGTCTAACTTCCCTTTACTCGGTATTGGGTTCTTGATATTATATCTTACGTTTCTAATTCATTAAATACTTGTGTAAAATTATTCTATATCATTGTAAATAATTTCAATTGCCTTGGAATTAATAGAAATATAACAATATAGCTTTTTACTAGTATATTGAAAGAAGTTTAAAATTATAATACTTTGAATACAAAAATAGAATGTAAAATAGAAGATCTTGAATAATTTCTACATAAACGAATAAACGAAGATGAACCACAAATAGTTATGAAAGTAGTATGCGAATGCAAGCACGGTATGGAACTTGTATACTTCGTTACCCCTTGAATCATAGTTTAACCGAAGTGGTCAGATCAGAGTCGTTCAGTCCAAGTAACTCAAAAGTCGGTTCCAAATTTCTCTTTCTTGAATCCTTGCCCATTCGGTGCTATACCTGGGAACGTAACGGTGATTGCTTCGGATCAGGCGCCATGGTCTGAGACTCTGTGCTTAAAACGGCGCGCTCCCGATGGCTTACATATGAGATATTACAGTCTTCGACGCTTATGAGGTTACACTGATAACGGAACTCTTTCGTCCGAGGTTGGTGAAGTGACTATTGCCACCAGAATCTAGACTTTCTTAAAGTGGAAGCGGAACCCGATTTGAGCATCTTCATAGTAAAGTAACGAAGATTACCTTTTCTAAGCAAACGAAAACACTATTAGCTTCTGCATTCAAAACAAATCATTGACGGCGAAGACTTTACAGCATTAAACGCTACATTGACAGTTATTGTCGGAAATTAAGGCTCTTGGAATTGCCCTGATTCATGCAAAATGTATGAACCGGTAGCAATCATAGGAACAGGATGTCGGCTACCTGGTGGAGCGAATAGTGCCTCCAAACTATGGGAGCTCTTGAAGGCGCCAAGAGATGTTCTCAAGGAGTTTTCGCCAGAGAGACTGAGCACTACGGGTTTCTACAATGAAAATGCAGACATGCGCGGCCGCACAAACATCCTTCACAAGTCCTACTTGTTGGAGGAAGATGTCCGTCACTTCGACAATGGCTTCTTTCATATGAATCCCAAGGATGCAGCCGATATGGACCCTCAACAACGAATTCTCTTGGAAACCGTCTATGAAGCCTTTGAATCAGCCGGGTTGTCCCTGAGCGATGTTGATGGCTCCAAGACGTCAGTTCATGTTGGTGTAATGACTGATGATTATCTGTTGATCCAGGGACGAGACCCTGATACGTTAGGTGGTCATGCCGCTACTGGTGTATCTCGTTCTATTCTAGCCAATCGCTTGTCTTACGCCTTTAATCTTCGAGGGGCTTCTTTGGCCCTAGATACAGCTTGTTCAAGTTCGCTTGTCGCCCTACACCTGGCAGTACAAGGGTTACAACGAGGAGAGGCTACTCAAGCAGTCGTAGCAGGTACAAATCTGCTTTTGGATTCAACTTGGTACATTATGGGGTCTTCAATGCATATGATCTCGCCAGAGTCCCGTTGCCGTATGTGGGATAAGGATGCTAATGGATATGCCCGAGGTGAGGGTTGCGCTGCTGTGGTGTTGAAGACACTCTCTCAGGCAATTCGCGACAATGATCACATTGAATGCATTATCAGGGGATCCGGTGTTAATTCAGATGGTCAAGCCGATGGCAGTGGAATTACGATACCTTCTCCTGCAGCACAAACCGCCCTTATCCAACAAACTTACCGCGATGCAGGTTTGGACCCTTTGAAGGATCGATGCCAATACTTCGAGTGTCACGGTACCGGTACCCAAGCCGGTGATCCCGCGGAAGCACAAGCAATCCGAGATGCATTCTGGGGTGATGACAAAGAATCTCCCAACAAGAATGTGTTACTCTGTGGCTCTATCAAAACGGTTATTGGCCATCTAGAAGGGTGTGCTGGAATTGCCGGATTGATTAAAGCTTCGTTGGCAATTCAGAACAAGGAAATTCCTCCCAATATGCACTTCAAACAGCTCAATCCTAAGATTGAACCATTTTACAGCGGCATGAAGGTACCCACAACTCTTCTGCCCTGGCCAGAGACAGGCGATGGGCCTCGCAGAGCAAGTGTCAACAGCTTTGGATTTGGCGGCACCAACGCTCATGCTATCCTCGAAAGCTATGAGCCTTCAAAGACTGAAGTGTTGGTACCAACGGCCGAGATGGCGAATGGTGTTACTGCTCGGTCTGATCCGGTTGAGGGAAGGCTCGCGGGACCATTCTTATTCTCAGCTAGAAGCCGGGGGTCATTGGTAGAATGGCTCAAGCTACTGATCAATTACCTGAAGGTGAACAAGTCTGTAGACCTTAACTCTTTGACCAACACGCTTTATTCAAAGAGATCCGTGTTTCGGTATCGAGCTGCAGTTGCAACAGTGATCGATCGAGAAAATCTAATCGAGAAGTTGGAGGATCAAATCAACATTATCAGTACCTCAAGCGACGGACCTCTTCGTTCTCCGCCTGCATCAGGGGAAGTGGAAGGGGTATCAATTTTGGGTGTATTTACTGGCCAGGTATGATCAGTCTTGGTGTTTTTATGAATCTATTACTTACAAAAATAGGGTGCACAAGCAGCACGGATGGGCTTTGCACTGTTAGAACATTGCATGTGCTTCAAGGAGTCTATCCTGGGTTGCGAAAGGGCCCTGGCATCAATTCCAAACCCGCCTACATGGTCTTTGAGCGAGGAATTGGCTGCTGATACTGCAGAGTCGCGTGTAGCAGAGGCCCAGTTCTCGCAGCCGCTCTGCACGGCTATTCAAATCGGACTTGTCGATCTTCTCCACACCTGTGGAGTTCGATTCCGTGCTGTGGTTGGCCATTCCTCAGGTGAAATCGGCGCAGCATATGCAGCTGGTTTGTTAACTAAACGGGATGCCATGGGGATTTCTTACTATCGAGGTCGTGTAACGGATCTTGCCCGAGGCGACGCCGGTCAAGAAGGAGCTATGATGGCCGCTTCTATGTCTTTCGAAGCCGCCGCTGCCCTCTGCTCCGAGAAGAAATTCAAAGGTCGGATTAACGTCGCTGCGAGCAATTCTCCTTCCAGCGTCACGCTATCAGGCGACAAAGTTGCGATTTTCGAGATGAAGGAGCTCCTTGATGAAAAGCAAGTCCAGGCTCGTCCTCTGCAAGTCGATACTGCTTACCATTCTCACCATATGCGTGCATGCGCTGAACCCTACTTGCTCCATCTCAAGGAGCTTGGTGTGGCTGTTCAAACGCCACCAGCAGATCAAAAGTGTAGCTGGTATTCCAGTGTTAAATATGATACCGATATGCTCGAAAACCCGCTAGAATCGGGCTTGGATGGCCAATATTGGGTTGATAACTTAACGCATCCAGTGCTGTTCTCTGAGGCTGTGAAGCTTGCTGTTCAAGTCAATATCGTAGGATTTACTGCTGCCATCGAAGTTGGGCCACATGGAGCTCTGAGAGGTCCGGTAAATCAGACTATAAAGCAGTCTACTTCAGCCAGTCACTCAATGCCTTATACTTCTTGCTTGAGCCGGGGCAAGAATGCGATCGAAACTTTATTAGAGGCTCTCACGACCTTCTGGAGCCTTGCACCATCCTCTATAAAACTTGCTGGATGTCGCCTAGCCTTTGGCATTATTGGCACTGATCCGCCGCTTAAGAATCTACCTCCCTATGCATGGGATCATACTCAGACTCATTGGCGAGAGTCCCGAGTGGCTCGCAACTATCGCCTCGATACGCGTCCTCCGCATGATCTTCTTGGTCGTCTCGGGAACGATTCGGGGTCTGACCAAATGTGGCGAAATACATTGCGGCTGAACGAGATGCCTTGGCTCAAGGGGCATGTCTTTCAAAATCAAATCCTCTTTCCCGCAACAGGTTATATTAGTATGGCTGTAGATGCGGCAAAGGTCTTTGTCAAGGGCCAACCGATCAAACTCGTTGAGGTGCGAGATATGACTATCCCAACGGCATTACCCATTGGTGAGGGGGATGAGGTTGAAATTCTATTTATAATCCGCAGTCAGGTCTCGCCGGAGATAGCCGCAGACAAATCCGACTTGGAGTCGGTCATGGAGGCAAATTTCACCTGCTATAGCTATCCTGATAGCCAGATCGAGGCGGACAAGAACTGTGAGGGACGTTTAGTTATTCATCTGGGTGTACCTGAACCGACGGACCTGGCACCCACGTCTATTTCAGACGTGGAATTGACTCCATGCAACGTGGATCGATTCTATCATGCTGCGTCGGAGATCGGCTTTGCATATGATGGTGCCTTCCGGGCGCTGGAGTCACTCAATAAATGCTGGGGACATGCAAAGGCAGTTGCCACATGGTCTCTGGAGGACCCGGATATGAAGGTTGCTTGCACGTTACACCCGGCCACCTTGGATGTCGCATTTCAAACGGGACTTTCAACTATCCTCTCAACAGCCGAGAAATCAATGCATAGTCCCTATCTTCCAGTTGGGGTCAAAAGAGCAGTAATCGATCCGAATCAAAATTTTAGCACCAATATTGCCATCGAAGCTTACTTGACCAGTCCCACCGTCGGCTTGGGTCAGCGTATTGAAACCGATATCAACATAAAAAGCTCAAGCGATGAGACTAGGGGCTGTGAAATTCAAATGGAGGGCGTAACGTTTAAGGCCATTTCAGAGCAGCAACCATCGGAAGATCGAAACATTCTAGCTAAGACGGTTTGGAGCAATGACGCAACAAATGGTCTGTTTTCTGCTCCCCTACCTGCACTGGCAGAAAGTTCCCAAGCAGATTCATCAAGCTATACGCCTGAAGAATATGAACGTGTCGCTCTGTTTTACCTACGGAGTCTCAGCGATTCAGTCAGTGCACAGGAGGTGGACGCTTTACAACCCCATCATCAGAACCTCATCAGGTCTATCAACGCTATGACGGCGAGGATTCGCGAGGACAATGATCGAGTTTTCTTACAGGCTGAGTGGATGAATGATAGCTCTGAAGCTATTACAGATTTGCTCAAGCGTGATCCTAATGATGTCGACATGGTGTTATTGACGTCGAGCGCAAAAAGGATCGAATCTCTGCTGCAGTGGAGCCCTAACCCGAAGAAGAATGATTTCGACAGTTCTATCTACCAACAGACAACCTGGGGTTCTGCCTGCAACCAAGCCATCGAGAATCTGGTGGTTCAAATCAGTCACACGTTTCCCAGGACCAATATTCTTCATCTGTGTGGTGGTGCTGCCGAGACAGTCTCCGGTATCTTGGATGCTATTGGAGATAAGTACGCGTCTTATACCTGTGCCAATGCCTCTCAAGATATTGTTGATGAGTTAAGAAATAAGATCAGCATAGCTCCTGCAAGAGGAATGAGGCTCACGTTCGAGGTGTTCGATGCGGAGGCCTGGGCCGGGAGAGAACCTTATGATGTTGTCATTGTAAGTGACATATGTCGAGCGAGGCAGGATCTTTCAGAGAGCCTCCGGAGACTACGAAGCCTTGTGCGACCCGGGGGCTTTTTGATATCAATGGAGCTTACAGGTACTTCCCTTCGACCAATGGCTATTCTGGGCGGCTCGGAGGAATGGTGGGCGAATGGCGGAATCGGAAAAGGAACTGGTATCAAGACTGGGGAATGGGATAATCTCCTGTCAAACAACGGATTTTCAGGGATTGATTGTATATTTCACGACCAACCAAAGCTCACCACGCATGGCTATTCTGTATTCTCTGCCCAAGCCACGGACGATCGGTTGGATATTCTGCGCAGTCCACTGACTTCGCTGTATATGATACCCCCAACCCCCGTGGTATTTATCGGTGGTGAAACAAGTCGAGTATCCAAACTTCTTCGACAGGCAAAGAACTTCCTGAGTAATTGGGGGCCCGAGATTCAAGTATGGAGTCGTTTCGACCAGATTGATTGCACTCAAATCCCGCCCGGATGCTCCGTGATCAACCTCCAGGATCTTGACAAGCCACTGTTCTCATCTCCTCCATCGGTAAATGAGCTTCAAAATCTCAAGGAAGTACTCAGCACTGCTCAAAATGTCTTGTATGTCACGTCGGGTCGTCTACTAGAAGATCCATATGCCAATATCATGATTGGGATTGGGCGGTCATTGAGACACGAATACATCCATCTAAACCTTCAATTTCTCGATTTCGATCAAGGGGAGAAGTGGGATATCCAAACCATCATGACTCAATTTCTCCGTCTGATTTTCTCAGCTAGTTCTCCAAGCGTTATGGAGGGAATTCTTTGGGTGCAAGAGCCAGAAATTGTGGTTAAAAATTCACAGTTGGTGACGCCCCGAGTCCTTCTCGATTCTGAATCCAACGAAATCTTCAATGCGAGCCGTCGTCTAGTTTTCAAGTCTATTGGCCCTGCAGAACTCATCGAAGTTATTCACGAGACAAATGGAACCTCTTCGGAAGCGACACTAGCGTGTATACGATCGTTTGAAACCCCAGAGAACCATGTACAAGTGGAAGTGAGGCTATCAGTCGCACTGCATATAGATGATGAATCTCCCTACTATCTGTCATATGGCAATGTGAAAGACGGTACTGGACGAACAGCATTGGCTTTATCCAAGATCGATTCCTCAGTTGTCACTATTCACAAGGACTTTAATTTTAGTTCCCAAGTTGTTCGATCGTGTGATGCAACAACTCTTGTGAAGGCCGCAAGCTTGTTGATTGCATCAAATATCGTCTCGAAGATGCCGAGCTCTGGAACCATCGTTGTATGTGGGGCATCTAATTCGTTGGCCGCAGTTATATCTGCCTTGGCTGCGGAAGCAGGCCGGAAGACTGTTTTTATTGCCATCACCGAAAAGCCTCAAGATTGCAGCAGCCCCGGATGTATTTATATTCACCCACAAAGTCCCGCTCGTGCTGTTAGGAAATTGATACCTCGTGATGCGACTGCTCTATTCGATTTATCAAGAAACGGTGCGGCTGTTACCTCATCGCATCTGCCCCGAAGTTGCAATGCAAATCTGTTCGACGTCACTTCTCTCTCACCGCAATCCGTTGAAGAGGTTGTGAGCCAGTATGAAAAGTATCAAGATATCTTAGCTTCGATACCAATACCTACTATTATCACCCTCTCCGACTTTTCTCCGAAGCGTGTTGTTGGAGATATCGAACATCTTTCGCTAGTCACCGACTGGACTCGCGAAACCCCAGTCAATGCAATCATTCGCGGCCTGGAGCCGCAAGCGCTCATCTCGGCACATAAAACTTACTTTCTCGTCGGCATGGCAAGTGAGCTTGGCCAGTCTCTGGCCTATTTTCTGGTCCGAAGTGGAGCTCGCTATATTGTCTTGTCCAGTAGAAATCCGAAAGACAATCAACGTTGGCTTCAGGACCTTCGAGCAAATGGGATTGATATTCGCGTGGTGAAGATGGACGTTACAGATAGGTATCAAGTACACGAGACTGTACGTTGGCTTCGACAGGAAATGCCGGAGATTGGCGGCGTAACCAACGCAGCCCTCGTTCTCGAACCGGCTGTCTTTGCCAATCTCTCAGCAGCAAGCATTGCCAAACAGATGATGCCCAAGATCCACGGCACCGCCCATCTCGATGAGGTGTTCAAGAACGACCCGTTGGATTTCTTCATGTGTTTTGGCTCGTTAGGTACGGTGTTCGGAAATCCGGGACATGCAATCTACCACGCCGGTAACGCCTTTATGATGAGTCTTGTAGCAAACCGTAAGCGACGAGGCCTAGCAGGGTCGATTCTGAACTTTGGAATGCTGGTGGATGTGGGTTATGTGGCTCGGGCTGATCGCTCGACTGGGTCAAATGTGGAGGATTGGCTCCGTACCGATGGATTGATCGCCTTATCCGAAGCCGACTTTCATCATGTCATTCTTCAAGGAATTGCCGCGGGCCACCCGCAGTCTACTACATGCGAGGTCATTATGGGCGTTGAGACATTCTATGACAAAGGACAAATTCCCAGGCCAAGGTGGGTGGAGACTCCATTTCTCTCACATATGGTACGCCGCGTTTCCGAAGCGATCGAGAGTGATGCTCCCTCCTCTAGCGACCAGTCGAAGCTAGAAGATGCAAGTACCGTTGAGGAAGCGATCCCCCCTATCACAGAGCTTCTAGCCCAGAAGATCAAGTCCATGATCCATGTTTCTTTAGACTCCATTCATCCAGATGAGCCCTTGTCGCGCCTCGGAATTGACTCGATCAACGCCATTGAAATTCGAAAGTGGCTGTGGGAAAGGTTAAAGGTAGAGATTTCCATGGTGAAGATCTTGGGCCGAGACTCGTCAGTTTCCATCATTCGGACAATCGCCACGCAATATCTTGCCAAAAAGCCAGACAGCATACCCAAAGAGAACATCGCTGTTGTAGAAAAAGTGTCACCGAAAGCAAAGACCGGCGGGGTTGACAAAATACAAGTGAATGGCAACTCAGCAAAAACCCAACGCAAGATGGTGCTCGATGATCAGGACCAGTCAATAACAATCAACCATAGCTGGAGTTCTTCGGACAATAAAGCTACCCCAACATCTTCCGTTAAATCCGCATCATCACCAATCTCCACACCAGGCTTGGAGCCGAGGCTGGAGTTTACTAGATCAGAGCGCTTGTCAATTTCACAGGCAGGACTCTTTTATATATACAAGCTCTCCGATACCCGAACAGCACTCAACGTGTCAACCAGATGGAGAATAGATGGTCCCTTGGATGTTGAGAGGCTTGCCCAGGCTATTCAGAGGACTGTAGATCGGCATGAGGCATTGCGAACATGTTTCTTCGCAACCTCAGACAGCTCTGAGGTTCAACAGCATGTCACAAGCACCAAGCCCTTTCAACTCATTCGCCTGCAATCAACAGCTGACACAGTAAGTGTTGATAAGCAAAAGGCTTTTAATGAAATCAAGGAACATGTATATCCCATAGAGACAGGAGATACCCTTCATGCCACATTGATTCACCATACAGCGCAGTGGCACACCTTGAATTTGGGATTCCACAACCTCGTCATTGATGTAGTTAGCATCTCAATTATTCTGGGTGATATTGCACGCGAGTATCAATCTTCAACGTGGTCACTATACCCGACCCCTGTCTCATACCTTGACTATACGCGCGAGCAAATGGATGAAGTTCAGAGCGGACGTTGGAATGACAGTATTGAATACTGGAGAGATCATCTTAACCCGATTCCAGATGTTCTCCCTTTACTGCCAGTTGCAAAAGTCCGAACAAGACAAAGCCGTCGAGGGTATGGCCACCACGTCAATAATAGAGAGCTGAGCATCAAATTTGTGCAAAGTATTGCAAAGGTCAGTCAAGCCCACGGTATCACTCCAATGCAATTCTATCTTGCCGTCATGCAAGTCTTCCTTTGCCGCCTACTGGACATTGATGACTTGGTAATTGGCGTCTTGCACACCGGTCGTGATCCGATAAGCAAGTTTCGGGAAACTATCGGTCATCTGGCATCAATACTACCAATTCGATTCAAAGGGGCGCTGGGTAAGACTTTCCCCGAGGTCATGAAAAACACACGCACAACTTTGCTCAGCAGCCTCGACCACGCAAATCTTCCATTCGCTCTCATAGTGGACAAGGTACAGTCTGGAGTAAGCGAAGGCAACATGCCACTTATCCAAGTTGCCTACAACTATACAGTCGATGACAGCCTTCCGAGCAGTCTAGGAGATTGTAGCATTGCTCTAGAGGAAGCTGATTTCACAACAGTGTACGATTTTGTCCTTGACGTGCGGCGATCGGCTTCAGGCGGCCATGTCCTTGCAATCACATGCACTGATGACTTTTACTCCCTCTCAGCAGCACAATTTATGACAGAAACATTTGTCGGTATTCTTGAAGGTTTAATTCAAGAACCTCTGACTACGGTCAGGGACTGCAGGCTATTCAGTGATGCCCAGCTAGACCAAGCAAGAACTGTGGCACGCATCCCTGCCATCCAGCATTCATGGCCCGGCTCTTTGTCCGAAAGATTCAGCCAGGTTGCTGCCGAGTTTCCAAGTTCAGTTGCAGTCAAGGACGGGAGCGAATCAATCAGTTACAGCCAATTGAGGCAAAAAGCTGAGCTTTACGCCGGAATATTGCTCGATGCAGATGCCACAAGTGGAACTCGAATTGCGGTGTTTTGTGAGCCTAGCATTGATCTTTATGCGACAATGCTTGCCATCTTCCGAATCGGAGCTATCTTTGTACCCCTTGATATAAGTGTCCCCGCCACGCGACGTAATGACATGATTAAGGCATGTAAGCCGCATGCCTTGGTCTTCCACGCTGCAACTGCCAGGGATGTAGCAGAGAACCATCTGAATACAAGCAGCGTATTACTCAATATAACTCAGCTGGCTCGGACTCACAAACAAGATGCCTATATCCTTAAGCAAGTTCCTTTGGAGCCCAAATCTGATAGCCACCTTCTATTCACAAGTGGTTCTACCGGCGTACCGAAAGGTATCAGGCTTCATCAGAGGAGTATCATGAACTATGCTGTTGCTTGTAGCCAACGATATGGTTTTGGACAGATCAGAGTACTGCAGCAAACATCCATTGGATTCGATATGTCGTTTACACAAATCTACAACGCTTTCACCAATGGTGGAACGCTTGTGGTGGCTCCATTCGAGAGCCGAGGCGATCCAGACAGGCTTTCTAGACTCATCCTAGACGAGAAGATTGAGTTCACAATGTGCACTCCGTCGGAATACAGCTTGCTTCTTGCCTATGCGCCAGAACGTCTGCGACAATGCACCGAGTGGCAATTCGCCGGGGCGGGCGGTGAAGTACTGCCCGAGCGTGTCGTTGATGGCTTGCGAAAGCTAGATCTACCTCATCTGAAGCCGACCAACTGGTATGGACCCACTGAAGTTACTGTTGCTACGGGTGGAGATATTCCCACATATGATGGTGCTAAGGGTAGCTATGATCAAAGCAAGGACAAGATCGGATCCTACATTGGCCATGGCATTCCAAACAGCTCGATTTACATCACCAATGAGAATGACGGAAGTCTGATGCCAGTAGGCATGCCAGGCGAAATATGCATCACCGGCACCATGGTGAACAACGGCTATCTCGACGCGAGCATGAATGAGGGCACATTTGTCAATAACCCATTCGCTACCCAGCAGGATGTGGAGCAAGGATTCACAACCATGTACAAAACCGGAGACAGGGGGCTTACTCGCTCAGACGGGTCCATCATTTTCCTCGGACGAACTCAACGCGGCAGCACGGTTATCAAGCTTCGTGGTCTTCGCATCGACCTGAACGAGGTGACCGGTGCAATCTTGGAAGCAGCAAAGGACGAACTTGCCGACGCAGTTGTAACGGTTCGCGGCGATCCAGAGTTCCTTGTATGCCATGTGGTTTTCAAACCAGGACGACATCAGGAGCAGAAGCAGCTCATGGATCTTCTACAATCCCTCCCACTACCACAGTATATGATCCCAGCCACTATTGTAGTGTTGGATCGTCTGCCACTTGTGCCCAATGGGAAGCTGGACCTTGAACTTCTAAGAAGGTTGCCACTTCCTGTAACTTCAGGGCAAACAGAAACACGGCCCCATCTCACACACCAAAATGAAGCTGAACAAAACGGAGAAATGGAAAGCCTCACAAGAACAGAAGAAACCCTTCGTGCGCTTTGGATGGATGTCCTTGGGGTAGTCGCAAGTACAGCAGCGAATATCGGTCCCCACTCCTCCTTCAAAGCAATGGGCGGAAATTCTTTCCTCTTTGTTCACTTGCAACATGCTATTAAACGCGAAATTGGGGTTAGGATTCCGCTTTTCCGATTGGGGCAAGCAGTGGGTTTGAGGGACATGGCTGGATTAATTGAGAGGGCAAGGGGTGAGTGATGACATTACAGTTTTGGAAATTTGGAGTTTCAGATGAGGTATCCAATAATATTGCGCTGCTTGAAGGGGGTCAAGGGGGTTCATAAATAGTTAATAACAATCTTAATTCAATGAGGCGGTAGTTGGTTTCCAGATTTCAAGATCCGTGATGGATTTGCGTATAACAGGTAATTCCTCGGAAGATGAGGTATCTCGAACCATCAATAACTCTGGTATTCATACAGCATGCCTGGGGTCGATCGATATCAGCGAGACTCGAGATAAATGATGTATCAGCTGGTGCAGCACAAGTTGCCGACTAATGCGAGTGAGAAACATCATGAGAAATGCTTGCAGGTAGTGATGGTCAAGCAGTTGAGCTCTTTCACACCTATTCTTGAAGATACTGAACTTGTAGTGAAGACCACCGCCCCCTCCGGAAAGTTTCACTCCATCGTTATGGAACTGTGGAGGCTGAACAAAGCATTCGATTGCTGAGAAGACGGTGTTTGTGATGTAACCAGTAATCTATCTTACTTGCGGTAAAAGTGTCAGTTGAAAACGAACTTCAGTTAGAGGAACCAATCAAGAGTTCAAAAGACCTGGTACATACAATGAAGCCTGAATGAGCTCTGGAAGTCCAAGTCCATGTAGATGTAGAACACCACCCGCATACCATTCATTCATTCACTCATATTCATGTACTCGTCCATATATATACTCGAGTAGGTAGGTCGGTTATCCTGTAAGGAGGATTTTTCGCTGCCGGAGAAAAGATGCACGTGCCATGATTATACGCCGGCTCCAGGGTTCTGCCGCCCACCGCCTTCCACTTAAAGCTCTTGTAGTCTCCACTTCCACACTCAGTGAGTGACCTAACGATGATCCAAAAAGCTCCCATCAGACGCGACGCGATTTAACCAAAATCACTTCAAGAACAGTATACACTTATCAGCATTGGGAATTTATTTTACATCTGATAATCGGTTCATCATCCCCATTGTTATTGTGCATTACCAAAGCAACATACAGAATGCCACTCTCCGATAAAGCGCTCACCAGCGCACTTTGCAAAACCGTTCGCGATGTCTTTCACAGCGACGAGAAAGACCAATTGAGTGTACGCTTTATCCGTACAAAGGTTGAAGAGAAACACGACTTGGGCGAGGGTTTCTTGAATGAAGGAAAGTGGAAGGATAAGAGTAAGGGGATTATTAAGGGTGAAGTTGTAAGTTTAACGTGTGAATTGAGATTATTAGATCCATTCTAATGACTATCCGCAGGACAAACTAATGCAAGGTGACGAAGAAGAGGAGGGGGACGGGGAGAGCGAGGAAGAAAATGTAAAGGCAAAGGATTCCAAGAAAGCACCTGCGAAGAAAGCTACACCTGCAGTGAAAGGAAAGAAACGAGCTTCGACCGAGAAGAAGACACCTCTTCCCAAGAGACAGAAGAAAGAGAAAACCCCCGCTTCTGAGTCCGAACTCTCTGAGCTTGCAGAATCAGAATTATCAGAGATTGAATCCGAAGTGAGCGAAGATGCGCCAAAGCCAAAGAAGCAAGCCAACAAGACTGCTAAGCCCAATTCCTACAATGAAGTCAGCGACAACGAAGATGAGGTAGCCCCCAAAATAAACAAGAACTCGCTACAAAAAGCTGCGGTCTCATCCGATTCTGAATTGTCCGATGTCGAATCAATCGATCAATCCGAAGCTTTACCCGAGCCTAAGCCCTCCAAATCTGCATCCCCAAAGAACCGCGATTCCTCATTATCCACTCCGCCCAGAACTGAAGAAGAGACCTCTCCAAAACTCATCAATGACAAAGATGTCGGCGATGAATCCGACTCCTCGGCTATGTCAGTAGTCCTTGATGGACCTTTAACCACCAAATCTCGTGCCAAGAATTCCAAATCAACCTCTTCCAAATCCTCAAAAGTAACAAAAACCACCAAACCGAAAAGCTCAAAGGCAAAAGTCACAGCAGAACTCACACCTAATGAACAACTCATCAAAACCCTCCAATCGCAACTTGTCAAATGTGGGATTCGCAAAATCTGGGCTTTCGAATTAAAGAAATATGAGACCGAGAATGAGAAGATCAAACACTTGAAGAATATGTTGACGGAAGTGGGTATGACTGGACGGTTTAGCGAGGGAAGAGCCAGAGAAATAAAGGAGATGAGAGAATTGCAGGCGGATCTGGAAGCGGTGAAGGAAGGCGAGAAAGCATGGGGCTTGGGTAGAGGTTCAAGGAGGAGTGGAGGCGGCGCTAAAGAGGTTAAAGAGAAGGAAAAGATTGAGAGTAGTGAAGATGACACCAAAATCAAGAGCGGTAGCGCTAAAGTTGAGGACGAGGAAAGTGAGGATGAAGAAGAAGATGTGGCAATTTCTGCAAGAGCTAGAAGAAAGAATGATTTGGCATTTTTGGGCGATGAGGAGACTAGTGATGACGATTGAGCTTCATGGCCATATTATTCCACCTCTTCGCCATCGACTGTGCACAAAATGAGATTGAGGAATCCGGAACTGGCTATGGAGTTACACAGTCCGAAACCAGGGTTATGACTATGGTTTTGTGAAATCTTAGGTGCGGCTGAGCGCATGGATTTAGGTTCTACATTTTTTGTATTGCATTCTGGGTTATGGCATACCATCTACTCATACCTAATGTCGAGTGGAGGATTTCTACCCCCCGAAAAAAACACATCCCAGTTGGTTGTTTTACTACGGTTGATCCTCAAGTTGAGATGTATGTGTATAGCATGTTAGCACGTCACGATCAGTAGGTCGGCGGGTTGGGAATAAATAATAAGCGACGGCATCTACTCGTGTATGGTATATAAGCAAAATGATCGCTCTTTGATCTTGTCCCTCAGTCCATCCTGTTCTTCCTTCGCCTATTCTTCTCGCGGAAATCTAAGTCCGGAAGGGTGATTCATATCAGGTGCCTTTGGTGCGGTTGATATCTTGTACCCACCCGTATTCCGCAGGGAGGAAGATGGTGCAGTGAAGGTGCATTCTGCTGCTGTTGTACCCCGTCTCGATATCTGATTTCGGCTCTGGTGCATCGAGCTTTATATCCATTGTCTGTATGTGGGCGAGTGTGTGCAGCTCTCGAGCCTGTATGGGGGGTCTTTCTTTACGGGACTATAGATTGGTTGTTTGGGCTGGGGGTAGGTGGATCTAGTGACCTTGCTGGCACCGCTCCCTTCACTGGATGAGCATGGCTTCCAGATTTATCTCTAATATCATTTTCTGGCTCGGGATGATTTACTTGGATTGGGACTTTTGATGGCCCATTTTGAACGGTGTGCGACATTTTTTCTCTTCCAAATACCAGTATTTATGATGATCGTTGAAAGTGTTGATATGAACGGAAGTTTTCGAAGTTGATGTTGAGATAATACGTGCGAGTACTTGAAGCAATTCCAAACATAATGATAATGCATGGTTTGGTTTGGTTGTGAACTTTTTGAATTAAAATGTAATTGTAATATCATCGCTTTGGATTCCTGTGCTTAATGGCCTTCATTCCTTCGTACATCTTATCATATCCTTGATCTCTCACTTTTTATCTCTCTCCTGTCAGATTCATAAAAACCCTCATTTACATCTCCAATGCCCTTATTTACTTGTCCTCGTGGGCTTTGATCATTTATCTCCTTTCCCTTGCCTCTGCCCAATGATCTCTCTGCAACGCTGCTCTCCTTGTCAATACATGTCCCGCACTGCGTGGACGGGTAATTTCGTTCTCTACTGTCACCCTTCTATCGATCCTTACTACTTCTTCAACCGGAAGCACGTATCTGACATGCGCTGTCTCCGTCCTTCGCCTTTGATCGGTCAGATGTCTCATATGTTGACCTCCTTCCCTCAATACTCGATATGCAATCTCACGGGTGTGCGAAACTGGTCCTCCACTACGTTCAAGATCATCTGTGTGGTGCGTGGGCGATGAGAAGGTATGTCTGCGATGCCTAGGCGCTGCTGGTGGGCGTGAAAGATATACGCTTTCTTGGCGTTCCGGCGAGGATTCATCACGAAATACATCATCGCGACGTGCTGGTGAACGTGGATATCCATGCTCGCGGTGCACTGGCGAGTAAACGCGAGATACATTTTCTCGGTGCGCCGATGAGTATGGATGAACTGTATAGTGCCGAGGAGCAGCTCCAGGATACATACCAGCATATGATGGAGGTCTGGTAGTTGGCCGAGGATGTCCGTATTCATTCTCAGAATATTCAGCTGGGCGTGCGTTTGTGGAATCTGTATCGACGAATGCATCTGAATCATCTTCTCCAGAGGAATAAGGGTATTGTACAGGCCCGTCCCCTTCATAATCAGAATCAACTATCTCGAAACCGTCATCAGGTCCGTGACGATGCTCGGGCGTTGGTTGCCGCCGTTGATGAAAAGGCATTCTATACATGATACTAGTGTTGGGTTTGGGATAGGTTTGTACGTTGATTTGATATCGAACACTCTTGATAGTTTCGATGTTGATGAGAATAAAGAGAAGCAAAAGGCAAAAACAAAAACAAGTGGAGGCTCAATTCTGAAATAGACAATGTTCAAGTGACCTGTGAGTCCTCAAGATGCACATTTCACTCACATGAATGATGCAAAATCATTTACGGGCTCATGATTCAGGATTGCAGTTCTTATAACGTGACACGAAAGTGTAGAGTCACATCATCGATTTTCTGTTCCTAGATCTATATATCCCATAGATCTATTCATTTGAAGAAGATTCTTCATCCGTGTTGTAAAAGACTTCAGGATAATGTGTCCGCTCTGAATAAGGAAGAAGTCTTCTCTCCTCTCTCCTCTCCGCTGCCACATCCTCTCTGGAAAGTCCACTTTCACTTGCACTGCTATCTCCACTTGTACTGTCGCCTTCACTTGCACTGTTTCTCCTACTCCCTTCCCCATCATCACCCCTGGCATCATGAACTTGCTCCTGATGCTGTTCGGCATCGTCACCGGTACTGCTGCCAATTTCATCCCTGGCGTTTGCTCCAGTGGTCCCTTCTTTGCACTTCTGACCCTCCTGACCCTCTTGGTCCTCCTGGCCCTCAACCACTTCCTCTTTTGCCTGGCGAGCATCTTGCTGACTTGAGCTTGACGACATTTCAAATCGAATCAAATCAGATGCCGGTTCAAAGGTTGTCTTGAATGCTTTTTTGACAATATTTGACGTGGGATCGAGTTGATTGGGGATCAGATATCACTGAGATGTTTCTCGTGAATGCTAGTTTGAGTACAGAGCAGAGTAGATATCGATTTGATATTGACCCAAAGTTGGCTTTAACATTGAAGGATGTTGTTTTGCAATTAAAAAAAGAAGAAGAAGAAGAAGAAGACCAAAAGCCGCAGTTGAGGTTTTTAAATGCACAAAATTGCCATTTCACCACCATGAATAATGCAAAATCATTTACAAGCTTATGATTCGAGATTGTAATTCTTAGAATATGGCTCGAAAATGTAGAGCAAGTGGCATCGTCGATTTCCGGTTCCTAGGTCCAGATGTCGCTCATAATTCCTCCATAAATCTAGTACTCCCATTGTGTTCCATCATGAGAACCAGTGTACTCCCCTGCATCTAGAGTATGAGTCTCTATTCCCCAGCCCATTTCTTCTCATCATACTCCCGTCTGCCTCTCTCATACTCAGCATTTTCCTCCTTAAGCTCCTTATCGTGAATAGCGCGTCCCTCTTCAGTTTTCTCTTTACTATCACCAGACTTTTGATGCTCTCTCACCACCCCGGCTTCTACATCCGACTCAGAATCCTCGTATACAGCCGCTTTCTTTTTGATGACCTTTTTGGCTTCGGACTTGTCGCGTGAATTACTGGTCTCGTTGGCTCGAGCCTTTCGAGTCTTGTATTCCTCAGATGCCCATTTCTGACACTCGTGATCATCCTTACTCTTCGTGGCCTTTTCTTTCTGTTCGTGAGTCTTTGACTGATTTGTGTTTGACGACATGATTGAATTTAGTATCGGGTTTGATACCAAGGTGGACGCTTGAACGGTAGTTTGAATACTGGTTTGAGTACGGAAATGGATATCGATTTGATTTAATCTTGATGGATCTTGATGGATTTTGCTATGCGTTAAGAAAAAAGAGAAAGAAGAAGAAGTAGACCAAAACCCGTAGTTGAAGTCTTTAAATGAACAAAATTGCTCACTCAAATCTATTATGAGTATTCTGAAAGCATTTTCCCCCCATACCATACATAAATCATCATCATCGAAAAAAAAATCATGAATCACATTTACGGTTCTGACTCCTCGGATATACATGCATGCATAAACTCAAGTACGCAAATTTTATATGTAAAAACCGTCGATATTAGATTCCTGATCTCGATACTCCTCGTTCATAATTCCTCCCAAAGAAAATACAGTTCATGGCCAAATTAGCCTCCCGATAACTCTCTGTTGAAAGTTCCAGTCGTACGCACGGTAATACAGATAGCTACCAAGCCTTCCGAATCTCATACGCTACACTTGGAACTCTTCAGACTATTAAAATCCCTGATCAATGCGTCTCCGTCAACAGATCCGCGTTAATCTCTCCGACTTCCGGTGAAAAATGTTAAAAGCCTCCTTGCCTATCTGTTCGCGCCTTCTCGTCATGACTACTTAAGACGCCTTGGTTGTCCCTCTATCATCGCCCTTCCCTCTCTTCCCACTCCATCTTCCGTTCTCGTTCGACTGACACCCGAATATCCTCTATGCCCATCTGCACCAGCAGTCACTCTCTTCTCGCCAGCCACATGCCTCTTTTCATCTCTGTCCTTAACAGTATAACGCGTCTCAGTAATATATGTTACTTTCTTCACCTCCGTCACGGTATCTAGATTCATACGAGTAGTGTCTCTGGGGGGGACGGCCACATGTCTTGACCTCATTCCATGTCCAGTTTCAGTTCCACTGAGAGTTCGAGTTCCCCTTGAATTTCGAGTTCCAGTTGCAGGTCCCCTTAAAGTTCGAGTTCCCCTTGAATTTCGAGTTCCAGTTTCAGGTCCCCTTAGAGTTGCAGGTCCCCTTAGACGTTCAGCTCCAACTACCGTTCCAACTACAGTTCCAGGCTTAGATTTCCAGTACATATCTCCGTTTGGTTTGACTTCCTGAAGGTGATGAGTACGATGCAAATCTCTACCCGGGTCGGTAATGATGTATTGAGGCTGAGCCTGGTTTGGCATTTTCGATTCTTGGTCGGGTTTTCGATGTTGCTTTGAATATTGCGTTGAATATTGTGTTGAATATTGTGTTGAATATTGTGTTGAATATTGTGTTGAATATTTGATGCGATATGATGTGATGCGATGCGATGCGATGTTGATGTTGATGTTGAATATTGTGTCGATGTTGATGTTGAATATTTGATATGAAGTTGACACCGATGCTGATATAAATATCAATATCAATATCAATATCAATATCGATATCGACGAAGTAAATCCAAAACAAACTCCAAAATACGCACGCTTTACAGAAGCAGAAGCAGAAGAAAGTAAAACGCGCAAATAAAGTCAAGTCAAAAAGACAGAAAAGCGATCCCCATGAGTCTTCCAAGCCACCCAGACCCCCATTCCTTGCCCATATGAATCTTTTCGACGATACCAAAATGTCTTGGGGAACGTGACGCGGAGTACTCGTACGTATCATATTATACATACCACCCCAAACACCAAAACCTCCACAAAGAATTACCCGAAAGGAGGATGAAGGTAGAAGGAAGAGAGAAGAAAGAAGAGCTTTAGACTTCTATTTACGCGCGTATATCAAGCTACACAGAATCCCTCGTACGTAATTTCCACGTGTGAATCGCTTTACTCGAGTAAAGGGACGGTATCTGCGAGCTACGAGAGCACGAGGGAGCCATGTGGTCGCAAGAGATAAATAGCAGAGCTCTGTTGTATACAGAGCGCTCGCATATCTTGGCGTCTACGAGTAGTTCGGTAGAGTAATTACAAGAGTCGGGATGGCGTCAATTCTCGGCCATCTGCTTCGCGTTGTGTGCCTGTGAGAGGTCGTCCCTTGAATAATCTCTCAATCTTCATTCCTACCCCTACCCTAATCCCTCATCGATCTCGCGACTTCAAAGTTCATCACACTTCATGACCCACACTCTCACACCATAACGCACACCCTCACTCACTCACACACCCACTAACCTCCACAAAATCACTTGACTTTTATATATACAAGCAAAACAACAACAAATACTCATCCACCCATTCACCCATCCATCATACAATCTCCATTTCCTCCCCCTTTCCCCTTTCTCCTTCTCCCCGTTCTCCCCCATCCCCCCAAAAGACAAAGCCAAACCCT
>NGKF01000015.1:809170-829370 GCA_002162555.1 Monilinia aucupariae | reverse complement strand
AACTAGAAGCAATCGCTCCGATAGCCATAAATACATACTCATCATATTCCTCCAAAGGCTCTGCGCCTGGCTTAGCCATTTGGGCTAATGCCGCAGATCCTCCTCCAACTTGAGCGGATTGAAGAGCCAGGTTGTCGACTTCCGGAGAATCAATCAACAATGGACGTCGCCGTTCGATGAAGATTCCAAGAAACGAAATCGCAAAGCTTCTAATTGAATAGAAGGGATCTCGCGATCGAGTTATGGTCGAGGGAAGAAGGGGGAGGAGGGGGGGTNGGGTGGCGGGTGGATTGGCAGATACAGTAGATATCGGTTGAAGGTCGAGGAAGCAAAATAAAAAAAATGGTGATGCTGTGTTTGTTTGTCTCTCTACGAATAAGAGGAAGAAGGAAGATCGATACGAGATACGAACGAAAACGGAGCAGGGGTCAGGTAAAATCAAGGCCGAGGTTGCTTGCTTGCAGAGGAAAGCAGAGTACAGAGAAAGAGAGAAGATATAACTTTGATCCTGTACGAATAGAGCAGAGGAGAGAATCCAAATCACTTGTCGTTCTCCTCTCTCTCTCCCTCCCTCCCTCTCTCTCTCTCTCTCTTTCAAAAATGACCAACAAATACTACAACATTCATATAGTGAATTCCATCCTATCAAGCGACTCGAGTAATGGAATTTAGTAACCTTTATTTACTTTACAATCACAGCCCATCTGGAATTGCTGCAGAACAGATGAGATATATACTCTATTACTGTAGAATATTGGAATATTACGTATTATGGAAAAAAGAAAAAAGTCAATTCTTTGTTGAAGCGTAACTTCTGCTTATGGTCTCGCTCGGGATTAGTTGCTTCGGTGAATATGGTCTGGTGGTCCCGAAGTTAAAGGGGAGTACTCGGCTGTTGCGGTTATGTCGAGTAGAGTAGGAGAGGGAGCGGGGATATACACGTATCGATGGATTCGGTATACTCGAGTAGAGAGAGAGGGAGAGATATACATCCCTCTCTGGATCTAATAGTATTAACCCACCGTGACCTTAACGACAAAGCGATCCGGTGTTTCGGTAACGTAATTAGATACTTGAGTAATACGCACAGTATCTCAGAACAGGAACCATTCCATCGCATCTATCCATCCATTCCCAAACCCCAAACCCCGAACAAAGCCATATCCATAACCATCGCATCCAAAGCATCAACAGAACCAACCCAAACGATTCAAAACTCGGCAATCAACCTATCACACCCAACCCAACCCAAACCCATCAACAACAACATCATCATCGTACGATAATAATCCCCGACAAAAAACCGCATTTCCCAATTCCCCTTCCCTCACCATGCCATTCCTACCCTTCACGCAGGCCCAAGATGGCATTTCCTTCAATTCCCCATCTCCATCCCCCTAGCCTTATTTTTTCCCCTTCCCCTCCTCCTCTCTCTCTATCTCTATAAACCCTAAACAAGATCCCAGGAAAAAGTACCAGGAACCCAAATAATTCCAGTCCATCCAGTCCGTCCAGTCCAGTCCGTCCATCCAGTGAAGTGAATCGACCGCGCCCGATAATCGTAGAGGTAGCGCGAAGAACGAGACTTCAAAGCTGAAAGTTCAAAGTTGAACCTCTCGCTTGATGTGTCCATACTCGTATATTTATTTTATTTATTTCCATATTCATTCTTTCAGGGAAAAGCGAGTTGGTTTTCGGGTTGGGGTGGCAAATGGTTTGCTTGCATGGTGACGGACGGGTTCATCAATCAGGATTATTATGACGGTACTCTAGAAAAGCCTCTTAGGTTTGTGCTACGGGTTTCTGAATCCATTTCTCGAGGACAACATCAGTATTAGCGCCAACCGGTTTCACTCAACTCGATATTGATCTGATACTAATCTCGCCAGGCCACTCTTTCTCTTTTTTTTAAAAAAAAAAAGAAAAAAAAAGAAACTGATATAAAAAGATAAATACCAAAATTCCTTTCATTCTAGTGATATGCTCACATTACATTACAAGTGACGTCGCTTCATATCCAGGGGCCCCAGCCGATACCATGCAGATGCCCTCCTCGCCTTTGCCAAGGAATCTCCAATTCCATAAAACTTCATATGCTCTCGCTATCAAATGCTAACTCCAGGTCTACCATGCGTCCCCGCCGTCCGAATTTGATACAAAAGCCCCAAAACTCCACCATCTGCAAGCCTATCACTATCTTCTTCACTTTTATCTCCCCGACCCCCTCTTGTCGGGGATACTTCCCATGTTGATTCTCCCAGGTTCGCCACCGTTTCATTAACATCATGAGACCTTCCTGGCTGCATTACTGATCGACCAAGGTCACCCTCGTTTTCCATCGGCTCCTCCATGATATTATTTCCTCTACGACCTTGATATCGGGATCGAGAACTTCGTCGAACGCTACGGGCTCCGAAACCAGATGATGATGGGTGGTGATGGGGATCCAAAAGAATGGAAGCCATAGGAGATCCAGTCGAAGTAGTATTTGGTGCGAATCGAGGTGGCCGTGCTGTTTGCTGGGGACCATTGGGTCCCTTATTTACAAGTCTTGCCTCACTTCGTCCCATTCTTGAGCCGTGCATATCTGCAGCTAATGTAGGAGACATCAAACCTGGAAAGGCTGGGGGAGGATGGAATTGCTGTCGCATACCCGGCGGATTATGTCCTGGCACGCCTGTTTTTGGATTGAGTAAATAGTTGTCCAAAAACCCATAATATGAGGCGGCCATCTTTCCATGCTTCGTGGAGTAATAATCCTCCCGCACGTCAGTGTTGGGCTTTCCTTGTATTGGAGCTCTGCCAATTCCCTTTTTGAAGTCGAATACAGCGAACGAGCAAACATATCCAACACCATCAACATGAACCGTAAATTCTCGGAAGAAGTCAATGATCTGATCAGCGCACTTTGGCAAGCTGAACCACAATAAAAACGGAGTAATTATGATGCTAAAGACTTCTTCAAAAAATATCACAAGCTTAAGTTGGTAGAGAGTAGAAAACTCCCGCTTGACTTCATCGCTGTGGAGTCGACCCTGCCAGTGGTTGGGCATGTAATGAGTGTATTCGACAACGTTTCGAAGTGCGTACTCAGGATCGAAAACAAGATTTTCATCTGGTATCATGCCATTTGTGATTGCCCAAAGTGGTCCAAAGACTCCAAGATAGAACAAGACCGACCTTTCTGCGGTAATGTCAAACTTGAGGAAGACATCAGGATCCCAGATCGTGGCAATTACCAAAACCGATACGACGGCACCCGCTATGAAAGTTATAAATTTAGCCATATGGGCCATTTTGACCTTTGGAAATTGATCGAGATACCGCGATGCGAAGGGGTATGACATGTTTACCCGCTTGTTGAATAAATGATGAAGCTCGTTGAACTCTCTAAATTTCCACTCCGCGAGAGGCGTATATGAGCGCGATCCGAGAGCCGCAGGATTTTTATGATATTGCTAAATGTTAGTTAGCAGGAAGTCAAGAACCTGGGGCAGGATACAATTACGTTGAAGTATCTAAAGAAATACACGATCACCACATATATGACGATGACCGGAGCACAGATAACGTTCATCAAACCAGCGAACATGAATCTATCTCGTAATCCATCGCTCAATTCTCGTCGATGAGAATCTTTGAGTAGCAGTTCCCTGACCTGACCATGATCATTGAAGACAAAATCTAATATGCACCATTCCAAGTTCCATTGTAAAGTTTTCGAAAATAACTGTCGACCTTGCAGAAAGGGGAGCGGTAGAGTAAGATCCAGAATTTCTTTATTAAACATGGCGATGAGATAATTCTCTTTCCTCATCAAACGGTTGGCTATGTCATGAGCATCCAGTCGTTCTTTTGATTCAGTACCCGTTGCCCATTTTCGATTATGTGGCGAAATTCTAAATCCTGTCATAGGATTTGCGTCACGTAGAGCCATTACTCTGGCGACAACATCTTGCCAAGACACGGTCTGCATATCGCTATCTGGTATCTCAAGGAGGTAGGTATAGAAGTCACGCATCTTCATAAGCCTCGGAAGATCCGTCAAAAGCTGGTATACTCGATAGAGTACAAACAGACAGAGGAGCCAAATTGCTACATTTGATATTCCGGATATCTTCTTGGTGCACTGTGAGACCAACGCCTCCTTCAAGCTGTGAGCGTCCTCCCGTTGGATCCGCTTATAATCGACACATTGTGTAAGAAAAGTTGTAAATATTGCTACAAAAACAAGTGTGCTAACAAACGAAATATTAGCATGCTTTGCTTCACTTCAAAGGGATATACTCACAGCAAGTCAATGACTTTGGCGAGAACTATACACCAAATCCCTGCCCCTTCGAAATATTCATACACATCTCTGATGAAATTGTCCAGGTTGTTGACGGTAGCCCACCCATACATAGCTTTATCTTTCGGACTGCCTGTAAATAAGCCAGGATTTTGAGGGGTGTGGTGTGGTGTTTGCGACACATCAGGCATTCTGACTTCATTATCCTCGTGTAATTTCTGTTGCGCCTGTGTCATCTCCCAATGAGCTCGCTCTCTTGCTTCCCTCGCCTCTTGTGCAGAAGGCCCTGGTATTGCAGGCGCTCTCTTTGGAAGCACTGCCTGCCTTGTTCGGGCCTGAGTTGGAGTCCCCTGATCGAGATGACGATTATTTCCCTCAATTAATAAAGAGGCAGGTACATCGTCGTCGGGATCTTCTTCAAGTAGCCTCGGCGATTCAGCCAAATGGTGTGAGCGGCCTTTCCCCTTGCTTTTACGATCATATCTTGGCTTTCGAGGTGTTGGTTCTTGTCCAGGCAGGAATGCCGTACTTTCTGTAACAGACTCGCCATCGAATACATCTGCAGGATTCCCTAATTCATCATCGAGAAACCTCAAGTTCTCCTCATCGAGTGCCATTCCTGCTCGTTCCTCTATATCTGATTCGGATGCCTCGTCATGAGCACGCATTTCGTCATATATTGATCGTCCTTGGGGATTCGATGGTAGAAGCCGCGAAATAAGGTTCGAGGCCATCATTATGAGAAATCGTGCTTCAGCTTTACCAAGCTTCTTATACGTACGAGGAAGATGGTTCTGTGAATGAGAGTTGAACCTCTTTGGCGTCTAAAAGATTGCAATGAGTGATCGTTCTCATAGACATGGGCTGGGTACGGTCAAACGAGTAATTGTTAGCTTGTGGCTGATTGTAGGAGTACTCAAGCAAAACTAGATGAATTATGATACATGTCTGAGAAGATCCAGACATACGGTCAACACATCTTCAAGTCACCTGAATGATGTCGATAGTTCAAGAATGGTGGTTTAAGGTAAAAGAATAGGTGAATGACGAATGACCTCGAAACCGTCCACACCAAAGAGATAGCTCGCTAATCTATCTGCCGTACCTACCGCCTCCTTATCATCTTAAAGTAGCTTAGCGCGGTTTCCATGGCCAAAGGATCGTGTAACTTGTGCTCGAGGCAATGCTCGAGTATAAACACGGCGAATTGATGAATATACCAGGTGGTCTCGAACATCGAGTGCACAAACCCGAAAACATGAATGCCGACTACCTCACGCGCAAACAGTCGTATTCAGGGTTCGGTGATGGACCCAATTCTCCTGGAAGTCCTTTAGTATCAAGAACCAACCCATTAACCTCAAAAGTCACGAGTGTCCTTTCAGCGTCTTATGCCGATTCAGATATCAGAGACGCTCTGTCCTTATTAGACAAACGAGGTGTACAAAATACCGCTGAGACTAGAAGACAGTTGAGATTAGATGTTCAGAAGGAAGTTATTGAAAGTAACGGCGACATAATTCGAGAATTTGGACATGTTGCGGAGGTATGGATGAAGATTCAATCCTGTCTTCTGAATTCTCTTCTCACTCATACTTTAGCAACTCAAACGCATTGGTCTTACCATTGCTACTCTTAATCAAGGATGTGAAGAGATGAAGCGGCACATTTCGGCTGCTCATCAAGAAACGGCTCCAGTCATACAGGAAGCCTCCGAGCTCATGAAGCAAAAGGAACAAATGCAAGCAAAGCAAGAATTGTTGAATGCTTTCAATGCACATTTCATCATGTCAGATGATGATATTGCACTACTTACCTCGACGGCCGAGCCTGTAAATGATAGATTCTTCTCCATTCTAAACAGAGCAAAGAAGATTCAAAGTGATTGTGAAATTCTCCTCGGTACAGAAAACCAACGGTTAGGGTTAGAGATCATGGAACAAACCTCGAAAAATCTCAATGGTGCTTTTCAAAAACTCTATCGATGGATACAGAGAGAGTTTAAGACTCTCAATCTAGAAAATCCACAGATAAGCTCTTCAATTCGCAGAGCCCTTCGGGTACTAGCAGAGCGACCTTCGCTCTTCCAAAGTTGTCTTGACTTCTTTGCTGAAGCACGAGAGAATATACTCTCCGATGGATTCTATACTGCACTCACGGGTACCACTGTTGGAGGCGATGAAGACTCTTCCATCAAGCCGATCGAGTTGGTCGCCCATGATCCTTTACGTTATGTGGGAGACATGTTAGCTTGGACTCATTCAGCCACGGTGGGTGAAAGAGAAGCTCTCGAGGTACTATTCATCTCAGACGGGGATGAGATTGCGAAAGGAATACAAGCCGGGCTAGATAGTGAACCTTGGAATCGCATATCAGAAAACAAGGACGAAATCGGTCACTTTGATGGTTTGAAAGCTCTTAATGAATTGGTAGATCGAGATGTTACAGGTGTCGCGCGAGTTCTTCGTCAAAGAATCGGTCAAGTGATTCAAAGTCACGAGGAGACAATCATGGCATACAGAATAGCGAATCTGTTGAATTTTTACCGCGGCACATTCAAAAAGTTGCTGGGAGATGACTCCGTTCTCCTCGAGTCTCTTGAAACGCTGGAAGAGTCCGCATTGCGTCAATTCCGCGCCTTAATGCGTGACCACATCACTGGTCTTCAAGCCGAAGCTCAAATCGCCCCTCCCAACCTCGGTCCTCCCGATTTCCTTCACGAGGGCCTAAAACAACTAACCTCGATCATGAAAACCTACGAAACATCCTTCACATCTCCCGAAACTCGAGAAGCGGACTTTGAGCCCATCCTCAACGAAGCCTTCGATCCTTTCATGAAGGGCAGCGAAAATATTGCAAAAGATCTTCCAACCCCACAGAGCACAATCTTCGCAATCAATTGTCTGTTGTCTGCCAGAGCAACCCTAGCCTCCTTTGACTTCACCATCTCCCGTGTGCAAGAAATCAACGATGCAATAGAAGAGCACTCCAACGCTCTCATAGACCACCAATACAATTTCTTCCTCGAAAAATCCGCCCTCAAGCCCCTCCTCCAAGCCTTGTCCATCACAACCGATATCAGAGATCACCCCGCATTCCAAGTCACATCTCTCATCCAAGCTTCGCAAACCCTAGATGGCTTTCTACCTTCAGCACTGATGGATGCAATGGAAAATCTGAAGGATTTGCAGAACAGTATATTGGTTCGACAAATTACTGAACAGGCCGCGGAGAAATTCTGTGATGATTTTGAGAAGGTAGAAGAGAGACTTATGAGGGCTGATGAGGAATTGGAGGAAAGTTTAGATGAAGCAGATGGAGAGAAAGAGCCCTTGCGTACCTCGTATCCAAGGACGGGAGGAGAGATTAGGGTTTTGTTATCATAAGGCTGACTTTGTCAGATTCATCTTGAAGATTTCTGTATATAGAAAATTCTTCTGCTTAATCAACATCTTCACATTTAATCCCACCAAGTCATCCGTGCGGCCTCTTCATCATTCCGAATTTATCAATGTTCGAGTGGATTTGATGGGGATCAAGGAATGAGGCTTCTGGACCATGTACGTTTGTTTCATATGAAGTTGATGTTCTAGAGTAGTTGGAGTTGGTGCCCTTCTAATTGCATTCACGTAAGGGTCACATCAGCGTTCACTTATGAGTATGGCTTGCAAATGGATGCATACATTCGAATTTTCATCCGCGATAATTCCATACCATCTCCCCCAAGGAGAATCTTCATATCCATTGGGCATCAGTCCAATGGGTAATACTAAGATGCCATCTCCGTCCATCCATCATTTCGCAGATATATTGATTGTAATATACGCTCGAAGAGAGCACAACTCAATACTCGAGTACTCGGTCGAGACCTTGAGATACACGTCCATACTTGATTGCCAGTAAGAGTCGAGAAAAGGGTAAAAGCACGAGTATTTAGGTACTCAGGAATCGAAGATGGTTCCACCCAGAGCTGTGGGCTGTAAGTTCACAGTGGTGGTTCAAGCGATTCGAGATAAGGAAGGTTCCTTGAAAAGTACATCCTTATCCGAAAATTGGTGATCCCATCGCAGACGGTGGATGGAAGTTCTTATGTAGTGTAGGTTCAGTGTATACTCTCGAGTATGCGTACATGTCATTGATTCCAACAATACCCCTCAAACCTCAAACCTCAACCTCCAACCTCCAACCTCCAATCTATCCACCCCCCCAAAAAGCCTCTAACTCAAAAATCGATCCCATCCACATCCACATCCACATCCACAACACAAAGACGTTCTTTTTGTATTACATACATACATACATACTACTCGTACTCTCGTACTCGAGTAGGATAATCCATCCAAATACCCAAACAAACCAACCTAAATTTACACGTTTCATATACTCTACACTCGACACTCGACACTCTACACTCCTTCACATCTCCTCATACCATTTCCCAATCCCCAATCCCCAATCCCCACCCACCATTTCCCACCCACCAATCCCCTCATACCAATCCCCTCATACCAATCCCCACCCACCATCTCACAACCACTCTTCCCAATCCCAATCCCAGTCCCAGTCCCAGTCCCAGTCTCAGCCTCAGTCCAATCCCAGTAAAATACCCTCCAGATCCTCCATATCCTCCAAATCCTCCATACATTACATTAGGAGTACGGTACCGTATGAAGAACCAGTTAACGTAATATAAATATGAATATAAATATGAATATAAATATGAATATAAATATGAATATAAATATGAATATAAATATGAATATGAATATGAATATAAATATAAATATAAATATGAATATAAACTTTCAAACGGAAAGGAATTTTCATCAAATCCATCGGATTCTGAGGGTATACTGAGTAGTTATACCCATAGCCAAGAAGGTATGTTCAAGCTCCTTCTACTCGGAGTGCTTGAGACGATCAATGTACGAGGAGCCACTTGGGTATCTATATCATCATTATCTCAACACTATATCAATCACCTCGCTAACCCTACAAACCACCGACCCCTCTATTCCCCATCATCCTTCTCCCATTGCCCTCGAATCCTCTCCCGCACCAACATCTCCCTAACATTCATCCTCGCACTCCAAACTATGTTCTCCGTGGTTCCCTTCTCCCTCACCTCCCCCTTTGCACTCCCCACCCTCTGAATATCTGAATCCCCACCAATCCATCCCCGGGCTTTATGATGTTGAAACAGTGCCGGCGTAACACTCACACACCTCATGCCCAATCTCTTTTTATCTCGTCCCCACCTGCAGAGGCCCGCTAGCGCATTATCAAACGGGCCCGACAATTTATCGACGCTGAGATCCCAGAGCACCTTCCTCGCCCCCTGCTGACTCAACGCATACGCAAACGTGCAGATTGGGCCTCCAGTCGTATGAACCCATCTTGTGTATTGATGCTGTGTGGCATTCTGGAAGCCCTTGAAGTGTGCTGGGGGCGCAACGGTCGCGTCGGAGGTGATGACGTATTTCCGGGAAAGATGTGTCATTTCAGGGGAGGATGGCGGGAATGATTTATACTCCTCAAGGGTCTCGGGGAATACTTCGCCACAGTGGCCGAGCCAGAGTAGATCCCAATCATCGCCATAGGGAGAAGAAGTGGAACCTGATTGTCTGGCTGTGGGATATTGAATAAAGCGGGAGCCGGCCGCGAAGGTAAGGAGCTGAGATTTTAAACGGGTATCCCAATCCATATCATCCTCAAGGATCAATGCGCTGGTTAGGTTCTGTTCGACAATTCTAGGAAGAGACATATTAGCCTGGGGGTAGAGCTGGATGATTTGTGTGAAGTAACCATACTTTCGAACGGCATTCATATGGCCTCTCCAACTTCCTAAATTCGACTCCCACAACTTTGCTCTATCTGCACCGTAAGGTACGGCTTTGTCCGCAATCGTCTCCCCCTTCACTCCATCTACCCATTCGATCTTGAACCCCGTCAAGCTACTGATCAGCGTAAGAGCATCTCTCTTATCGCTTCGCTCTGGCAAACCCACTGCGAATACTCTCTGGAATCCAAGAGTGCTATTGGAAACATCGGAATATCCATGGGATGGTCTGTATTTTTGGAGAAGATCGGAGGAATAGTGTGTCAAGTAGGAAGGTGTAGATGTATTGAGAAAAACGAGGAAGAGGAGAATACCTATACAGAGGATCGTGAAGGGGAAGGTACGGAAGTGTATCATTGTGGTCATTTATCAATTGTTGAACCGCGATGCAGAAATCCAGAAGATGCAGAGGAGGAAGGATTGGGAAAGAGATAAGGTGAGGCGCCAGTGAATTCTGACACTCTGCGACGACTTGTTCGAAGTTCAGAAACCAGATAGTACGCAAACATCTGAAGTGTAAGAGAAAGGTTGGATTGCGATGGGATGGGATGAGATGGGATGAAAGTAAGAGGGAGGTGAAGTGGTGCAAGCTAGAGCATTCAATTGATTTCAAACGAAGAGATGCACCTTCCCGTCATGGCCAGTCATGGTTTGGTTTTGATTTCAAGGTTCTCAAGCCACACTTGAAAGACAGAATATTGTAACAAATAAAAGGAAGAAAGAAATAAGAAAGTTTGTTTCTATATAAGACGAAATGGTTAAAGCTCCCCGAATCCCCTTTATTCTCCAACCTTACCTCTCCATCTCATCAACTTCTACTCGAGTAGATGTCGTGTGTATTTCTTGAATCCAACTTCATCTCTCGGGATTCCGTTCCAAATCGGCGGGACACTGCATGTTGTGTCCAAGCCACCAAGTATCCATGGAGAACTGCGAAGTTACACACTGGGTCTTTTGCCCGTGTGAGGTTACCTGGCCACAACCTTTGGATCATTGGGAAGAAGGGGTCTGGCATGCATGATATTCATTCTTCAATACGAGTACTCAGCTCGATTCTCTACTTAGCTACGAAGACTCAATCTTGTAATCCAGACCCTTTCTGGGCGACGCGTCTAGAAGTCCATCCGAAATATCAGGAGCTATTTGAAAAATGAAGGACTTTCATGACTTTCTGCACATCCCCCCTTAACTTTAACGAGAGGCTTGAGAAAGTTCGACTGCGCACTCGATACCTTCTACAGAGTGCTCGCGTACTCTACGCACACTCTAGAACCTCTCTCCTTTCACTCCTGACATGGAATAGACACAGCGATCCGTGATGTATGATTGTAGACTGTACTCGAGGAGAGGAGAGGAGAGGAGAGAGGAGAGGAGAGGATTGAGTGCTCGTCGTGTACACTGTACACCGGTTAAGTGTCACGTGGCTGAGAGCATCTCCATCGCTCCAACAGCTCCACTGGTGTACCCCTCTATCGCAGGATCGGCAATGATAAGCCACTACGAGCATGCACGAGTCCTCGAGTAGTAAGGCTAAATATAAATAACCTTATGTACCTGGTTGATGCGCATTCTTTCCGGCATGGCATTTCGTGGTCTCAGTTTACCGGATGTGGTAAGTGATGCGTAAATCCGACTCGAGTATATATAAGTTGGATCATTCTTTTATACACACCGATTACTTAATCATCTAATCATTCACCACCACCACACCCACCACATTCAGCTACGTCACAATCCCCTTTTACGAGGCTTATCCGCAAAAAGGAAGCGCATGATTGAAACTTCTCGATTATCGACTGCGAACTTCGAGCTGCGAACCTCGAACGACCAGGGGCACGAGACCTCATGACACCAGAACAACTGGTGAACCATTCGACACCATCTTACAATTAATTCCTCCACGCCGCTCTATATTCTTCCCTTGCTGATCAAATAATCCTTTCCACTAAGGCTTCGATAAAACATCGATATTAATGATCCACCACCAGCGCCGGTAACTTGGTCATGATGCGAAATAAGCCATCTTCGTCGCTGCAGAAGACGTACGATGAATGCTATCTGATATGCTCCACGGCTGTCTATTTTGAGGGCCAGGTTAGTATAGCTCTCCAGGGGTCGTCTTCATTTGGTCGACTTCAAGGATGTTGGAAAGCGGAAATGCTGATGGGTAGTCATACAGGGTAATGAGGCAGAAGCCCTACGATCATGGCGGTCTGCGCTCGATCAAATTTACTATCACAATGCGTATCGAGTTCCTGCAGGCTATGTACCCAGATCCGAAACTGAAAAGGCTTTGAAGGATAGCTTGAGGTCGATGGAGATGCAGTGCAAAGAGCGTGTCGAGTTATTAGAAGCGCTGAAGGCTTCACGGGAAGATAAGGACAATGGAGAAAAGACACCACCAGAAGAGATTAGCAGTGGCGGTAGTGGAAGATTCAAATCATTTTTGAAATCAGGTCGAGCTCCTTCCGACTCTCAAACTCCCGCCACAGCTAGCACGACCAATGCCATTGGGGAGGGCACAATTCCTGTCGTCAATTATGATGGTCTGCCAAAGCCGACTCCGACCTCGTTGCCTCAGAGACCTTCGATTGTTGCGAAGAACAGCTCAGAGATGGCGGTTGTGGGGGGTAGCAGAAGCATGTCAAGCTCTTCCATTGTACCGCCAACGGGGTCATCATCATCGAGGCCATCTGCTCAAAATTCTCATCCGTCAGTACTTGCACCGCCACATAAAATGTCGAAAGATTCGAGAAGTCCCAGTCCTGAAAAAGGAGGAAGGACCATGCTACAGACATTGAGATCTGGTGACTCTAAGAAAAGTAAGACTTCTCGAACGAATCAAAGGAAGGGAGATAACCCTGTCACGAACAAGGCTGCTACTTTGGCTTGGAATACCATGGGTAGAAAGGGTAAAGATAAAGACAAATCGAGCCGCTCCCAAGATCCCGAGACTGATAATGGCACAAACAATCACCCGGATAGTAGGCCCAACTTTTCCGATCCATTCAGGGGGAAACAATTACCCCCGAATCCAGTGCGATATGATAGCAGTACGAGAACTCTCGTGCCAGAAACACGACCACAGAGGAAATCATCGGTTGATTTACCGGCCGGCATGAATGACTTGGTGGGAGCTACGGGCCGATCGAATGGATATCCCTTTCCTCCAACAGATCCGGGTCAACCAGGCGCTGTTTCTGGTCATTCTCTCCCCACTGCTACGATCAAAGACTTGATTGGACTCGATTCTCCCCTCATCCCACCACCTTCAGAGCCTAAGGCTGATCCATCATTACAATGTCCTCCAGATTCTTCTGCTACAACATTCTCACAACTCAAAAAGGGTCCCCCCCCACCCCCGCCTCACTCGAGACAACCAGGTAAATTTGAACCATTGAAATATCCAACTTATCTCCAGGAGTATCCTGATACGATAGCCAAGAAGGGCAATCCAGAGTTCATAGTGCCGCAGCGAAGGAGACCAGTTCCAAGGCTAGGCTCCGATGCCGATCTCACAGGGTCATCGAGTCGCTTACAAAGGAAACCCATTTCTTCTAATATCTCATCTTCACAACGTAAAGATGACAGCAAAAAGTCACGAGGCAAGGGGTTTAGTCGATTACCAGGAGATGATAATTCATCGCAGAGTGCGAACGATGATACCAGTAATGAAGAGCCACGAATTCGACCCAAGAGAAAGCAAAAGCAGGTGGTAGCCCCAATCCTTGTTGATCCTACGACGCCAACATCGGATGAGTCCACTGATTCTGCAACGGATTCAATCAAGAGTGCATGGGACGAGAAGATAAAATGCCTCATGAAGAATTTACCAAAAGGTGTTGATGAAGGGGCTGCTAAACAGATTTTCAATGAGATTGTCGTTCAAGGTGATGAGGTGCACTGGGATGATGTCGCTGGTCTGGAGGTCGCTAAGAACGCCCTCAAAGAGGCAGTCGTTTATCCCTTCTTACGACCAGATCTATTCATGGGTCTTCGCGAACCAGCTCGTGGTATGCTTTTGTTTGGGCCTCCTGGTACTGGCAAGACCATGTTGGCAAGAGCGGTAGCCACCGAATCGAAGTCTACGTTCTTCTCCATATCAGCTAGTAGCTTAACGAGCAAATTTTTGGGTGAATCCGAGAAACTCGTCCGAGCATTATTTTCTCTTGCCAAGGCACTGGCGCCAAGTATCATCTTCGTGGATGAAATTGATTCTCTCCTTTCTGCGCGATCTGGGGGAGAACATGAAGCTACAAGGCGGATCAAAACCGAATTTCTTATCCAATGGAGCGACCTACAAAGAGCTGCAGCTGGCCGAGAGCAAACAGATAAGGAGAAGGAGAGGGGTGACGCTAGTCGAGTATTAGTACTTGCGGCAACAAATTTGCCATGGGCAATCGATGAAGCTGCAAGGCGACGATTTGTGAGAAGGCAGTACATTCCGTTACCCGAGGATGAAACTAGAGCCAAGCAATTAAACACTCTATTGGGACACCAAAAACATGGTCTGAATGATGGGGATATCCAGGAGCTGGTAGGATTGACTGATGGTAAGTCTTGTTCCTTCGGTCCTTGAAATATTGCTAACATATACAGGATTCTCGGGGTCTGATATCACAGCATTAGCAAAAGATGCAGCCATGGGCCCACTTCGATCTCTTGGAGCAAAGCTGTTGGAAATGAGCATGGATGATATTCGTCCAATGCAAATTCAGGACTTTAAAGCCAGTTTGGTCAACATTAGACCAAGTGTAAGTAAACAAGGGCTTCAAGAATTTGAGGATTGGGCAAAGGAGTTCGGTGAACGTGGGGGCTAATGCTACAATGACATTTGTACATCTATACGATTCTGTGTATAAATATGGTAGCTTTTGGTTAACGGGGTGAATTTGGGAGCGCGGCATACATTAGGGTTCGTGGGTTTGGGAGGGGGATGGAAAGATCCTTAGTACCGATTGGGATAATCAGGATCAGGAGTTCATGGTCTTGAGGGTTGAGGATTGAGGATTGAGACTCTTTACATGGCAAGGGCTTTCTTGATGCCGTCGTCAAAACACAAACGTAAACAATAGATATATTACATGAGGGGCTCATTTTCCACGTCATCTTTTCCACATGATATACATATGATACAATCCCACATTTGTACACACACCGTGAACATATATTATACACCTTGAACGCCATACATGCATATCCACCCACAATCTACCTTCCTCTTCACACAAGCCTTACTTCTTCCCCATTTACACTTTCGTCCGCCTTAATCACATCCTCCTTTGCCCACCCTTCCACATACCATTCACCACCTTCAATCCCCCTCGGATCCTTCTCAAACCCCCATCGACTCCACCTGCCCTTTCTAATATCCTTTGCCATCAGCTTGCGTTCTCGTCCAGCTATTCGTTCTTCTGCCGTTGGGATAGGAGGCCGCTCGGAAATTGGCGTGCCAAAGGGGGCAATGATGGAGGATACGACGTGATGGACGGTCTTGGAGGTTCTCCAGCCCGGCGATATGGAAATTACGTCGCCGGTGTGAAGAGAAGAGTTGGGATCATGGACGAGGAGATGTGTGGTCGCATTGAAATTCTGGGTGGGGGAGGGGGACGGTTAACGAGGGGTAAATTGATGACTGGAGGGTTGCGGGCGAGGGAAGAAAGGAAGGGCAAGGAATACGGGGGCGAACATATCGGAATAAGAATGAGGGGAAATACTTTTTGCAGGTGCTGATGCCAGACTTGTGTGCCGATTCGTACTTTTACGGTTTTTTCCATCAGGCCGCTTGATACCACCACGGCGTTGATCTGCCGCGATGCATGAGCGGCGACCTTTGCAGCCGACTTGACTGCTCTCTGCATGGGCATTTTGAATAGGTTGTGAGACGGGCAGATTCTTTGGCGCAACTTGAAGCCGAAGGGGGAAAGTCCAAGAGGGAACTTGCTACTGGATATTTTTGATGGCGAGCTAGCTACCCATTCCGAGATCCCTGAACTTTTGGGGAAACGTTTTTCCGCTTCCGAGCCTTGATTGTTGCACAGCCACCATTGTGGCGTGACCTCTCACACCCCCATATGTTTCTGACGGATTGATTTGGAACATGACGTTTCTGCCTTGCGGGCACCAAAAATAAAACCCCCCTCCCCATTCTTACAAACCGGGGTCGGTCTTATCTTTCTTTCTTTTTTTTTCTCCCTCTCCGTACGACAGGTTCATCCTTTGGAAACCCACCTTCCTTTCACCGGGAGAATTCAGTGGCGACGGTGAGTTGATGTGTTTATGTGCCTGCGACATTATTTCCTTTGAGCATAGAGACACACGTTTCTGATCGCAAAGGAAAAGAGGAGAAGAAAGAGATCAACAGAAAACAATATGTTCATGCTACGAAATGGTATGTAAATAAATAGTCCGTTTCATCTCCATCTCCACCCACCCCTCATTTCATACTCATCACAAGCTTTTCAAGAGCAGAGCAGAGCAGAGCAGAGCAGAGCAGAGCAGAGCAGAGCAGAGCAAAGCAGAGCAGAGCAAAGCAAAGCAAAGCAAAGCAAAGCAAAGCACAATACACAACCCAAACATATTATTTCTATCGATAAAATTATCTAACCTACGCTGTTAACAGTCGGGAAATTAATCTTTGGCGATACATCCAAAGAATCTTTGATCGAGCTACCTCAAGGTCAACTTTATCTTGTTCGACCTCTATCCCCTAAGGGTTATTCCGAACTTATATTCCGCGACGCAGCTGCAAGGATCCGAAGAACTGGTCAAGAATTTCAATATCAACTCGTGATTCAAAGAGCCTACGAAGAAGGCGAAGAGGAATTGACAGACGACGAGGCTGCGGACGACGACGACGGCATAGCTGCTTTATCGGGCGATCGCGACGAGAAAACATTCCTGTTGGACGAAAGCTTACACTTCCGATCCGAGATTCGCGAAGGCGGTGAAAAGGTCCTTGCGTGGAGGGATTTGAGCGGTGACGCAGGCGATTTATACGAATTTGTCTGCGACGCTTCGATAGAGGATAGGCAGGTTCAATCGTTTGAACTTACAGCTGTGCATTGTCAATTTGAGAGAAAGTTTAGGAGAAATCATTTGACGGCTACTGTGGACGAGTTGAGTCAATTTACGTTTGAGGAAGAAGAACCGATCCCACACGCTAGCCCGCCCATAAGTCCTACGACAACTTTGAGTCCTGTGCAATCGTTTCCAGCGATTGATCAGGCGGTTACCAGGAGTACTGCAAACTCGCCGCTCAAGGGAGATATGAGTCCTGTTACGAGGAGTTCAAGGGCCCCGCCCAAAACCCCATCGCCTGTTGATGAGGGTCCGACAAAGGCACCAGCCGTTGCGAACCATCCTGAAGCCACTTCTGTGTTGGCAGAGGAGACCGCCGAGTTACATCTGTTCGACTTCATATCAGGTTCTTTCATTAAGCAAGACGCTGAGGTCACAGCAACTGTTACTGAAGTTGGGAGATGGCAATATTGGCTACAGATTACTGGCAAGGAGAGGGACTGGTTAGGTCATGCTGTTATTTCGGATATTAATCCAGTCTTTAACTTTGAATATCTATCTTTTATTTTCAACGCCTTCACACCCGATCATCAAGCATACTCATGGCTTCTTCGATTCAAGGATCAAGAGACCATTACAAGATTCCAGGAGGGTTTGATGCAAGCTTTGTGGGAACAGCTGAATGAAATTAAGTGGAATAAGAGCAAGGAAGACGAGAGAGATTATGTTCTTGAGGCATTCCAGGATCTTACCATGGAGGACGCACCGGATATTGTTGAGGGCGAAGAAGAGGAAGAGGATGAAGAAGAAGTTGAGGACGAAGACGATGGCCAGAAAAGCGAACATTATGATTCTGACGAGGAAGAAGATGATGTGGTCACTAAGGATGACGATGGAAATGTTAACTCGCAACTTGCCGTTGGATACAAACATGATCGATCATTCGTTGTTCGAGGATCTAAAATTGGCGTCTTTAAACATACCCCCAACAACCACCTCGAGTTCTCGACCAACATCTCAAAAGTCCAAACACCAGATGGCAAGCTTTTCAGTCCAAAGAAAGTTATGCTTCACGCTGAAGATACGAACATGATTCTTCAAGATGAGCGTAATCCAAATTCGTTGTACAGGATGGATTTGGAGTATGGAAAGATTGTCGATGAATGGAAGGTTCATGATGATATTCCTGTCAACACTTTTGCACCGGAAAGTAAATTTTCTCAAATGACAGGCGAGCAAACTTTCCTTGGTCTCTCCCGAAATGCCCTTTATCGTATCGATCCTCGTCTTGCAGGCAACAAACTCGTTGATTCCGAACTCAAACAATATGTGTCCAAGAACGATTTCTCGGCTGCGGCGACCACTGAAAAGGGATATATTGCAGTTGCCAGTTCCAAGGGTGATATCCGCATGTTTGATCGTCTCGGTATCAATGCCAAGACCCACATTCCCGCTCTTGGCGAACCAATCATTGGTCTCGACGTTAGTGCCGATGGTCGTTGGGTTCTGGCTACTTGCCGCACTTATCTTCTGCTCATTGATGCCCTCCAGAAAGATGGCAAAAATGAAGGCAAACTCGGGTTCGAGAAAGCATTCGGCAAGGACTCCAAGCCCCAACCACGTCGTCTTGGTCTCGCTCCAGCCCATGTCGCCCAATTTCAACACGAAACTGGTGCTACTCTTGCGTTCACTGCAGCTCGCTTCAATACCGGTGAAGGTGTTTCTGAAACATCTATTATTACAGCTACGGGTCCATTCATCGTGACATGGAACATGAAGAAGATCCTGAGGGGCAGCAAGGATCCTTATAGCATCAAACGTTACGCTGAAGAGGTCAAGGCTGATAACTTCAAATATGGAAGTGATAAGAATGTCATCGTAGCATTACCAAATGAAGTTAATATGGTCGGGAAACAAAGCTTCAAGAAGCCGACGAGAGAAAGTATTGCGACGCCATTCAGAGCTGGATGGAGCAATGGTAGAAGGGAAAGCGCGAGGATTGGTGGGAAGGATAGTGGGAGGTATAAGTTGGGCAGAGACGATGTGGTCAATAGTCCTTATTAAGTGCTCGCTCTACGGGATTCGACCTGGGGATTGACGGTAGTGTTAATGCTGGAGTCTAATGCGTCGGGAGTTTTTCAAGGCTTTCTTGCATGTTTTTCTTTCCGAGGCCTGGGGGATTCTTTCTCCAAGCCTTACTTTTTGGGAACATGCTTTTTTTTTCGTAACAAAACGAGTTTTTCATGATCACTGTTTTTTAATGGATAAAGCAGATGATTCATTTTTTTGGCGGATAGGAATAACAAACGAGAGATATCATGGGGAAAGTTCATACCAAATAGAAAGAAGTATGATGGTACAGTGCAGTTGAACTTTGTCGGCAGAGAAAAAGGCACATGGATTGTATGTATCTAGCAAAGCATACGGTATTAGTTTTTAGCTTTGGCACTCGTGCTTTTGAGGCAAATTTTATAGCAAATGAAATGGATTTACTATTTACTTACTATTTGTTCTTGTTTTGGTTTCGTTTTATTTTGTTTCATTGTTTTTGTTTTATTTCGTTTTATTTCGTTTTGTTGTTTCTTCTGGATTATTGTGTGTGGATGTGGATGTGGATGTGTTGAGTATATTTGAGTAGCTGAGATACTGTACTGTATAGTAGTACTGTACTCGTGTAGAGTAGTAGTAAAAATGAAAGGGGAAGGGGAAGAGAAAAAGAATTTCTCGTTGACTCTTCACTATTATGATGGATGGATATGCAGATATACATACATGCGCAAGCAGATGGAGATCAAATGGATACAAGAATTAATGATATGATGAGGTTGACCTGGCTACCTAGCTACCTAGCTAGCTGCTCGCTCCCTCGCTCCCTCGCTCGTAAAGGAATGTAAGAAGATAAGATGGAGCAATTTTCTCCACCCGTTTTCCGGAACTTTTAATACGGACTCTTTTCTCCCCCCTCGTCCTTTCACGTCGTGATTTCTCAAGATGGGAAGGATTTAATTATGGGGTTTCGTGGTGATTAAATGAAACTTCACCTCCGCGCC
>NGKF01000015.1:777724-807596 GCA_002162555.1 Monilinia aucupariae | reverse complement strand
GAGGGGGAAACAAAACACACACACATAGACGAAGAAGAAACGAACGACCTACTGAAAAAGACTAACACTCGCACACGCAAACCTCTTCCCATCATCACTCCTCAACGGTTCCCCCGGCTCCACACCCGCAAAGCGACGAAAATAGCTACAATCCTGAAGATACAAGCCGCCATCCCGCTCCGCCAGCTCCATCACCCCCAAAGCATCCGACCTTCCCTGGGCGCCCGCCGCCGCCTTAAACCGCTGGATCCACTCCCGACTCGCCCTCTCGATGGTGACGGGATTCACGCCCGTGAACTGCTGCTGCGCATACACCTCATCGGAAAACCAATCGCTTCTCGCGCCCACATTCGGCATGCGGCCGATATCCCTGCGCTCCTCGAAGAGCTTGCGATTCACGGCCTCGATGAGGGCAAAGGAGCGCTGATTCGGCTCGTCGTAGAGGAAGTCGAGGAATTTCTCCGGTATCACCTTTTGGACGATGGGGGCCGTCGCGAAGAGCCGATCGGCCGGGAAGATTTGCAGGGAGTGCAGGAAATTCGTCGGCGGCTCTAGACTTAGATGAGGGGGGTACCCGTCGGAACCGGGGCTTTGGAATTGAAAGCGTGCCCTCTTTTCCGCGAGGGACATGGGGGCCGTGGGAAGGTGACATTCCAATTGATGGACGTCGAAGAAAGAGGCGAATCTTGACATCGTTTCTTGAGTGAGTGATTTTGATGAAGATGTTTTTTTTATTCTTCCGAGGGGGGCACTCACGATTTATTGATGAGCGTGTAGACTTCCGACACGGCTTTCTTGGTACCCACAAACGTGCCCGTGGCGAAGTTAGATTTCCTGTTGGAATCGTCATCCACGCCATCACGTTCTCCGGCGAAGATAGAGTGAGCGAGCAGTTCCGATTTCAAAACTCCTTGATTCCATTCAATGGGTAAGGGTTTGGGCAAGGGATGCTTCGCTTGTCCATGATGTAGGATATTTTCAACTTTGTGCAAGATACCCGACATGTTGAAGAGGGTAATTGAAGATCCAAGAGAACGAACGAACGAACTGAAGACAAATGTGAAGATTCGTCCAATGTACCACTAGGGACGGTATGAAAAGAGATGCAAATCGAAACCATATATCCCAATGGAAAAAGGACAAGAAGGTCTTACCGTGAGAATGAAGGGCAACGGCAAAATATATAATAAGCTCGTGACGGTGCATAAGCGGCGTGCTCAAGAGCCAGCGCTTTCTTATCTAAGACATGACCATTTTGGTGTCTAAAATGTGACGAGAGTCAGCATAAGACTCAGCTGAAGCCCCAGTTTCTTGACGCCTTGATAGCTGGCTGATAAAGAAAAAAGAACCCGTGTAAACAGAACATCGAATGGTGATGCAGTACGAGTCTTCTTCAATCTACTCGGTATATCAATAACCAAGTATGCCAAGATCTCACATGCCCATATCACGAAAGCTTTCTTGCATATGAGTACTTCTTCATGTGTTAATGTGAAATGTATTATCTCTTGCTATTTCACTAAAAACTTCACACCCTTCGTTCGGTTCATTTATATTACCATCATAGTAAGATATGAATTATATCAGACCTGGTTAACTTCCCGTGTCTCAAATCACATCAGTAAATTTCATGACAGTGCTTCTTCCTCCCTATGAATCGCTAATAACTCCTCACAAAAGTCATTCAACAAAAGAATGGTGAACTGCTTTCTCCACCTTTGTTGAAAGGACCTTGATCGATATTCGTGACTCAGGCCATTCTTCCAGGCCACAATTTCAACCTTCCATCCTTTCTCAAGTGCTCGCTCTACATTTCTGAAAAAGCCTGCCGAGTATTCCGCCTCGGCCCCGTCGCCAGTCGCCAGAACAATGGTTGATGGGTTTTTAGTATCGACTAGAGTTTCAAGTAGCTTCATATGTAAAAGCTCATCAACACCTTGTTCCTGGAATGCTTGGACGGGCACATTTGAGTAAGAAGTTTCAGATCCACTGGACTGCCCGTTGAGATATCCATTCCCCCGCCCCCGCAGCGCCTTCTTTGGGGTGAATTCTCTGTTTTTCCACACCCTGTTTAAAACATTGGTTTCGTAACCACACTCCTGAGCCTTAGCGAAATGAGTGGGCAATTCTGTGGTGTGGGACTGCTTGGATCCAGCCAAGATTCGACGAGCAACAGGTCTATTCCTCTCCAAAATAAATGCCAGTAGAAGATATGAAAAAGGTGGGAATTTCATCCTCGTCCTTTCGGGAATTGATCGTGCAAGCCGTAAAGCATGATGAAACCCAATGATAATGTTGCTATAGTCAACAAATACGTGGATGGCCTCAGGATCAGTAGAACGCTTTGAAGTGGTTGGGGTATTTAAGAGAATGTTTTTGTCGATGTTAAATTGGTTTGATAGCTTCTTGACTATCATGGCTTTCTTCTCTCCGAGGGTCAATTTATAAAGAGGGTGTATAACACCAGATTCCAGGTCATCGTTGAAATTAACAGCAGGAGCGCGGGCCAAAAGTCTTGCAGGATTTAATCGTGAGGCTTTTTCTACCTCTGATTCGATTCCGCTACTCTCATCCGTCGGTAAATTGCTGGATAGCTTGTGTAGCCGTGTCTGTCGTCTCTTTGGTAGTATTGATGAGTGACTCTCTAATAGACGATCTGCAGCAAATGGAGAGCTGCCCAATTCTTTCAGTGGCAAAACTTGTTCTCCATATTGCCTTTTCCATTCTATTTCCGGGAACCGTCTGAGGCCTGCCGAATCACTTTCCAAATCTAGTGTGCGCTGCCGCTGTTGCTTTGAAAGGTCTGCTCCGTAAGGCTCGCCCATCCATCGTACCTCTTTCAATTTCCTGACATTGATATCGAGCAAGTCCCAACCATTCGATTCATCAGTCAGGGGAGATGGCAGGGTGTCTGGACCAGAGAAAACGCCTCCAGAAGAACTTGATGATGATGATACGGCTGACGAGGCTGATTCATAGGCTTTATCATTGAACTCTGGGCGAGGTGTGCTAGAACCGTCATAGAGGTGATTCCAAATTTTCGTGAAATCACCCAAGGCGTTGCTAGCATATTCGTATCGAACTAGTTCATCATTTCTAAGTGAGGTGTAGTCGAAGCATGGAACTTCTTGGATTGAATCGTTTGTACTCGGAATAGAGAGGCGATCAAGAAGGTCAACGGCGGGAGTCAAGTCCCAGGATTGAGAGGTAAGTGATTCGATCATGTAACTGATATGAGGGCTGGACTGGCAAAGATTTGCGAGTCGAAGTTATTTACGTGTGGTTGCTATGGCAGGGAAACTAATGAGAGTAGAAGTTAGTAGTCTGCTGCCTTCTCATGGAAAGTATCATGGAGTCAAAGGAAGTCGTTGCTCAGAGCATAACCTACAATGAAACGAAAGTGATGTTTGCAAGTATTAATCATCCTTTCAAATGTTGATGCTATTGATGGAACAAGTCGTTACAATCCTTGATCTTAAGGATGAGAATGGATGGATGGTTTTAAGTCGAACCAGTGAAGATAAATGACTCGAAAGACCCAACACCACCAGTACTGAGGTCGGAAGCTAGATAGGTTATCGGAGAGATTAACCTTAATCAGCCACATCAGCCCTCACAGTTTAGGTGGCACTAGTCGGTTTAAGGTTAGCGATGTGGCGAACTTATCTTCAGCTAAGAGATCGGCAGTTGGAGAAATCAAATCATACCCACTAATATACAATTTAATGCCTAGATACCGTAACGCATTGGAATCGATATACCAAATCGGTAATAAAACTGTAAAATTTACCTATATCGTCCGCGGGAAGCGATCCTCCCGGTCCCTGAGGTATTTTAAGAAGCATGCATGAATGATGAGATCTAATCTGATTCGGCTTAAGCCTATTGAGGTAAGATGTCACATGCCAACTTCTCGTATTCGGATACCAACAATTGGACGAGAAGCGAGGTAAAACCTACCGAGCCCTCGACATATAAAGATAATATGCCTTGCCAAGTTGCCATGGCCATGGCCACACTGGCTGTATCCCAAGGCTGATTTACTCTCCAGACAACGACGGTGAGGCAGAGAGGTATCGCAATAGACCTGGTGACCCGAGGATTCTAACCTCTAAGATTAATTTGGATTTGGCTTAACAGCGCACCGGGCGTCCTATGTTGGTAGGAGGCGAGTTTCGAGTTTCGCATGGCATATGGTGAGAGTGGGAGTTCTATGCCAGTCAAAGGCCAAGTTGGCTCGGGACTGCGATATCGAAACTTGAAGTCTCCAAATGCATTATTCATCAGCCAAGGTGGTTTTGCATTGTTCTCAGGTACAACAATCCTGTTGATCCGAAAATGGTGTATCTCGTATTTCATAACCCATTCATGTAAGCACATTCGTGGTATCTCAAGACCATACCTCAGGACCATACCTCATATCCAGAGCCCTCGAATGTGTCTTCTATGTAGCTGTCATTCATCACGATATCCCATGTGGTAACCTCATCGTCAATATACATCATTATACATCATCACCATTGTCAATCTGGTGCTCTTTCTTCACTTCAACACAATGCTTTCTTCTTTCCCCATTCTATTTCTCATCCTTTGCGCCACTTCCAATTCCAAACCAGGAGAGGAAGCTTCCCCTTTTCGTGTTGGGAGAAGTGGATGGAGGAACTGAGGGACTACTCAAAACGCTGGATCTACGTTTCTCACGTGCTGCATAGATGACTTCCGATGGTTTACCTACGCATTCGCACGTGTTAGCTGGTTCAAAGGAATGAGACACGAGGCGAGCACAAGGAAAACAAGATGGGCGTTACTTACGGATATTCCCCGCTCCACCAATCCCATATGATCTTCGTCGTTCATTCTGTGTATTAGTTGTTGTAGACTCAAGACTTTCTTCGAAATGGGTGTTTGTATTTCCGTTGACGGAAGGTGGAAAGTTGGACGCCATGCTTGCCGAGTTCCTCTTCCTATCTCGAACCGCCCTTTCTGTTGACTGAGCGGGCCTTGAAGGCGCTGCTAGAAGATAGTAACCCTCAAAAGCTTTCCTTGGGCTGATAGTTTCTTCAGCTTTCGTACTCTTAGAATGGTTCAGAAAGTACCAATGCTTGCCAAGTGATAAACGACGAGGTTCCTGGCTATAGCTTTGGACAGGCTCAACAAAGCTAAGATCAGAAGGAACGAGAAGTTGTTCACGCGAAGTATTGTTTGCACGATCTTTGGTGCAAGAGCTTCGTCCCGCGATATGAGAAGATAATCTAGATTTGAGGCTCGGCTGTGTAGATGTCTTTGAGTTGGATCTCGAACATGAGAAGGAGGATGCCGAATGGATAAAGGGCGTGAGGGAAACCATAGCTATATATCTATGCGCACCTACGTCAGATTCGTGGGGGTAGGACGAGACCGGTCAATGATAGACAGAAGAGATGAAGGAGAAGGAAAATGAGAACGCAGATCGAATACAGTACCCTGGCATACCGAATATATACATCACCAACCACCTAGGTACTTGATGCTCAGGAGACAACCCTTTGATGCTTCAGGAATCATACTCATAGTGGAGATACCTCAACGCTTCTTCATAGGATGCCAAAGGTGCACCTTTTCTAACTGGCCCACCACGAGATCCCATATCAGTATGACGTTACATGGTCGCAAATCGTTCGCCCATTCTTTCTGAATGACATGGGCATATCCAAACGACTTGTTGCCAAAACACACACCAGACGATTGGTTCATGAAACACAAAAGGGTATGCATCCCTCGCCAACATTGGATATCAGATCTCTTAGCAAACCCTCAACGGCATACATCCGTCTGCATGAAGGCTTGCGAAGTGAGGATTGGCAGGGGGTTAAATAAGAAGAAGAAAACATGAACGAAGAAACAATAGATAAGGTATACACTGCCATACCGCATTATCTCTACCCCAGTGGGGATCTGCAGTAGGTTGGTTACATACATTACTGTATAGCATCGAAGCTTTCGCGGCGTAAATATAGGTTACGATCACCTAGTAAGATTACGTAAGCGGTACGGGTAGTTGGAATCAAGAACGATACAAGTATCGAATACTGAATGCCACTATCCATCATCCATCATCCATCATCCCAAAACCCCTTCATCTCACTCAATCTCAAACTCACGAACCAAATCAGACCAACCCCACATTCAATCCCACATCCAAACGAGAAACACCAACATCCAGTAACATCAACATTAACAGTAACAATGACAATAACAGTAACATCAAACCGCCCATCACCAGTAACCCCATACCAATACAGTATCACGCACGGTAATCACACAAGAATGTGACGCGAGGACAGCAATCTGCCAGCGCGCACATGTGCGTTCTGTAGGTATGGATGGGTAGGTATGTATGCGAGTAACCCGTTTCATCCTGCCCGTCGGCCGGTCGAGTCTTACGTCTTGGTGCTGTGTTGCGTTGCGTTATGCTGTGTTATGCTGTGCTGTGCTGCGTTATGTTATGTACTTCACGTATCTGTTTCTGCAATAGCCGTGGGGATTCCAGATATAAGAGTGGGTTTGGGCGGATAACCATTGGAGGGGTTGAAGCAAGTGTGTGTATGTTGAGTATGGTGGTGCAGATTGTGGGATGTTTGTGCTGGGGTGTCAAGTTTGCAGATTGGATGGCGTGTTGGGTGTGTTATTGCTATATCGTGTTATACCATGTTATTTCTGCTGTGATACGAACATCTCTAAGAGATAGAGAGAAAGAGAGAAAGAGCCCTCCCCCCAAACATCAACAACAAGCCAAGCTCCCAACACCCCATCCACACACCCCAGAGCACATATCACACCCCCCAAAACACAAAGCACCACATGAGAGATCCGTCATTTCACGTGTGTATGTGTATTGATGTGAAGCGCAAAGAGAGAGGAATGAATACCCAGCACACATGCTCTGAAGAACGAATGGAAACCCTTAAAGGCCAAATTGCGGATATGCAGATGCGATGCAGATGCGATGCGATGCGAAATGGCATGCGAGATCCCTTTCAGTACATGGTGATGGTGCATATGTCACACATCTCACATTTGGCACGATGCATAGATGATGTGTGGATAAGTGCAAGAGGTCTTGACGGGATCTAAGCTAGCGACCAAGGCCAAGGCCAGAGTCATGAAGTGTCGAGGTCTAGAATCTACGGCAAGCGTGCTCATCATGCATTAGGACCGTAACAACATTGCACCAGGATGCAACATCGTCTCTCCTATTTCACACCCAGCCAAATCAATCCTCAAACGCAAAACTCTCAGCACCTCTAGCATCCCAATCCATCAAACCTATTCTATTGCAAAAACACCCTTATCCCATTTCAACTCCTCGCCTTCTCATCAAACGTGGTTTTCATTAATCGATTAGTGTGTGCGTATGGGATGAATTGGCTATTGTTTACTGGGATGTATTTTTTCTCTTTTTCGGATGCTAGTTCATTGGCATGCAGTGGTTGGCTACTAGATGTAAACCTAGATGATGAGCTTGGCGCAGTATTGTGTGTTGTGTTTCGGGGGCTGGAAACCGGAATAATGACTTTAAATGAGGATTGGGGTTGATTTGAGGAACCATTACTAGCTTGGTCTTCACGAGCGGATTTCGTGAGATCGACAACACGAGGACTGCTCTTGCCGTTAAAACCTTTCGACGAAGGGTTTTTGAAGCTACTGGTAGTTTTTGGTGTTCTGGTGCGGGAGCGAACGTGTCGGTGTAGTCGATTAGAGGCGTGTGGGCCAGAATTTGCCCATATAGTGTCTTCATCAGCTTCACTATCATCTATTATGATAGGGTCGTGTGGGCTGTTAATGTGATTGGTATTACGAGGAGTGTTCGTTTTATGAAGAGGAGCAGTTCTTCGAGCAGGAGGCGATGCAGAATATAATCCAGGAGACGTGCGCTGGGTTCGGGTTTCAAAAATACCTTGTGTAGTGATATTTCTTGCAGCTGGGGCAGGTATGAAGAGGGATCCCAATGGTGATTCGGGATTGTATAATGATTTTGCAAATAACTCCATCGCTTTTGATTTGAGATCGATTGCTGGGCTCAATCTCGGAGATTTGCGAGCAGGTTCGTCAGCGAGATGGATCGAACGTCGTTTCTTCAGCATCTTAGGTCTGATATCTCGTGGATTTGTAATACCTTCAGATGGATTTGATCCGACCAAGCCTGATGAGTTGGAAGCCAATGCTGCAGCACCGTTGTATTGTCGAACTTCTGGGCGTTTATTAGGAACAAACTTAACAGTGCTAGGAGCCGTGTTGCTTAGTAATTTTTGCGGCTTCTTTCTCATAGCGATAGATGATCGATTTCTCGCAAGAGTTCGAGCACTATCAGCTTCGGGAGAACATTTGAGCCAGGCATCGCGTAGAGAGAGACCCAAGGCCATTGAAACAGCCCTATCAACACTATTCCCGATTATCTTGACTTGCTCCCCTCTCGTCCCTACCAGTACCTCATCATCAGGAAAGCCTTGCGCACGGCGAAGCTCCAGAGTTGACAAGCGCCGATGTTGATCCCAGTGCAGAATGTATCCCATACGGGAATCTTCAACATTCATGGTGACCATGATGGTTGGAAATAATCCATCAGGTTTGATCCTTCCCCAAGCTCTGGAACCTAGAGTGACACATTCTCTCATTTTACCAGCCTTGTTAAAATATGGGAAGACTTCTCGTTCCTTTTGAGTCATTCTACCCTTGCCGTCATTCCATGTCTTCCAAAAATTCATGCCCCTTGGACGGGTGGGAATGCAAGCAATTTGGTATCTATACGATTTAGACAAAGTTATTGGCGATACATGATCTGGATATCTTGTACATTGAGACGTAGCTCCGTCTCCAATGCAAGGAAGATCGGCTATACACTCTCCAGCGGTACGATATTTGAATGGAGTGGCACAATGAACTCTGCTACCAAATGATTGACCATTCGCCAATTTTCCAAGTCCACGTTTCCCAACATGGGGAGGGTGTGAATGTGATAGTTGCGGATGTTCAAGTGGAGTACAACCAGGGGCTGCGAATGAGACAAATATACGACTTCGTGATTGAGAGCTACCAAAACTCCATGCATCAAGTAAGAAAAGCTGTACCTGATAACCAAGACCAACAATAGCACATACGAGTTGAGAAAGAACATCCTCGTCTCGTCCTAAACCTTTCTGGGCCATGGTTAAAACATTTTCCAATAATCCATACTTGGGCCGATAGAAGTCAATATACGCAGCAACGGATGCAACCAGTGACTGGTTTCGTAGACTCTGCTCATTGCTCCTGTGCACATTCATCCTGCTAAAACCTTGGCAAGGGCTACCAGCCAAGATAACATCAACATCACCTGGTAGAGGAATTTTGAGTTTTTTTGGATTTCCATGCAAAGCTTGGGCCAGCAAATCATTGACTGAACCAAAGAATATGTCGGTTTTTTCAGGGTCTTTCAAATTGGCGGAATACGTCTGTACTGCAGCAGAGAACAAATCGACAGCCCATTTGTTATGCAAAGCACCGCCTTCTTCCAAGCCGCGACCGAAGTTGCCACCACCACAGAAGAGATCGAGGCCATTTAGAAGCCTTCGTTTCAGTTGGGCTTGGGGATCAAAACCTTGAATGAGACTTTCGGGCGTCTCTTCCTCAATAGGTATTAGTTTCTGATCAACCCCCCGTAGTCGCTTCGTAATAATGAAGGCATTCGAGCCTCCGTTTCTACAGTAAGGTGCTGGAACATCCCCGCTTGAGACTTGCTTCTCGCTATAAAACCGGACAAGACATTTTTCTTCGAGCTTGGAAGCTAGAATCCTGTCTGTTAAATCAGTGTATACAAGCTCATTTGGCCGACAAGACACCGTCCGGTCAAATTCCGATCTTCTCACGAGTCTTCTTATTGTAACGTATTGTTTGGAACTTTCCTCATCGTATTTCACAACCTCGTAAGGTTCAAGGCCGTTTTTTGATTCGCGCCAAGGGGGTAATGCGAGTATTGTCTGTCCAATAGGAAAACAATCTATAATCTTGGATGCTGATGAAGAATCACTCTCGGTTGTTCGTAGGTGCTCGCATGTTTTATGTGCATCTTTTAATGTTACGAATTTATCATTGCAAAGATATGCTTGACGAATAAACATATCTACCTCTGATGGTAAACCATGCCAAATGACAGGCACGATATCAATGACCTCACCCTGGGGTATCCGAGAGTCACGAGACCCACAGGTACAGTTGTCGCTGAGAAATAACTCCTTGGGGTACGGGTACTTCATCTTCGCACAACTAGTGTCTGAAGGTTGGTAGAGCCAGATCCCGTCGAAAGAGTATTGGCCGCGCGAATCTTGATGCTTGGCTTGTACATATAGATACCAGCAATGGTCTTCTATTTTCCAGCGGCTTGTCTCGTCTTTCCAAATGGAATTTGGTCCATCCTTAGTGACAGATATGACATCTCCTGCTTTGATAGCAACAATCATTCGGTGTCGTTTTGTGGCCTCTTCTTGGCTCATTCCAGCTTTTAAGCTATCTTTGCAGCTAGAGGGTGATGGGTGTTGATTTTGGGTCGGAAGAATGGTATCGCGAGTGATACGCATTTTCCTGGGTGAAAGTGGTATTGATTGTCTATCTAGTTCTTGTGTATCTTCCGTAAATACCTCCGGCACCAGGGGCTTGAGTAGATGACCAAATCTTAGATGGCTGAAGCAATCGTAGACATATGGCGTGACAATCGTCATACTCTCTTCGATTGGGTGTTGCTTTATGCTTGACTTCTCAAGGGTTTCCTTCCAGATATACAGCGAACGAAGCTTTTCCGTTACACCCACTGATTCCTTGAACAGAAAAGCTATGTTTGCCGAGATGGCTTGTCTGAAATCATCTCGACCATATTCGAGATACCAAGATTGGAATTTTGCCGATCCTACATGGACTTTCCGTCCCCATTGTGCAAAGTCTGAGCGAAAGCTGTGGATTGACACACTTTTCATTTGCTCTTGGCACGCCAAAGAGTAATCAACGAAATGCTTTGATAAATTTGCCAACCATGAAAAGCCAGAGTAAAAGCGAGTATATTCGGGTGCGGGAGTTTTTAATCGATAGTAAATATCTGTCCCAGTGTTCAGATCAGACTGAAGCCATATGGCACCATCGACATCATCAAGTTCTTCACCATAGTTTCCTATAGAGCATATTCTAAACGGAACACGTTGTACGTAGTAACGTAAATTATTAACACTGAGAATTCCGTCGAATAGGAAACATGAATGCCCCTGTTTACTTGCAAGATCTTGAAGGCCACGTAGTTCCCACCCATAAAGAGGGCTATCAGGCATGTAAACCGAGAATTCTGTCAGCTCAAATTCCACAAAATCTTCCGGTGCCACTGAAGTCTCCGTCAAGCCATTGTTTTTAATCTCTTGTAACAAAGCCGCGCATGCTTCATGCTCCTTGCTGGTGGGTAGAGGAGGGATGTATCCATGGTACCGTGATTTGGGATAGATGAGTTCTGGTGGATGTATCGATCCAATTTCACTCTTTTGGCATAGGCTTGGGGTTTCGTCCGCGACTTCTAGCGGTGATGTTGGATCGAGGGAAAGCTGTTGGGCCAGAAGTGATTGAAGCAAGATTTCGGGATTATCAGTAGTGGTTGATGGCTCCCTGGTAAAGCTAACAGGACGAGGCATTATTTTCGAATTTGACTCGCAACTACTAGATTGGAGTCTTTCAAAGTCTGTTGAGTGATGGTTTGTTTTCGGAGCTAGGAATTCAAGAAGCCCATCTTTGTTGGTAAGATTCGAATGGGTTTGGCTGGAGTCGGAGTAATGGTGTATGGAGGTTGCTATTGAGACTTCAGTTGCTAACAATTTGCTCAGTAAAGTTACCAGCACTCATGTGTGAACAATGTGTTTGAAAACTTACCCTTTGGCATCAAGCAACATTGATGCAATTCCAGTCAAGACAATAGAAAAGTGACTGCAGCACAGCAGACATTTAGCCTCAAGGACAATCAACGTATACACGAGGCAAGGCTATTATTATTGATTGCCAAATCTTTTTTCTTTCTTGCCCAGATGAAGCCTTAGTCAGCACTATTACAAGGTTATCACCGCCAATGAGATTGCACTTCTGGAACAGGATGGCGGGGTTGGCTGGTCAACCAGTGTATTTGTTTACCCGCACCTGATGAAATGATGAACCGGCAAGCGAACATAGCTCATAAATTAATTACACGTGATATGATATATCAGGTTGAATGCATGTATTTCTTGAACCTATTAAATTATACTCCTGCCTCGATCCTCTTTGCTTCTACAGCTCTTGCGATTTTCTCTTGCCAAACTTCAAGGTGACGAGACCTTTTGAACTCTGGCAAAGACCACAATGCCATCTTATTCCGGCCACCTTCCCTCTTCCACACAAAAGCCCTTATCTTTAAGACGTCGGTAACAATCTGAAGTGTTTCGGAATCAAATTCCAGACCTGCATTTTCCATCTCGTTGAGTAGATCGATGCAACTCCGAAAATCGTCGTATCGTAACCAGGAAATGCGCAGAAGCTCATTGTAGAGAGGTGTAGAAGCGCCAAGAACATGAGAGAGAAGACCAAAGGATTTAATTCGCGGGAGAAGGGCGATGGAAAGTTGGGAGGGTCTAGCATAACCACGGTCGAGAAGCCGCAGGCCAAGAAGAAGATATGATGGGTAGAGTGGACCATAAAGGGCTAGTGGGGAAATCTCCGGCTCGGCATCTGTTGTAGTGGCGGGATCCTCCCCGATTGGAGGAATGCTTGAATCGTGTACTCCTCTTCTCTGCTGATCTCGACTCTCTTTGGTCTCTGATAGACCCATTCTTGCAATGAGGGTGAAGACTTCTTTTTCAAGAACTTCCCAGAGCTCGAAATCTGTGTTGGCATTGCGCAACAGCCCTTCAACTCGTTCGCGCTCAGGCTCTCGTAATTGCTCCAGTTCATCAAATCCGAATGCTGGGTTCTCCATTTCGGTGTCCAAACCCTCCTCTGGATAGAAACCAATTGCCCTAGCAGCTGCAGCGCGAAGAGCTGGTGGATATTTTTTGATCGCGGCTTCCCGTTCCTTCTTGGTTCGAGGGCGTCTGGATAGTGAAGTTTCAATTATATTGCCAAGCCTATTCCGGGCACTCTCCCTGTTTGGCTGGGTCAGGTTTTCCGCGTTCTCTTCATCAAAGTCGCTCAAAGATGTCCTTTGAGTCCGCGCAAAGATATCTTTAAATATTCGACTGAAAGCGTGCCTTTCTGAATCTGTAATGGTAGACTCGGGTTGGTGATACTTTGGGCTTGCTAATGCATCAATTTCCTTGCCATAGTCTACCAAGGACTGGTCGTCTTCCTCAAATCCAATAGATTGTGCGATGTTGCCTTCTGATTCTAGTTCACTCTTTTCGAGATCGAGTCTGTGCCCAGAAAAAGTCTTCGAAGGAGGCTTAGATCTATGAGAATAGCCATTCCTGGGCCTAGATGTCCTCGGTTGAAATCCACGACTGCTATAATCTTGAGCATATTGGGTCCTGTCTTGTCTTTTGTAGCTAGCTCGAGATGAAGCGGTGTGAAGGTTTGTTCTATGAATCGAAGCCAATATCCTATCCCGATATCTCTTGTTGCATATAGACCTGTGTAGCCCTGCAATTGTCCTTGTTTGATATAGAAAGGGCACCATCGTGGAGGACATATTTGAATATGCGAGAGGAATAGCTTCGACCAATTTGATTGACGCCATTACTAGTTGTCGCATATAGAGTGATTCATGCTATATTATGAATTGAAATTTAGATGTGTAGTAGTAATATTCGGGGCGGGTTTGAAGAGAGGGGAGATACTATTGAGTGTTCGAGATTTTTCACTCCTCATGATTTTTTTCGGAAGTTTTCCAGAGCTAAAAATTCATCAGAGTGCACGGACCAAGGAGAGTCGCGACGCGGTTCTTCCAATTGAGAGGCGCGTTAATTGAATTGACTGCGCATTATTTCGCAACCACCTGGGCACTAATTATCTGATAAATCATTCCTTTACCATACAACAGGTTCAATAAGCACATGAAATAGTTGCAATGCCTCCAGTTAAGAAAGAAAAACCAGAAATGAGTGCTTTTGAGCGCCGCAGACTTGAAAATATTGCGGCGAATCAAGCAATGCTGAAAGATTTGAGCACGACAGCACAAAAAATTGCACCGAAACCAAAGCCGCCACCGAAACCCAAATCCACAATACCTAGGAAGAGAACAGCCCCAATCAAAAAGGAAGCCCCTAGACCAACCCGCACAAGTTCACGTCTGGCTGGTATCGAAGCAGATAGCGAGACCGCGAAGCGTAAAGCGGAGGTCGAACTGGACTTTGCGAAGGAAGTCTCGCAAGCCAAGAGGCAGCGAGTTGCTGGAGATTTAAATATTGGTGACACTGTCGTTGAAGGAAAAAAATGGAAGAAGGAAGAAGGATTTTTATCTGGTATCATGCGTGGTGCTCAACCAAATCGAAGAACTTTTACCGAAGATGATATAAGAGAGACAACAGATGAAGGATTGAAAGCTTTGAGAGAGAAAATGAGCGGGTTGGAGCTTTACGAACCATTTGAGCCCAATCGTAAGAATCGTTCCACTCAAGAAATGCTCACCGCTAACTGCAGTTCCAGAAATCAAAATCACCCCCGAACGAATATACACTCTAGGGTTTCATCCAACGGTAGATAAGCCTCTAATATTCGCTGGGGACAAACTAGGTAATATTGGACTATTTGATGCATCACAGGGAGGCCTAGAAGTCAAAACTGAAGATGATGAGGAGGAGGACCCGGATACTCTAGAGCCAGCTATTACTGCGTTTAAGATACATTCTAGGTCAATCTCTTCTTTTGTATTTGGTGCCGATGGAAACACACTCTATTCAGGTTCATACGATTCCTCGGTTCGAAAACTGGATCTACAAAAGGGGGTGGCTGTCGAGGCATTCGCCCCGGATTCTCTAGATGATGATATCCCTATATCTAGTATCGCCATACCATCCAACGACCCGAATATCTTATGCTTCTCTACTCTCGATGGTCGATTTGGGAGACATGATATGCGCACTCCATCCAAAAATGACATCTGGTACCTTTCGGACAAAAAGATAGGTGGATTTTCTCTGCACCCATTGCATCCCCATCTTGTGGCTACAGCTTCGTTGGATAGGATGCTAAAGATCTGGGATTTACGAAAAATAACAGGGACAGGTGACTTGCGACACCCAATTTTGCTTGGTGAGCATGAGTCTAAGCTTTCGGTATCCCATGCTTCATGGTCTCCTGCTGGACATGTTGCCACCTCTTCATATGATGATACTATCAAGATTCATTCATTCCTCGATGCCGGATCTTTCAAGACAGGACATTCACTCGACGATGCAGCAATGGAGCCTACCACCATCATTCGACATAACAATCAGAGTGGACGTTGGGTAACTATCTTGAAACCCTATTGGCAAGAGAAGCCAGAAGATGGAATTCAGAAATTTGTAATACCCAATATGAATCGATTCTGTGATGTCTACTCGGCCGATGGGGAACAATTAGCACAATTGGGAGGTGGTGGCCTTATAACGGCTGTCCCAGCTGCTGCACAGTTCCACCCTACGAAAGATTGGGTGGCAGGGGGTACGGCGGCAGGGAAGTTGTGCCTTTGGATGTAACGATGATGTGATTCCCATCTGTAGGATATTAATGATGACAGGATAGTGTATAATAAGACATATGATTGAGCCACGTGAATTTGAAGCTTGGTGATTGATCTAGTGAGATAACCTACCTATATATTCTACGAGTATCACTGGCGCGTTGATGATCGCTGGTCCGGTGGTCCTTGGTCGTTGGCCGTTTTTTTTTATCGATCGCGAATCATCAACCTTACCCTGTTGACCCCAAACCCCAGCAGCAACCGCCCCATCTATTCATGCGGAGTACTCTGTACTCGAGCAGCAACCTCACGAGTACTTACGGAGTAAAGACCACCAGACCTGCTTACTGTAAGGTTCCTCGAGCAATCTTTTCTTTTCTTCATACTTTCAACTACTCGAGTGCCAACAGCTGCACTCTACTGTACTCGAGTAGATACCGAAGGAAGCGATCCTCAATCCATTCCATTCAAGATATAATGATATCTGATGATCAGACTCATCAAATCGCATGTGAATCACATGAAAAACTCGTCTATCTGTCTTATCACTTAACTTTACAGGGTATAGCTTACCTACTCTAAATGCTAAAGTAGCCATCCCATCCCATCCCATCCCATCCTTATCGATACCACCCGAGACCTTGACGTCGTTGAGAACTTAACGGAACACATACATACTACTACTCTACACAACAACACAACAACAGAACACCGCGCTGCCATTCTTCAATCTATCGACGAGACGAGAAGTCATCATCGCCATGGCTCCCGACGAGGAGATGAAGAAGAGGGTTGTGAAGAAGTTGACGCGGAGAAGGAAGGAAGGTCATCAAGTAACCATGGAACTCCCCGAGCGCTTTCGAGATGGTGACGATGCGGACGAGGACTGCACTGCTCCTCATGGAAACACTTACACTATGAATCAATCTGTTTTTGGTATGATCGCGGCAGCTGGGTCACAAGTTGATTTCAATGCTAGGTTCGATGCGCAATCTAGTGACGAAGAAGATGATTCGGGAAAGCCAACACGACAGAGCTCTGAGTCGCACATAAATAAAGGTCGTACCGATCAAACGGTCGGAAGATCCGAAGGGCATAAGAGGAAACTCTCGGATAGCAAGTTGATTCGTTCACTTTCGCGGATGGGTTCTAGGTCCAAGACTAAATCGACAAAAGCCACTAGAGGCAGCCGTACGCCGTCACCACTACATGAATCTCCCCAAGAACACACGACACCCGAGATAAAACACAGAAGACATCAATCAAAGGATGCCCCGGTCATGAGCAGAATGTTAGATGCCCGAGCTGAATTATCTTCGCGACCTAGTTTCGAAATGCCTCGCAAATCAAAGGATCTTACAAAAGTTGATGATGATGGGGAGCCATCACCGGATAGTCTAGCAGAGAGGTTGATGGAGATCTTCAAGTTCGAGAGTCCGGAGGATGTAATAGAAGGCATTTTACCCATTTTCTATTTCATAACCATATGCTAACTATTGCAGAATATCCTTGCTGGCTGATGAAGAGTGTATTGCTACAAGGTTACATGTACATTACTACTAAACACATATGTTTTTATGCATATTTGCCAAAGAAATCTGTACGTTATAAATAGCCTTCTTCCATGTTTGAGATGCTGACATTTCCCCAGAATGAAGTCGTCAAATCAGGGTATCTATCGAAATCTGGCAAACACAATCCAAAGTACAATAGATACTGGTTCCGTTTGAAAGGCGATGTTCTTTCGTACTACACTGACCCATCGGATTTCTACTTTCCTAGTGGTAATATTGACTTGAGATATGGGATTTCGGCGAGTGTTACAGAAAAAGAGAAAGGCAAAGATTCCACTCATTTCACCGTCGAAACACATCAACGGAGATATCACTTCAATGCAGATAGTGCCCCTAGCGCAAAAGAGTGGGTTAAAGCTTTGCAAAAGATCATATTCAGGTCCCATAACGACGGCGACAGTGTCAAGATATCACTACCCATCGAAAATATTATGGATATTGAGGACAGTCAAATAGTTGATTTTGCCGATACCTGCAAAATCCGCATCATTGACAATGACGAAACTTACGCGCTTGATGAGGTCAGTGATTCCGAGTCAAAGTGGATAAACTGTTAACGTTATGTCCAGTATTTCTTCTCTTTCTTTACCAATGGTAAAGAAGCTTTAAATGTCCTCAAAATCCTCGTCGAAGATACGACGGCCCAGAAAATTCCAGAGCAGCTTTTGTCCCCACTATCAGGTGCTGATGATAGCCGTGGTAGCTCTAAGCGGACATCGTTTCAAGTGAGCCGCAACCACAAGCCTGAAGTGGCTCCGATCCAAACCAAGGCACCGGCCCTGGAAGAAGATGTCCGAGCAACTCTATCCCCCCTGCTCTCTCCAGGGGTAGGTAGCCCTCGCGGTAGCACTGATCTGAGCCATTCTTGCTCAGATGTGTTTCGTAGAAGCGTGGATCTCAACAAGTACGGCCGACGTAGCATGGATGTGAATCGATTTACGAAGGAAGACCGCAGAAGCACCAGTGCGGAAAGTATTAGCACGAATCGCTTGGACCGGGAAAAACGTGCCTCTAAGCAAGGATCTTCGGATTCATATGTGCATTCTTTAGAGGCACCAGGATCATCTGAGGCCGTACCATCGACAAGTGACGAACCTCATGCATCCGCGAGCCAGATACTACAAGGTAGCGACGTGTTTCTATCGCCTACCATACAGCAGTCACCTTCGGCAGCACGCCAACGGGATGGAGACAACTTTCACAGTCCAGAGACTCGCTCTCCTGCCTCCCCGAGAAATTCAACCGATGCTTCGCCGACACGAATTCAACAACCCTCTCACGCTGCGACAACTGGCTCAATAAGCGAATCGAATGGGGGGCAAGTGGAACTTACATCTGGCCCTTCATTGCAGAGTATTGTTAAGGCGGGAGCTTATCCGTTACAACGAGCTGCAGGTTTTGCTGGTTATCTCAATAGACACTCGAAAAGGATGAGTACGCTCCTGGCAACTGAGTCTATGGGTTATGTGGAAAAGGTATCGGGAATGTGGAAAGGAGGCAAAAAGCATTATGACGAACCCCATGGAATGCCACGTGACAATGAAATGGCGGACGTTGGGGACGATGATGATAATCGGGATGGCTCTACCCCAGCAGACAGATTTCGGGAACACTTTGCCTTACCTTTTGATGAGAAGCTTCATGCGGCATACTTTGGTTATTTGAATCGAGTCCTTCCGCTATATGGCAAGATATACATTAGCGATCGATCTTTCTGCTTCCGCAGTCTACTACCAGGCACGCGAACTAAAATTATTCTTCCTCTGAAGGATATTGAGAATGTCGGTAAGGAGAAAGGATTCCGTTTTGGGTATTCCGGACTCGTAATCACTATTCGAGGACATGAAGAAATCTTTTTCGAGTTTAATCAAGCCGAGAATCGAGATGACTGTGCTATAACCCTCTTGCAGAATGTGGACACTACAAGGTACATGCGAGAATCTGGGATCTTAACCATGGATGAGCGAGAAAGCGCAGAAACTGCTAGTGCTGAGCACAAAGCTCTACAGCAAGCTCGCCGTGGGGTTCATTCCGAGCACGATATTAGTATGCCCAAAACAGTCGACGGCGAGTCACCACCAATATTGTTCGATGATCCGAGAGCTTCTATATTGAACTTCAAACCGACAGAGTCTCTCCGGATTACTTGCTTGACCATTGGTTCTCGTGGTGATGTTCAACCTTACATTGCCTTATGCAAAGGACTGATGGCAGAGGGCCATCAAACAAGAATAGCCACGCATCTTGAGTTCAAAGATTGGATTGAGTCGCACGGTATTACATTTGCACCAGTAGATGGTGATCCAGCCGAACTAATGCGAATTTGTGTCGAAAATGGAATGTTCACCTACTCATTCTTGAAAGAGGCATCTTCGAAATTTCGTGGCTGGATAGATGATTTGCTCAGTTCGGCGTGGATAGCCTGCCAAGATTCTGATCTCTTGATCGAAAGTCCCAGTGCCATGGGTGGAATCCACATTGCAGAAGCTCTTCGAATCCCATATTTTCGAGCTTTCTCTATGCCATGGACAAGAACAAGAGCCTACCCTCATGCATTCGCTGTTCCTGAGCACAAAATGGGCGGTGCTTACAATCACATTACCTATGTGATGTTTGACAATGTCTTTTGGAAAGCCATTTCTGGACAAGTTAATCGATGGAGAAAGAAGGAGTTAGGCCTACAAGCTACCAGCCTGGAGAAGATGCAGCCTAACAAAGTGCCATTCTTGTATAACTTCAGTCCTTCGGTGGTGATACCACCTCTTGATTATAGTGATTGGATTAGAGTCACAGGCTACTGGTTTTTGGACGAAGGATCGAAATATACACCACCCAAGGATCTTGATGAGTTTATCAAAAAGGCCCGCTCAGATGGCAAACGGTTGGTTTATGTCGGATTTGGGTCAATTGTTGTCGCCGATTCTGCTGCTTTGACTAAAACTGTTGTGGCTTCCGTTCTTAAAGCCGACGTGAGGTGTATCTTGTCAAAAGGATGGTCGGATCGTCTAGACAAAAAAGGTGCAAACGATGTGGAGGTAACCCTTCCATCGGAGATATTTCAGATAAAATCGGCACCACATGACTGGCTCTTTTCTCAGATCGATGCGGCAGCCCACCACGGAGGCGCTGGCACTACTGGGGCTAGCTTGCGAGCGGGCATCCCAACGATCATCAGACCTTTCTTTGGAGACCAGTATTTTTTCGGTCAACGTGTTGAAGATCTAGGCGTTGGTATTCTCATAAAGAAGATCAATGTTAGCGTCTTCTCGCGTGCCCTTTGGGAGGCTTCACATAGCAACAGAATGATTACAAAGGCCAAAGTTTTGGGTGAAAAAATTAGAAAGGTACTTGATAATTCATGCGTAAAATTGAGACAACTAGCTAACACTTTATTAGGAGAATGGAGTCGACACTGCTATTCAGTGTATATATCGAGACATGGAGTACGCGAAATCACTGATCAAGGGCAAAGACGGAAAGTCACTTGACGATACTCTGGAGGATTCGGAAGAGAGTTGGACGTTCATAGGCGATGATCAAGATCCGGAACTAATTAAACGACTTTATGATTGGGAGGCAATGGCGCATTCGGGGACTTTGAGCGACAAGAATACTCTGGCTTCATAAGGTTCGGATGCAGCATCTAGGGTGGCATCGCCGACCAGAAAGGCGGCTTGAGATTTCTTTTTGGAGTATGGGTATCATGGTGGTTTGGTGTAAACAGATGACGGGTGGGATAATGGACTAATTAATGGATTGATGGATTAATGGATTAAGTGGGAATGGAATGGGATGGAATAGAATGGGACTAGGTTGGGTATGCAATGTGGTTGTTTTTCTTTTTGGTTTGTGTAAGAAAGGCGTTGGGACTCGGGAGGTAGAGTGTAACGAGCGGTTCACGACAAGTCTGCAAAACATGATGGCGATGAGGCAATGAAGTGATGTCCTCAGGATCGGGATAGGAATTGATTCCCACTTAATCGGTATCTAGAGGAAGGGGCAGGAGGGGGGGGATGGATGGTAAGCGATGATAATTATTCTTTTCTTCTTTTCTTTTTTATATAAATATAGACGATATAGATTACGATGACGAAGACGAAGATGGAGACGATAGGGTTGGTGGTGGGTTGATATCAGATATGTAATTACCGTGGTCTGGTCTAGTCTGGTCTGGTCTGGTCTATTTAATTACTCACGTATCTTATTTTACTTTATTTCATTTTGTTTTATTTTGTTTTATTTTATTTAATTTGTGATTTATGGTTTGTGATTTGTGATTTGTGATTCGTGGTTTGAATATTTTATTTTTTTCTATTTGAAAAAGTGCTGAGATGATTTGTTTACGAGTATTGTATTGATATACAGTATTTATTGATGATGCTTGATTTGTAGTTTAGAGTGATAGTGATGAGGAAGTAGGAAGTAGGAAGGGGGATTGCTGAGAGATTTAGTTTGGATTTACGAGTAGTTTGGATTTGGTAATGATTTGGTGATGATTTATTGAGATTTATTGAAGATGAAGATGAAGATGAAGATTAAAATAGAGAATCAGTGGCATTTTCAAATTAGATGAATGTTTTGATTGATTGCTGTACTCTAGTTATAGGTGAGGGAAGGGATTTGGACTTTGGGATTTTGAGGTTGGAGGTTGGAGGTTGGAGGTTTGGAATGGGATGGATGGGATGGATGGATAAAGGGAAAGGAGAAAGGGGAGAGAGAGAAAAAGAGATGGAGAATGAAAGAGAGGGAGAATGAAGGGGGGAAAGAAGAAGGAAATGGGCCTAGGGGTTTTGAGTTTTGGTTTTGGTGTTGGCATTGGTGTTGGTGTTGGGGTTGGTTGGGTTGGGTTGGTTGGGTTGGTGGTTAGATATCCTTCTGTTTGAACCTTTGAATATTTAGGGTGCGGACTATGGTATGGTATGAATATTTGGTGAGTTCTTTGTGTGATGTGATGTTGGTTGGTTGGTTGAATGGTTGGTTAGATGGATCAAAGCCTCAAAGGGAAAGGTGGAGAGAGGAAAGGGGAAGTGATGAAGGGTGAATGGTAGAGGGTAAACACTTTGAGCATGGATGTAGATATCCTGCAAACGGTTTGTTTTTAAGGTTGTGTTTGAATTTTGAATGTTGATATTAATCCGATGGATATACTCGAGTATATATTTGGTTGTTGCAACATCAACGCAAAAAGCGGAAGATGGTTCAAGTATGCCAGCAGTGGGTGTGTTCAATTCTTTTTCTCGCTGCAATTACAGCTTGATAAACTAAATGTCTTTAACCTTGGACTTTCTCCAGTTGTCTTTAGGTCGTGTATTGATCATTCAGGCAGAGGACACAATTGTATCGTGCAAAGGGTATCGTGCTGTGAATGTTGATGATATTCCAGACTACCGAACGTCGACTAAATTGCTCGCGAAAATCAAGTGAGCTTATGTTTCACTTGCAAACTACTCACTCGAAAGGTAATCATTTATATATCATTTACACGGGACACAGTTTGACGAGCAAAAGAGTTTGCATTAAGGCTTAAGAATGAAATGGTGATTTTAAGCCTTGCTCGAATGACATCCATATTGAAGAAACTCCCACGTCAACGCTTTAAAACGATATCTCTGGCCAAATTTTTCATTTCCGTATATCGGCCGCAATCTCAGCCTGGTCCATCACTATTGTCCCAAGGCGGATTACTTCCTGTGGCCAGGGTAAACCTGAGATGGCCTAAAAGCTAGATTAAGAGCTCTCAAAAATAAATCCAAGCTAGGATCTCTCGATTGAGATCTAGGACGAGTGACCCTGCATTGCCATAAATCTGGGATTCCTACTCACAAGAAGGCTGCTACAGCCAAAGTCTTGCGTTAGGATGGCGCTCCTAGCTCACTCCTCCTAGACCTTGTAGACCAAGTTTCAAAGCAAAGAAGAACATCAAGAGACCTAGCATGGTCATATATTATAATCACTAAAACATAGGAAGGATGCACGAGGAGAAATCTATGTATAAAAGGCAGGTGGTCTGTTTCGTTGAACGCACAAACCTTGACCCCCGAAGCATGAACTGCACAATGCGTATATAGCATTTGGAACAAACGAAGAGTTCAAGAAAAATCCCCTAAGACTTACGTATTGGGTGATAACACTCTATTCTGGCCTCTGGGTCTCTTAGTCTTTGAAGTGATCCTGTTCAATGTGATCTGGTATTTTTGTAGCGCGGTAAAAAGAGCCAATACGCTCCTCGTAACTCTTCGATTCATCTTCGATATAGAACAGACGTTGAGTCTTACCACAAACGATAGGGAAAATAAGAGTGAGGGATCTAATCTCGAGGACTCTTCCTTAAAAAGAGTTGGTAGAGGAAAGACGGCGAGAAGTCGATACCATAAAGCCACCTCACGATCACCACAAAGAGCCTGTATAAGGTTGACGGTCTGAAATCATCGATGAACAATCCTTATAGAATAATATTCGCGACACCATTGTAGAGAAGGTCAACCACCTGGGATCTTTGAGGGATTAAGAGTATGGGAGAGCCGTCTCCTCATCTCGATGAATGATGGTCATCTTGAGCTTCTCCTGATTCAGTGCAGCGGCGTGCACAAGACGGGACCTTTGACTCTATGCTTAAAGATCTGCCTACGAGTCGTTAGGCTCGACGCCTCAAACGCGCCGTCTAGAGCGAGAGAAACGAGGTGCGCGCGATGGAATCAAATATCGGATCATATACTTCGGTAAGAAAGAACATCGTACTGCAAGTATCCGATGGTTCAATTTAGGGGCACGGGGCCGTCACTCAACTCGCCGTTTGTGGCGTCTCTTATATCCTTTGCAGTGAGCCATTGTGACCTCCATCACGAGCATCTCCCACCATCCGCCACCAGAGCCGCATATCGCCACCGAGCACATATCCTCATAGCAGATCGCATCAGAATGTTGGAGGTACTCTTTAAACCCAACCGTAGTATTGATGTCTTCCAGAGTGCTGTTACCGTTATCCACAGCAAGAACCTCGGCATCGTCAAGATCGTCGCCCCTCTGAAACTGTCTCTTCTCTTCTCTCCTCTTCTCTTGTTTTTAGCATCGACTAGCTCGGCAGGCTGATGACTCCTTCCTGGAGGGAGAAGAACATCGAGTCAAGTACTCGAGTAGAAGCTCCTCAAAAGTTGACGGTCGCAAGAATAGGATTTCAAGAGCTGACGTGCTGCGATCCTTGAAGTTGGTCGACCCAACGATTAACCGACCGATGTGAGCCTTGCTTGACACGTGATAGCTCTTCCCGGGGGGGGGCTCGACCCCGCGTAAAACCGCGACCAAATGCGGTGAAAACAGCAGGTTCAATAACATTACGTCGTCCAGATTATAAAATCATCATAAATATAATAGATATGATTATATATATATATATAGCCTTGGCTTCAAAACATGATTCAAGATTATAAGGTTTCTTCTAAATTGGTATTCTTCTAGTGAATAATCCTAAATATTACCTATATACCCCTAGTAACTATACAATCCCCGCTTGATGAACCAATTATACGGAATCAATTCCCTCAGCAAGGAACAAGCAGATCACACCTATAAAACGGACCATCCTCCTCCTTTATTTGTATATTATTCCATCATTATTTATCTTAGCGGGAAAATCCGTGGATTATTATTTGCCTAACCAATACATAGATAGGTCTTTCTCTTGGCCTTGTTGCCTTACCGCACCGCACCGCACCGCACCGCATTTGTTCTTTCATCTTTGATCTTTCAACCTCTCACCTCTCACCTCTCACCTCTCACCTATCAAGCTTTGTTTGCCCCACAGTACTACAGGACAGTACAATAGACCTACCACTCACTACTTTCTACATCCTACCGGCACCATATAAAGGCATACAACCTCCAGATCGAATTCCCAGATAGTTACAATTCAAATTCAAATTCAATTCAATTCAATACAATACAATACAATACCCCAATACCTCTCCATTACTCTCAAGCTATTTCACCATTTCACCATTCACCACTCATCCACCATTCACAGCTTTCTCTGTATTTCGCACATCTTTTTATGGCTTCATATCAACTAGGTCGTTGAAGCTACATCAGATCCAGACGACGACGCATCTCTCAAAAGATAAAAAGAAAAGGTGAATGAATATCCAAAGATCGCAAAGAGCCAAGGATCCCCAAGGAAAAGAGAGGACGACTGTGGCTTACAAGCTTGACAAAAGTGCACATGGAATCTCACAACGCTGAACCCCACGCGATATTTATGAGAGCTTTAACAAAGCTCAAATTGAAATCGTAGGTCTTTCAAGAGCTTGTAGATACCTATTGCATACATATCCTCTTGAAGCTTCAAGGTTCTGCGAATTGCTAGAAGAAAAGTATTGCGCTTTGCTAAATTACTCCTACCATTTTTCGTAGAACTTGTGGCTTGCTTCTTGTCATATGCGATTCGATTGTACCATCAAGCTTTCTTCTCTTTCACCTCCGCGCACAATTCACTCCTTTTCCTTCTTAATCTCAGTCGCTGACCATCCATCTTTACCAAGTAGGAACGAACCACCCAGCGTTGCATGATCACAAAACAATTTACAACTTTGCGCAGGAGGATATCAAAATGGGAAAGTCATTGAACCTGGGTCCGAATCTAAAGTACCCGATTACAATTACCAAATTCTTAAAAAAACATGGTGATGCCATTTCGAAACAAGACTCACTTCTTGAATACAAGTTTAAATGGAAGCAGATGGTGGGCGATCCATTCGGGGAGCAATGGGAGGAGGAACAAACCTCATACGGAGAATGGGATAGTCCGTCGGAAGGAACGATCGAAAAATGGCTCGTGAAGATAGGAATGACCATCGACAGGGATATTGCCGTGGTCGATGTCGAAGAAAGTTGCTCGCATGCTATACAGTTTGCTGGACTTTGTGGAATGTGTGGAAAGGATATGACCGAGGTCTCTTGGGCCAGCAATGCGCTTGACACCGATCGAGCTAGGATCAACATGATTCACGATCAAACACATCTGACGGTCAGTCGAGATGAAGCTTCCAAGGCAGAAGAAGAATTACAACGGCGATTACTCAAACACCGAAAACTTTCATTGGTAGTGGACCTGGACCAGACTATCATTCATGCTTGTATTGAACCTACGGTTGGAGAATGGCAACGCGACGTCAATTCCCCCAACTACGAGGCCGTCAAAGATGTGCGATCTTTCCAACTCAACGATGACGGTCCTCGCGGTCTCGCATCCGGTTGTTGGTACTATATCAAAATGCGCCCAGGACTCGCGGAGTTCCTTTCAAAAATTTCCGAGATGTACGAGCTTCATGTTTACACAATGGGTACTCGAGCGTATGCCTTGAATATTGCAAAGATTGTCGACCCTGGAAAGAAGTTATTCGGTGATCGTATCATCAGTCGAGACGAAAATGGCAACGTTACGGCAAAGAGTTTGTCAAGGTTGTTCCCTCAAAGCACACATATGGTGGCAATCATTGATGATCGCGCGGACGTTTGGCCAATGAATCGACCTAACCTTATCAAGGTCGTTCCTTACGACTTCTTCACTGGTATTGGTGATATCAATTCGAGTTTTCTGCCAAAGAGAGAAGAGCTTCCTAAAGTGCCAACTCCTAAGAAAAAACATCAACACCATTCAAAGCCGGAGACCAGTACGCCTCAGATAACCATCGAAACACCTACGGGGGAACTGGAAAAAACTACAGAGACTGAAGGGGATGACAAACCCGCTGAAGCTACGGAGGAACCAGCAGTTGAGAGGCCAAGTCTACCCCCGAAACTTAACATGTTGGACGATGAGGCTTCATTAGAAGAACAAGCAGCGGAACAAGAGAAATTTTTGGAGCAGCAATTACGGGACCGACCTCTACTTCATAAACAAGAACAGCTCGATGAAGCGGATAAAAAACAAGAAGAGGCAGGAAAAGAGGTCGAGGACGGCAGCACGGTTGAACATCATGCGCATAGACACAGCGTTCTCAAGGACGATGATGTCGAATTAACTTACCTTCAACAACATCTTACTGATCTGCACAGAGCATTCTATGAAGAGTACGATAAAGCTTTGGTCAATGTTCCAGGTGGACGAGTTGCTCAGTTAAAGCCTGGAAATCAAAGAAAGGTCAAGGTCAAAAGTGAGGCTGCTGATCTCAAAGTGGTACCTAATATCGCGGTTGTGATGCCACGCCTTAAGTATGAATTACCGCACCAGCGATGCAACTATATTGTGAAGGCCTTGCTAACAAGTTCACAGGTCCCAAGTCTTAGATGGCTGTGTAATCGTAATGTCGGGTTTAGTTCCTTTGGGAGTTGAAGTTATGAGGCAAGTCGATACCATTAATGCAACTATTTCGCAAGACGAGTTATTGCATATATTCTTTGGAATGTGGGGATTGGAAAGGGGGAAAGCGAGGCTAACCAGGCTCAGATCTGAAATTGCTCAACAAATAGAAAGTTTTGGTGGCAAGATTCATAAAAGGTATGTGCATTGTTTGATATTGAGTAAGATGAAATGCTAATTAATTATAGGGTTTCGAAAAAAGTCACACATGTCGTAGCATCTTCACAGAAAACTCGTACACAAAAAGTTCGAGAAGCGGCAAAATATCCTCATATCAAGATAGTCACACAGCAATGGCTTACGCAATCTATCAGCAAGTGGAAGAAGGAAGATGAATCTGATTTCTTAGTGAGTAACTCCCAAAATACTGTTCCTGGCAATCACTAAGCAAAACTTCAGGTAGATATCAACCCCGCCGATAGAAGGTCAAGCGTTGAAATGGCAAATCATCCATCTCCTGGTGATGATGGCGAAGAATCTTCTGATTACACGAGTGATGATTATGAAGATGATGACTCGAGGGGCAAAAGTCAGGAATCTGAGCTCGACGGAGAAGGAGTTATGCCAGATGAGCTCGAAGGTGGCATTTCTCCTATCGATGGACTTCGTAATATGGATTGGGGTGGGGTGGATGATGAATTAGCTGAATTCATGGGCACAGATGATGAATCTGGCACAGAAAGCGATACTAGTTTCACCAGTAACAATAGTCGAACTTCACGAACGAGTTCAAGGAGAGGACACAAACGAAGATTAGAAGACGCCGCCACAGATGAAGATGATAGTGATGAGGAGAGCACGATGGTGAAGAAACAACGCATAGCCAATTCGAGGACAACGAGTCTAAAAACGGTCAAAACATCTAATACAGCCTCGGAATCAAGTCTTCTTACCCCAGGTGTAACAGGTGATGAGAATGATGAGGTCGATCGATTGACGACGCAAGAAGAAAGTGATCATAGCTTCGAAGAGGACCTAGAAGCCGAGATGGAGGCAGCTTTTGAGCAGGAACTGGCGGATGAAGCCGCCGCTGCTGATGGTTGATTATGCTTACTTGCATTGCATCTGAAATGTAATCAGGTCGAAACCTTATCCAGAATTCTTCCTATTCTGTTCGAGGAGGGATATCATATTTGAAGCGAGCTCACAATTTCTATTACTTTACCAATAAGGTGTTTTAGGACGGTACACTTGGGGATTAAGAATTGGGTGATTAGGAATGGAAATGGAGATGGAATTGGGATTGAAAGAATTGGGCAAGGTCTTGTGCATTAGTGGGCGTTACTTCCATCTTTACTTCGCTTTCGATGAGCCATTGAGAGTTTACTACTCGTGCGTGCGTCTTCTTCTTTATGAGTATTTATGAGAGATGATATGCGAATGATGGAGTGTCGTGAGGAGATGGATGATTGCAAGGAGAGAGAGAGAGAGAGAGAGGAGGGGAAAGCATGATGAGATGAGATGAGAAGACGAGATGAAGAGATGAAGAGATGAAAGCGTACTCTTCACGACGCAGTACATACCATACATAGTTAGTTAAAATGTTACATATCAAGCGACTTCTTGAGGTTTTTTTCCTTCTCTCTTGTTATTCTTACCTCGGATTAGAATGTAAAGAGAGTGTGTAAGTAAGTGTGTGTAAGTGAGTGAGTGAGTAAGTAAGTGAAAAGAGGTTACTCGAATAAGAGAAACGACAAATCTAATTGCATTCTTGTTTATTCCCCCATCGACACTCAGACTTTTACGGTGCACAGCAAGGTTACGTTTGGAGAAAAAGAGCCAGAAATTCAAGGCATCGATTAATTTCAAGCTGGCACCTGCACCTGCACCTGCTCCTGCTCCTGCTCCTGCGCCCCATCCTCAACCGCATCCTCATCCTCATCCTCATCGTCATTCCATCTTTGTGTTATTTCTTTGTGAATTGAGAAGTGAGCTTTGAGAAGCAGGAAGTGAACATTGAGCATTGAGAAGTGAGAAGTGAGAAGTGAGAAGTGAGAAGTGAGAAGTGAGAAGTGAGAATTGAGAAGTGAGGTTTCTTGCGCTCTGTGGTTCGATACGATACGATACGATTTGATTTGAGAGGATATTTGGAAGGGGATACTTGGAGATATTAGAGAAGGGAAAGAGAAAGGATAAGGATAAGGACAAGGACAAGGAAGGGGAAAAGGATATAATTCAAGATGCCTCAGGATATGCCGCCAAAGGGCGGTTATGAGGCCGTGCAGTTTAAGGTGTGTGTGGTTTTTTTTTTGTGTTTCTTTTTTGGTTTGG
>NGKF01000015.1:754942-774963 GCA_002162555.1 Monilinia aucupariae | reverse complement strand
CCGCTCCAAATCATCACAGTTCAACACCTCAACCCCACTCTCAACCAACACCCTCCACCACTCCTCATCATCCGGCGTCCCCCAATATCTAGGCACCAACCCCCTTTCCCTCACCCCTCTACACTCCCTCCTGATGATGCCCACCTGCTGCCTCGAGGGACCTTTGGATGTGCAAAACCGTCCGATCGACGTGGAGATGTTGGCACTCACATACAAGGAATTCGACGGATTGTGAACAGGGAGAAAGTGGAAGAAGCGAGCATCTTTGAAGATCTCGACGCGCGAGTATGCGCATATCACGTCGAAATCCGCATCTCCCGTCCCGACGATGGTGACGGGGCCGGGCATCAATTTCTCGGCCGCCGTGTCGTAGTACGTTAGGAATCCCGCGTCTCGGAGCGGCTGCAGGAGGGAGTGGAGGATGGGGATTCCATCGCGTCCGGAGGAAACCGTCTTGTAGTCGATGGTGAGGTCGAGGGCTAGATGCGGGTTGTCGTTCCAGACTCCTACCTTTCTGCTCGGGTTTCCGGCGGCTTGGTTTTGCTGCGTCAATATCTCGAGAAGGGGGTTGAGATAGAGGGCTGAGAGGGTCTTTGAAGGGTGGAGTTCTGACGTCTCGTGACCGACGAGGAGGTCATTCTTGGGGACTTCGGGGGCGCGAGAAAATGGGTGCCAGGAAGATGGGTAGTGCGAAGAAGTGAAGCAATCTGCTTCGATGGCTATACAGCCTGCAGCGAGGGCTGTGTAGAGGGGAATGGGTTGATGTTCGTCGTTGTGGGACCAGCAGTTTATGGGGGTTATGGAGGTTGTAAAGTTTGGATGCCAGTAGGTCGGTTGAGAGGTTGAAGGGTGATCGGAGCGTGAAGAAGTGGTGTCGCTGGATATTATTTTATGGATGCCGGGTTGAGAGTCAGGCTCGGAGTTTGAAAGAGGTGCCATCTTGAATGGATATTTCTATGGGATGGGCTGTACTTGGAGAACTATATTGTGGGTGAGCTTGAGACCAGAATCAGGATGTTATGGAAAAACGGGCAGTAACGACCTACCAAAAGGAAATCTATATCTAGAAGTATTGAAATATATCGATGGATCAATGACATGAAATGATTAAAATGAAATTGCACAATAGAGGTCCGATGGGGATATGACGTCTGTATATATAGCCGTTCTCGAGTTTCGAAGCGGTTTGAAGAAGATGAGGAACGGACGCAAAATCTCTCTCTCTGTGTCTCTCTCAATCCTCTACCACCCAATCGAAGGAGAAGAAACCAAGAAAATGCCGAAATGCAGAACTCTCCACCGAAGCAACTGTCTTCTTTCCCCTTCCCCTTGCCAATCCCAATCAACGTCCGAACTTCGAAGGCTCCGAAATATATAAGTGAGCGACAAGCACCAGGAGGCTGACGCAAATGCTATATACTCGAGTATACTATGTGCCCTAACTCCGCAATGTAATTGTTTACTCGTACAATATACACAACACACGATATATTCGCACCTGCACTTTACAAGAAAAAGAATCCCCAACAGCAAAAGCGATGACCCAAGTGACAGAGAAAGAGAAGGAGAAGGAGAAGGAGAAAGAGAAAGAGAAAGAGAAAGAGAAACTTCTCCATCAACAAACCCATCAGCTCTCTCTCATAAAGTTCAGCAAGCAGGTCGGTCAGTCGATCACCCCATGTACTCCAGAAAGTCGGTCAGTACTCGCATCGACAGAAAGTATGCATCTGCAGCACCAAGCAAACCCAAGGACTCGCACCTGCACCAGATGATTAACCTCCGCATGCACGCACGAGGGGGAAAGATTGGATGGCGAGAAAGACAAATCGCCAAGCTCTATTCGAGTGCTAGCTTTAAGCACATCATTTTGGTGGGGATATGTCTGTGTCGATTCTCAAACTCCTCGGTACCCTTCTCCGTACCGATTGGGACGAGTGGAAGCCATTGAATTCTGATATTTGCAGGGTGTGTTATAAAGTACCGCGGGCATGGATTTGGATTGGGATTCTTAGCCTTCGAGGGAATCGCTTGAGAGTGTTGTGATTGTGGTATATATATGCTCGAGTATGTATGTATGTATGTATGTATGTGTGCCACGCACGCCACGCAGGTTGTAAATATGATATGCAAGGTACGAGAGGTACGAGAGGTACGAGATCACCGACGATCCCGTGCCAATCATAATCCGTGCTGGCCAAGGGAAAGTGGGGACGAGAGGGTTCTGAGTTCTGTAGGATAAAGTTGATGATGGTTGATGGTTGGTGGTTGATCGGATGAGGCGAGCAGTACAGTATTAGACGAAGGAATGAAGGGGGTGAGAACTGAGAAGGATATGGAGCTTCGGCTTGTTGGATGGGAAAAAGTAAGAATATCAATCGTACTCTTATTTCATGAAATAATTCGAAATACGAACTATGAACTATGAATTACGAAATACGAAAAGTCATCCTCTGTCGTGATGAATTCCTGCCTTCGTTCCATTGTATTTGTGAGGACGAAAAGAAGGGAGACTATTCATTATCATTCGATTTTTGACCTTGCATTAATCGAGGTATCTCGAGAACGACTATGACATATATCGTGTATTTCAGCTGTCCCTTATCATCAATTCATCAATTCGTTAAATGTATCGAATGGTTCCCATAAGCCCGAATATCAATTGACATCTCCATCTTCCGTCCGTCAAAATCAGTATCATCATCTCCATCAGGACCCATCCTCACAAGCCTTCGGCAATTTTAAGTAAGATAGCCCCGCTCACAGTCTCCAAGCCCGCATTCCCTCCATCTTCATCTCTCTCCACTCCCTTCCTGGCCTTGATGCTCTTGAAACCCCAACCATCGTTTCTCTCCACAACCTGTACTCCCTTTCCCTCCACTTCTAGCCTCCCCGAGATTGTTTTCGCCTCGATGTTCCCGATCCAGGAAGCGGGGTAGTATGCCTCTACTCGACCAGAGGTGGTTTTGTGGGTTGAGTGAAGGCTGCGTAGTTTGCCTTTCAAGGGCTGAATGGAAGAGGGGCTGGACGGAGTGGCGAGACCGGGAGCGTTTGTGGAGTAGTGGTTAACTGGCGTGCGATCGATTGGATCCTCGTCCGTGTAACCGACGGGTAAAACGAACAGAGGATCGAGCAGAGTAACGGATGTCCCCCCACTGATTGAATAAGTAGAAAATTCATTCCGCCTCTCATCATCACGGGCAGTCGCAGGCAAGACCGGCTTCACCACAAGTTGAATCCTACTAGAACTTGTTTTGAAGATTCCCGTAGGGCCAAGGAAAAAGTCACCTTGGATAGCCCCAGAAATAGACTCTACACGCGTGATGTATTCCCGGGCATGTGCGGCTTGTGGTATCCTGACGGGTGACTGTACTTCGATTCGTCCAGAGGAGGTATGGATGTTTAGAGTGGCTGAAGAAGGTGTCGCTTCGAGCACGGGTTTTGGGGAAATGTTGACTCCAATCGTTCCGGATTGGGATGATAGTTTTAAGAGGTCGTAAAGAGGATAGGTCCCTTCTATCCTACCCGAGACGGTTTCGACAATGATGCGACGAGAATCAAATTCGAAGCTCGCTTGGGATGGAATCTCAGCTGCGATGATGGAATCATGATTCGTAGGTGGAGATGAATGCTTTGGAAAATGAACATGTCCTGACACCGTCTTCAAAAAGGTATCACCATCAACTTTAATTTTGACATCATCAGATAATCGAATTGATAATGTTACCAGATCGAAAAACACCTTTGGTATATACGCATCTTTTGGTATCCAAGCAGTAATCTCTATTGAGATACAAGGCCTATCATGTGTAGCCGAATGTGCAAACCGTGGCGTGCTGATCTTCAGTGACCCATTATCCTCATCAAATACCTTCACCACAGACAGTTCCGGATCGCCAAGTTTGACGTCAAGAGTAAAATGTGCCTTTTCGTCATGTGAATTGCTGGGCAAATTTCGAATGCGGACCTCTCCTACGGTAGCCACTTCTCTCCCATGATGGGGAAATTCCTGTCCGTAGAACTCTTGTAGGACTACCAGTCCCGAGGCTTTTGGAATTTCGAACGTGGTTTGTTCCGATTTGGATATATGTTGACAGTGCGTCCCATCAGTATGGATGGGGTTGTGAAATATAGGTCCTCCTCCCATATTCGAATCTGGATTCTATTATCGACATTAGAACCTGATAGACATATGCGATAACCTGAACGTATATGCAGCATGTTGAGGTTGAAAATATATGGAAACGTCTGCAAGACTGTGTTTCTTTTGGAGAAGAACTTACTGATCTCCCTATAAAGGTTCTGCTCAATACAAACACAATGATTGTAAGAATTAGTCCTATCCCAAGAACTTTGGTTACTATCTTTCGCCGAGAAGAAACCTTTTTGGGTGCTCGATATAGCCAGAGGAGAGTTCTCTCGTTCATCTCAGGGTCATTGGTTGACCCTCTCATACTCTGAGGTTCTCTTGACAAGCCCCCTCGAGTCGATGTTGTGAGAATATATTGTAGTTTGCGGGAGTGTGCTGTCCGTGTGCGGAGACAGGAGAAGATTTTGCAGAAGCTATATAAGCGGGTGGAGGCGGATCGAAGAAGGGTTGATGTTGGTTGTCTCTTCTACGGTATGGTGACACATGAGCTGACGCATCCGCATATCATGACATCTGTGGCGATAGGGAAATATCACGGTCTCTCGGAGAGTCACCCCTAGCTCCCCGGGCTTTTGATTTATTCTCTTTGAAGAGTGTGGGATCTAGTATTCTATTTTGAGGAATCTAATTCGGATTGAAATAACCGTCCGTTGGGCTGAGGTCATCACTGTTGTCTCCGTCCCAATTGTCTTCCGAATCATGCTCTGGCCTTGATGGGCATTCCGAACGAGTCATCGCTGCCGCGACTAGTGAGCAGCAATCTCGAAGCGTGAGCTGTACTGTAGAAAGAATAAACGGAGATCTAATCCAAACAACCAAATTGCATGTGATTGCTGATGTGAGCGAGTGCGAAAAAGAGAAAGAGGATCAGAGAAATGAGGGGTAATCATGTTGTCGTAGTTAAGTGCGTAAGCAAGATCAAAAGCATGATTTTAATGTCACCACCGGCCTGTCTGATAGGATAGAGAACATTTTCCACAAGTGATGCGCGTCAAGATCACCGGCAGCAGCTAGAAGTCGACAATTTTGTGCATAGTGGCAAGTAAAAGACACCCAATAATACACGAACTTGATCTTGTGCTACGCGTCCAAGTAACCAACCAAACGAGGAAGATCAAGACTGATTGGACAAATATGAGCGAACGATGCAGCTTTGCACAGCTTTGCCGCATAAGGACATGGGAAGTTGGCATCAATATTATCCTGCAACCTACTACTCGCGTACGTGTACAAGTATATGATAGGAGAGCTTCGCCGACAGAACAATCGCATGACTCGGCAATTCTTACTCGTGGTTCCACCATATGATACTTCTCAAGTACTACTGAGTACAATATCGATGCACCCATTTATCGGTGACATATATCTATTTACTCCATTCCCCAAGGGGGCGCCCTCATGGTGTTCACTGAGATAGCCGGCATCTAATTGACTGTGCGTGTGTATCTAGGGCTAAGGGAGTGAATCTCTGACGAGCTGGGAATATTAAACGAGTAGTATTAACGATGTCGTCGCTCACAGGCCAACCTTATCAGTTCTCCCTTCACCTCCCCAAGTATTTTCACAATTTACGATGTTATGAAGAGCTAATAGCCATCGCTGCAGTTCTATATCGTATGCCTTGGAATGCCAACCATACTATCTATCACCTAATATTATTCCTTCAGAACTCAAGGACTTCGATTCTCATCATGGCGATGGAAGTTGGCTGATACTGAAACGTCATGGTAACGATGAATTAATTCATAGAGCCTTTCACCCATCACGCTATTGTCCATGGCGTTCGGTTCACGTGTGCTTATGGATAAAGTACGTCCCAAAATAAGTCGCTAAAAAGCGGCTCTTAGCTGCGGCTCGAGGTCCCGAAAAGAATGCAGAGGTGAGGTACGGTATATAGTAGCGCTTCTAGCGATCCACCGTGATCTGTATGTATGAGCCAAGGTGAGGGGCACAGATCAAGATTGATGGGAATGATATAACACAATGAATCCCCAACGGAATGTTTCATCTATTACCTCCTCTCGCTGTGCAGCCTTTACATTATGACACTCCACCGTCCTCTTTCGCCGCATTCTATTATCATGATTCCTCCTGTACGAGTAACATACATACAAGCACCCATTCCACGAACGCCCAAGTTGCCAATTTTCACATATACCTCCGCCCATAGCATCAGCTCACCCCAAACCATCCATTACGCATCCCCGCGCCGTATTTTCCCTATCCCCTAACCGTAACAGTTACGGTCTCAATAGCCGCTGCCCCACACAAACAACGACTAACACTCGTAACCTTGCCATCCCCGCCAATCCCCCAGCAAACACCATCTGGCGATGCAGCCCCCTGACTCGTGGTGCGCACCCCCGTCGTACCCGCCCTGCTTGTTTCCCGCGGCGGCAAAATACTAACAACCGTAGTCTCGAGCCCCACGCTACCCCCAGCACCATAATTCCCAACAGCACCGGTGCTCTGCGCACTAACAGGAGTAGGAGTAGAGGCCGGCGTGGCGGTACTTTGGGCCAGCCCGTTTCCGCCCCCGATGGTGGCGGCCGTCATGATGATCTCCGTTCTGCTTGCTCCTCCACTGCCGTTTCCATTTCCGTTCCCAGGATTTGATTCCGGGTTCGATCCCGATCCTGGGGTGACGGGGATAATGGTCAATGCGGTCACGGTGCCGTAACTGGCGTCTGGTGTGCTTACGCTTATGATTGTTGTACTCGCGGGGATTTGGGTAGACGTGGGTGCGTCGGTCGTGGTTTGTCGGGTTGTGGTTACTCGAATGGTAGTTTCTTGGATTGCAGACGAGGTAGAGGTGGAGGTAGAGGTGGACGCGGTCGAAGAGCTAAAAGAAGGTTCCCTTGTTTTCGTTGATTCTCTCGCTGTTGTTGTTATGATTTCCGTGGTACTTGCAGGTTGCGTTGTAGGGAGCTCGGGGAAAGTTGTTGTTTGTGGCTCAGGGGTAGAAGATGATGATGAGAATGAGGACGAGGCTACCTCTGATGTCTTGACCGATATCACCGTGGAAGAAATCGACGACAGAGAGGAGGTGGGCTGCGATGTTTTCACTTGAATTGATGATACCGAAGACAGGGAAGGGGATGGGACAACTCCAAGAGTAGAAGAGGGAACGACCGTGGTTATGTATAAAGTTGTTATTTGGAAAGAATTGCTTGAAGTCAACGGAGGGGAGGTCTTGATAGCGGAAGTTTGAGTGATGACACTCTGCTCAGGGACTATACTAGTCTCCTCCGGTTTCTTGGTTGAAATTGACCTAGACCCTGCACCCTCGGTACTCTGAGCTACAACCGTAACTGTTGAGCTCTCCTTCGTCGACAGAATGCTGCCTGCTGAACTTGTAGCCTCAGCTGTACTTTGTGGAATAGTGATAGTAGTCGAAGTTTCTATCAAAGAGGTTTGTAAACTTGAAGCTGCATCGGTTTCTGATGCTTCGGTAGTGATGCCGATAGTCGGCTTGAAGGTCGGAACTGAATCCGTAGAGCTCTGCCCAGTCCCTATAGCTGACGTAGTTATTGATATCTCGGTAGTGATACCGATAGTGGGCTTGAAACTCGGACCTGAATCCACGGAACTCTGCCCAGTTCCAAGAGCTGACGTAGTCGAGTTGCCGGTCGTGAACGGTGCTACTGATATAATCGATGATGATGATGCTAATGTCGCTGATACAGACTCCTCAGAAGATTCCTTTGTGCTGCTTTGGGGCTCCACAGTAGTTGGTGGCAGCGTAGTGGGAAGTGGTGGAAAAGTTGTAGTTAGTACTGAATTTGAATTCGATAGCGAGAAAACATCCGATGTGGAAGAGATTTCCGTCGTGGAACTACTCTTCGGTAAACTAGTCGGCAACGGTGCAAAGGTTGTAGTCTGTAGATTCTGAGTCGAAGAAGAGCTGACTTGTGGCTCAGATGTACTCTCACTTGATGGTTCGCTTGTCGTGATGGATGAGTTTCCAGTAGGTGCCGTATTTGACGGGGGTGTTATAGTAACAGTCAATTTTGTTACACCTGAGCCTGCACCTGCACCTGCAAGCAGACTTCCGGTATTAGTTCCAGTAATCGAGGCCTGAGAGGAAAATGTAGTTGATAATATTGGGGCTGTACCGCCTGTACTCAGAATAGTCGATGATACCGAAGACGTCAAAGTATTCAACGTCGTCTTCGACTCGTTCTCTTCATCTGACGACGTACTGAAAGTAACCTTCGTACCCTGTGATGCAGTCGATTGAGAGACCTCTGACTGTACCGCTGATGTCGCGGAAGTACTACTAGATAGCGATGAAACAGGCGTCGTGCTGGAAGTCAAAGTTGTACTTCCCTCTATCGATGAGGGAGACTCAATTTGTGTGGTCGAACTGACCTGTGAAGAGCTCCCCGTACCAGGTAGGATTGTAATGGCGATGGGACTAACACTCGCTCTGCTTTCCTCAATGCCATCTCTTTTAAACCTACCACACGAAGAAATCAGCATCGTCGGATCCGCAAATAATCCATGGATTAGGAATGAGATTGAGATGGAAGACAGCTTACTTCCTACTGGTACCGTTGCGCCACAACGGACCAGCCGTACCAAAATGAGAAAGGAAAAGCGTGCTGAAAAGAAAGATTGGATACGAGATCTTCATTTTTTGTTATTTAACCAAAGGATAGTCTGGCGGGTGGCAGCTGTGCGGTGTGTAGATACAAACTGAAGCTGGAGACAAAAGACCGGAATGCGGGAGATGTTCAATAACGAGAATTAATGATTAAAAATCCGAAATCGACCAAAGAATGTACGTATTGTGAAAGAGAGAAGGGGAAAATAAAAAGGGAAAAGAATGAAATGATCAACGATAGACAAAAACACACGACACAATGAATGAGATGGAGGGTCAAGGAAAAACAAACAATGAGTAACAAATCGATATCGAAATCATGTTACCTCGTTCGAGAAGCATTCTATATACCCAAGATATCGCACGCATGAATATCGAGAAACGCGACCGCAATCACGACCCCGAGCCTGGACATCGCATTGCAAACTTGGCGCCGACGACCAAAAAGCCCCTCCGATATCTATGGGTGGATGATGGACATTGCAAGTCGAAAAAATGGCTGCGCACTTCATGACAAGATACGATGAGTTACCCACCATCAGACACCCTCACCCAATAAAGACCCAATCCACCACGCCGAGCTCAGACGTTGTGTTGGCGCCTAGCAAGATTATCTGTCTGGAAGGGTCGCATCGCGAGGCACTTGATTGGCCGGAGATGATTTCAGGGGATGTCGTTTAGCGAAGCCGAAAATGGGTGCATGCATGAAACGATAAGCGCGAGCGAAGCTTGGGGTCGGAGCCCATGAGATGAGCGAGATAAACCAGTCGGATGCCACAGAAAGGGACGACTTTAAGGACCCGTAGAAGGTGATAAGGTTTAATGATGAATAATCCAAGAGTGAGGCTCAACTTGTCATGTCGCGATAGGTTACTCAAATAGTGGCGACTGTGCGACTGCGCATTCAGAATCTGATCTGCCGAGATCCAATAATCTGAATGTGTGCATGAGAAGAATTTTTCGACGACGGCCTAGATTTATGATATCTATTTTGAGCCACAAGATCGCATAATAATGAGTCTAGAAGAATCGAAGTAACAACATGGTTTTGAGCTGATTAACCATATGGTAAGCTTTTGAAGCCATTCCACAGTTTCATGGCATCTGATCATGTGACCTTGACGTACAATCATCGCACGCATGGCTCTTGATGTACTCGAGGAAGAGCTCCACATCTTGTAAAAGTTGCGCCCTTCATAGCTATCTATTGACAGGTGATCTAATTTTGAACTATCGTTCCATAATCATGTGCTTACACACCGTGACATGGAGCTTCACTCCCTTCCGACTTAAACATTACAAAATAGCCCGTTAAGATTTGATAGTTCAAGTCATAGAAACTCATCACCATATAACTCTATAATATCTTTTTCCACTCCAACTTGGAATACCACCCTCGCCTGCATCGCTACTCACTCCCTCACACTCTACACTCACGGTCCAGAGCCCTACAGCCGCACAGCTCCCAAGATCCCGTCGTCCTATTCGACTCGGGCGTGGCAAGCAGCAGTCACAACTGGGCAGCCGTGATAAGATTGAACCCTCCGTCACTGCGCAGCTACACGCACAACCGCCCGGGCCCAAGGAACCCAGAGTGATCGCCGCTCGCACCCACAGCCGAGAATATTGCTCCGAAACATGCCCCGTCTGATCGAAAGAGCTCCCATTCCGAACTCTCCAATGCACTCCTGGGCCAGCGTGCTCACAAACGAAATCATCTTCCCGACGGGAAATAGTCCACATATTGCCGGTTTGGTTCTCGTCGACACCAACCACGAAGCCGGCTTACAGGTGCTCAACCCAGAAGATGCGAATCTCAAGGCATCTCTGTGGGCGTCGAAGCATAATCCAGCAAGGGCATCAAGGGCGAGCATGATTCGACGTGGGAGGAGTGAGATGCGCTTACTAGCGACGAAGCGTTAGCGACGAAGCAACGAAGAAGTTCGGGCTGCACGAGCAGGAGGAGGATCCCGAGCACGCGCCGAGTTTCCAGACAATGCGGAAGGAGGAGCTAGGTGAGAGACAGCCGCTGCTTGGTGACAGACCGGTCGATGTAATTGGAGGTATGCGGAGTAGGGATTGGGGTCGGCTGTATGAGGCGGGCATTGAGAAGGGAGATGGAACCGAGATGCAGAGAAGCTATGTTGGGGAGGTGATTAGGACGAGGACGGCCGATGAGAAAAAAACCCCCCCNCCCCTCCAAACAAATAACACCATCCATCCATCCGCGAACAATCGCCGCTGTAATATCCCCAAGCCCTCTCGAGGGCCCCAACTACTCTAAAGAGCAGTTCAATGCTCACGTTCAAACTACACATATCTTATCTTATCCGTCAACGGAGAAAAGAGGGAAGGGTAACAAAAAAAAAAGGGGAAAATTTTCATCATTCCACTGAAGCGACTTTCGCGGGACCAGTCAAACCTACGAATAGCAAAAAACTTCAATTCAACATCGTAGTTCAAATCGAGGTTTCCACGCTATGCCTTTGAAAAATCGCATGATTCGTATTCCGGGTATCAATTTACTCAAACACCAATTTACACGTTGGCACGTCTTGCGTCCCATGCCAACTTCATCCTCAAGCCCACCATCTATTCATGCCCTCCCACGCCATATTCAGCTCATCTCAAAAGCACATCACTCAAATCACCGACACACGCCGATTCTGGTCCAAATCTGTTACAACCCTACTCAAATCCTTCAGCGGCACGGGTTTACTCATAAAGCGATTAATCCCACTATTATACGCTTCCCTTTGACTCTCATCACTCGCCAATCCAGTAACCGCTACAATGAAAGTCGCCCTCAAATTTTCTTGCTTCTCAAATCCTCTTATACGTTGACTCGCCTCGAAGCCATTCATCACTGGCATACTGATATCCATAAATATGACGTCTGGTTTCTTTTTCGCATTCTTGTACCAGGAGACGGCTTGCAGACCATTCACAGCACAGTAATATTGCGTCTTCAACTTCTTCATGCATGCTATCAAGATTTTCATGTTGATAGGATTGTCTTCGACAAGAAGCGCGATCGGTTTCTCCGGTGCGGGTGTATCAGAAGCTAGAAGAGGTTCAGGCGGAGTTTCGCATATCTTCACGAAAGGGATGGTGCTTCTTCGTGGGTTCAGGGGCATTGTAAGAAAAGGTTTCCTATCGTAGCCTCTAGACTTTTGGAATACGGAGATGAAGCACTCTGCTAGTTTTTTGGGTCCGATACTGGAATGGTGTTAGTTAATTGCAATATTTGGGTAAGTATCCCGAGAGAAAAACTCAACAGAAAATGGATTGGTGGATACATACGGATTGCTGAGAAAGTGTATATTCTGGTAGTTTTCAAACAGAGTTCTCCTCTCAGATTGTGCAGTACCCGTCAGAACAATGACATGTCTCTCCCGAGAATCATCCTTAGATTTCAAATAGAGGTCTTTCCAATGGTCCTCCAACTCATAAAATCTTTCCGCAGTCACCAGAAATATATCTCCCATCGCTGCATCGAACTCAGTAGCTTCTACAGTCTCCATTCCAAACCAAGTCCTGCAAATCTTTGAGATTGCAAGACCTACAGATCCATAATGGTTTGATTTCACCTCTGCTGTTTCTTCCGCTTCAGGCCTTGAAGTTTCCATTCCTATCAAGACCAACTTTAACCCGTGAGTATACGTTCTCGCTTCCTCAATATTGGCTGGGACATTAGGTGCTTCGCCGACCTGTAATTGAGATTTCTCCAGTTTGAGAACAACCTTGACAGTGGTGCCAATACCCTGGACGCTATGAACTTCGATGTTCCCATCAAGCGCCCCTACGATTTGGCGAACAATGCTAAGTCCCAACCCTGCACCGGGTGTTAAACTATCCTCCTGAGTGAACGGGGTATATATTTGATGTTTTAGGAAATCTTCTGCAATGCCGTTGCCTGTATCACTAACGGTCAAAGTAACGAAAGCTTGGTTTATTCTGGACTTTGGAGACGTGGCGGTGGTATAACCAAGACTCACTTTCACCAATCCTGACGTGGCAAATTTCAATGCATTTCCAAATATATTCATCAGAATGCGCTTCCATGCGCCAGGCTGCGTCAAAAAATTCCAGTTCAACTTATGATCAACGTCAAGAATGACATACAGCGGCGGTATTTCTACCATCCCTTGCATGTCAGGTCTAGTTGGAGATACCGGGTAATCAATACTAGTGCTGACAGTAGAGACCGATTGAAGAGCATAAACATGCCCGGCATATATACCATGGATAACATCCTCTGTGATAGAGGCGATATCGAGATCCGAGGTTAAGCTGATAGTTCCATAGATTCGAAACCTTTCAGAGGGAACAGCCTTTCGTGCTCTGGAAGAGTTGCGTATGGCCCTTTGTTCGGTCTTTTGTGCTGCGGTGAAATTATTGATTTTCGCATAGTCTAGTACATTATTCAATGTATCAAGCAATGTGGTAGAACAATGCCCAATCGTATTCACGACGTCCATTTGATATTTATTAATTTGTGTGTCCTGTAACAGTTCTATGCTTGCGGCGATCCCATGGAGCGGCGAGCGAATTTCGTGGCTGATGGAAGATATCAACGCAGTCTTGGTTTGATCAGATGCGACTATATCGAGACGAGAGACTTCCGCCATGATGCTGTTTCCAAAGGCAGCCACGTAGTTCAGATCATCGTCCAGGCTGAGCACTCGAGTCGGATCTGTAGTCCAAAGCATAGCGCTGGCAAACCACCGTTCCCGTTGAGAATCCCATAAGGGTAACACCATCACAAATCTGGCACCAGGAAATATTCTTAGCATAGTTTGGCCTTCTAGAACTCTGGAAGAAATCTTTCTGCTCAATGGATTTCCAGAAGCATCCGCAATGATCGATATGTCTCCATCAGGGGCAGCCTCGTGCAGATCATCTTCGCTTGATGACACATGACCGTCTCCATCAAAAGCATAGATCTTGCCATGCGGGTGGCGCTTGAATAAGCGGCGAACGAAATTTTCAGTGACTGTTAAGTGCTCTGGGATGTTCGAGTCTCCATGTAGCGTACATTGCGAGGCCGTAGAATATGCTAGCACCTCACACATGCGAGGTTGTAAAATTTGCACTTTCTTCTTGGGCTCCTTGTTGAGACCTGTTCCAATACTACTATCCGAAGTATCGTGTCGCATAGGCTTCGAATCATCTTCACTGCTGGATACCTGTGCAGCTTCATGGGCACGGGTAGGCCTCCCGGGGTTGAAAGAAGAAGAAGATTGATGTCCCTGAGAACCGAAATCGCTTTTCTTGGCATCGAAAAATAGCACACCATCCACATCCGTTGCCTCACGTATGAGATTACTAGCACGGGACAGCATTTTTTTGATAAATTCAGCATGACCAGAGACACTTTCAGTCGCGGGTTCACCAGTCAGGATATTTTTGGCGTGCGCTTCGGCGTGCACCTCATCAAGTGGCATCAATGGCGGGGGCTTGGAGCACTCACTCTGTGTAGAGTTGGGAGATGTATTAGAAGAATTATCAACTCGACTGAGAAAGGTTGTTGGTTGGCTAGATTTTCCCTTGTGATGGTGCAAGCTGTCTTTCACACGAGTGGAAGAAGGATGGATCGATGGATTGTTCTCACCCTTGGGCCTGAGTGATATGTCCTTGCGAACTTTCGGATGCGAAACTGAGATGGGAAGTGGCAGTATGGGTACGTCTGGCTCTCTCGATTCTTCAACAAATGATAAATTCGCCTCAGTACTGGCTCCATCCGAGCCCGTGTCGCCGACATCCGCAAAGTCCACAGCATTCTCAACGCTTCTCGTGGCATGCGAATGCTTTCCCCGGACGGATGTCTGGCGATCATGGTGAGTGCGCAGCCACCAAGAATTGATGCTAGAGTGACCTTCCACAAACAATCCTAAGCCTTTTACCATCTTTTCGCCTCTCTGATGATCTCTTTTCACCACAGTATTCTCCAGATGTTCCATCACAGTATCGGCAATATCTGTGAGAAACTCCTGTTCTTCTGGCGTCAAGCCATCCCGTGGAACATCATCAAATACACTATATGCGCCTATGTCGAATCCTCGACGAGATCTGATAGGGACGGTGGCAACAAACCGAATCTTCGAACCTTTGAATATATTTGGATTGTTCTTCAACGTCTCGTCGTCAGCTAGATCATTTATCACTTTCGGTATAACTTTGGGCCTAAACTCGGCATTGTTGCACCTGCCTTTTGACCGCAGCGTCTCTATAACGGCAGCACATAATGATTTCTCGCGAGGTATTGTTCGCACACCCATCAACAAGGAATCCCCGGCTTCATGCACATCGTCATCCTGCGAAGACAATGTTTTCGTCGACTCGGCCAAGATGTATTGATGCGTACGGTCAACGAATGAGATCATGACCCGGCGCGCCCTTAGCCGCAAAGCACCCAATTGTGCGAAGGCATTTAGTGCCCTATCCGACGAGGAGAATGCCTTTGGGGAAAGCTGTGGGCCTCCTGGATTTTCGGCATTGTTATTGTGAACGAGGGGCGCCACAAAGGGGGGGAGATATCTAGATGGGATGGGATTAATCACGGAACCACGTCAAGGATCGAGTGAGATCAAATGGGCTCACCTGTAGACTTCTCGCACCCTTTGTACCTCCGACACCCTAACCGGCGGTTCCAGGCTGGTCTTTGTCGACATGGCAGAATATGGTGGATCAGCGTGTTGTTTGCACCGTCGCCATTGTTATCAATATAAGATCCAAGTCCCCAAAGAGCAAAGAGTGCAAGGTGCCTGCCCCCTTTACTTGCCGGTGGAAGGTAGCTGTGTTGGGATGGAGGTATTGTTAAGCGGACTGATTGAATACAGGCGAAAAACGACGGCAAAAGAAAGTGCTCGGGGCGCAAACATCCTTTTGGCATAAATCCCTACATGGCGTTGGAAGCTAGAGGAGCCCTAGAGGTGATTGGCAAGACTAGCAGAGAGAAAGAAATGATGGGAGTATATTATGATGATTGATGATTTGATAGTCAATGGGAAAAGGCAAAAGGGAAAAGTTAAAGATGGAAGGTCCAAGGCAAGAGGTATCCTTCGATGTGGTATCCGATGGATGTGATGTAATGTTGAAATTTCAAGGTTGTCGGGATCAAAAGGGGAGTGAAGGGAGTGAAAGGAGTGAAGGGAGTGAAGGGAGTGAAGGGAGTGAAGAGGGTGCTGAGTCAGCACTCTGTATCAAAAGGAAGGAGGGGCACCGGTGGGGGAAGACTATTTATAACGTGCTCGGTGTGAGATTGCATTATTACTGGTTTCCGACGTAATTAGGATTCATATCGCCAAAGTATATTTAAGAGTGGATTGAAGAGTGGATTTAACCAAATAGTGATAAAAGTGTGCTTGCTTTCTCTTCTCCCGCGCGACGAAGGATGTGTATGCTATGCTATGAGAAGATAAGATAAGATGAAGACAATGCAGAGTCCATCATCTCACAGTATTGATCCGAGGACGGAGGAGGCAAGCGATATATCACGATCCGACCAACTGGGCATGCTGACTCGGATTGACTCCATGACCCATCCGATTTGTGCCCAGCGGACACGCATGTGATCGCCGTGTAGCGGAGAAGAGCTTCGAGGCAGACCTTCGAGGCAGAAGACCTTCGAGGCGTGCCACTCACTCACTCTGCACTCATAAAATGCAGCAATCATAACGAAATCCACCGCTCTTCTACAGCACTCGCATCACACTATGCATTAACAAATCAAGTGATATGCAACGTTATCGCGTCTTTTGTGTTCTTCGTTCACGTAGTCTTGCGTCGGGGTTAATGGGTGCTTCCTACTTCCTACTTCCTACTTCCTACTTCCTATGGGTATAATCTGATGGTGACCTACACCTTCTACTCTACTCTGGCCGCTTACAATAGATAAAAAATCGTGTTTTGCTTTGGCATGGATGGTGGTCAGAATGGGGAGGCGGAGGGGGGGGTGGTGAGGTGAAGGGTTTACTCAAGATGCTGCTTTATCTATTCAATCTATCTCATCCCTTCAAAAATTCATTTGCTCCAATATCATCAACTCGATATTTCCCATAGCAAGTCCCCCTTCATTCCAAACAATTTGATACTAGCATCGACGCCCCAAACGCTCGAGCTTTGACCATAGAGAGAAATTTCAGTCAGGCGCGCCTTCGTCAACAAGAACTTCGAAATGTTGGACTATGATCCAGACTATTGAAAAGTCGGCGCATCTCGAGGAAGGTTATATATACTCGTAGAAGTATACATGTGGAGAAGCTCGACCCGCCGGTTGGACTTTTGGCATCCGTGCCGGTGCCTGTGCTAACACTAATTAGTACCTACTGTCTGTTAGTTGCTTTCTCTGATTGCCATGTTTCATCCACCCGGGTTAGTGATATATCCGGTTTCTCTAGCTAGGGAGATCTCCCTCTCTCGCCTAGTATCATCATTTACTCGTGTCGCCAGAAAGTCCGGAATGTCCACCTTGTGCGTGGCCATTCTATGGTGCGTGCCAGTTCACCTGAGTTGCGGACTCTTTGGCGGCACGAGTATGTTCAACTGATCGATAGAATAAGGCTAAGGTGCAAGGACTTGGTCGGGGGAAATTTCATGTTCACCTACCTAGGAACAGATAACCTACAGATGGGCTTTGGAAGCATTTCCCAATTGAAAAGTTGGCACCAGTGAACGATGAACCCGCTTCTGAGCCCACGCAGTGTAGTGCCACGCTGATGAACGTTATCAAAACCGCCAGTTTTCGCTTCTCTGAACTTCAATTTGTGAATTAAGCCCCCAAAGCCTGGTCGATCATCAATCATCCATCAGGGTCTCGGGAACAGGAACTTGAGATGAAGCGTCCCTGCTTGGCATTTCTTTCAAGAGGGATCGCTATCCAGAGCGCAGGAAGGTGAATCTTTTGTCGACATTGTACTCTGGACTGCGCTACCAATACATCTATCTGAGAGCGATTTGACATGAGATGATAGCACAGAGGGTTATTGTCCGGCGTGGATATATAGCACGCCGCTTGAGAGGTATCACGCTACTACTGAATAGCCAACACCACATCTCATCCTTCAACCCAGTTTTTCCAGGGACAATACGTGTCCAGTAACTGAATCCTGGCTCAATACTGAGGATTGAATACTTTCCTTCATCGTGTGCTACCAAGATGTAAGATCGTTCGGTCTTAATAGGCAGCGACCAGCGTTCGGTGGCTATCGTGGTAAGGTTAGCTTGGCTGGAAGCAAATAGTGGTCATCTGACAAGTAAAAATTCGTGAGATGAAATGGAGTAACCTTACCCTACCGGTAGATAGTGATGGTCTGGCACTACCAGTTAGCTGGCTATATCCATAGTGCAAAGTTTATAACTATGGCACGGCTCCACTTGACAACAGGACAGCATCTTCTCGGGCGTCTCTTGGACGGTAACGAGGCCGATCCTGAATCTTCTCATGTCTACACTGTCGACAAATGAAGAAGTTCTCCTGGTATACATACACCTTTTGACAACAGCAGTGCTGGCGATATTATCCATTTTTTGCAACGGATCCACGACTCGGCATGGTTCGTACGCAATCGGCCGCAGTCCTGTCGAACTAAAGCATAATTAAATGGCTTCCATGTAACGGTTATCGCAAAAGGTCTTCAGCCTCTCCATATATATGTATGGAACCTGGAGCTCTGGCACGGCGCAAATAAACTCTGCCAGCGCACCACGACTAGTACCTGAGCTCACCCTTGCCTGTGGCATTTCATTGGTCAAGCCCGCCCCGTGACGTAAAAGAATCGAGTCTTCGTACTGCTGATGCATCGAGGCCCGAGGGCACGTCGAGAGTCGAGATGCAACGTATTATTAATTGTCGAGGGCAGCGAAAGTGTATGGCCGTGGAGGATATATATGTGAAGTCGAAGGAATACCTCCCAGGTACCAGGAACAAAGATCGCAAGCTCCCTCGACATGGATATCTCCCCAAACAGCAGCAGCCCCGGGCGATATGTGGCTGTTGGTGTGTGACCCAAAGCGGTGGGATTCGGGTCACTTGATGGGTCTATGAGCTATGAGAGGAAGAAAAAGATCATCGACTCTACAGTATCCACTTACGACTCGTCCTTCGTCTATGCATATGAAAACTACGCCATTCAAGTCCTGCCACTCTGACAATCTGGTGATTGAATGATTATTTTCGGTGACTTGTTTTTCGTGCCTTGCATTTTGCAGATGCGAAAGTATCCTATTAGTCTATCTGTGGTTCCCAAGTCAAGTATCAGGCAGGTTGAAACCTAGATCGCATCCATTGGGTGATGGTCCAGCTGGAAAATGAGATCTGCCAAGGACCTGCATTAAACAGGCCATGATAACCTTCCCTTCCCTTCCCTTCCCTTCCCTTCCCTTCCCGAGTAGATTTGCCTTGCTGGGCCATCTTCGTGGGCAAGGCCATGTAGATGAATTATGGTTGGTCATCCGTGACTGTTGGTGGGATGATAGAAGCAAGGACTGGTGGACCTGGTCAGCTTACTCTTCTTGTTTTTTGCAATTAATCAATCATAGGCTGCGCTTCGCATGAACTAAATGATGCTATCCATCTTCGGTAGTAGACTTCTCATCAACACATGGACTGGTTGCGAATTCATATATCATCATTCGATATCTCGTTTAGAGTGCGACTCGAGGAGTCAATGAAGGGGAAGGGGAAACCAGGCGAGCGTCCTTATTATTTTTTCTCTTTTGGGCGGGTCTTTTGGCGGTGAGACGATTATAAGAAGCTTAGCGCCTCTGCCCCGCTGCTCGATTGCTTATCGAGTGCTCGAGTAGCTCGGAGGGAATAAAAGCGCACAAGGCGTGTCGTCAGCCATGTGCGAATCAAGGGCCAAATGAACGAGTGAATGCTTCCCACCGCATACTCGTAGAAGGCGAAAAGTAAGATCCGATACGATACCGACCACAATGTCATATTCGCGACTCACAAGGAGGCTCTCAATGCGTTTGCAGCACCACATCATCAAGAATACTGTAATATTGCAGACGCGCATGTAATAAGAAGGAGGTTCCCCACTCATCGCAAACAAATGCTCGAGTAGTAGTATATCGTACGAGGGGTAAAAGATACTTATTCCTGAAGGTAGGATAGATCCACTCTATGGATATATAGGACGATGACATGCATTCTTCGCTGAAGTATACTTATTAGTATATTGCACCGACTGCATATGCTGCAAGCCGGAGCAGTTCAGGTAAGGGACAGGAACAAAAATCCAGCATCCTCGTTAGTGGCTC
>NGKF01000015.1:726763-754933 GCA_002162555.1 Monilinia aucupariae | reverse complement strand
TTTCAAAGCAGGCGGTATACTGTTCCTGGAAATTTAGATTACCCGCCGTCATCATGTCAGCGACTGATAAAGGGTACAACCAACTCAACATTCAAGTTCCGAGCCAGCGACTCGAGGAAGGCATTAAAATGGATCCAAGGCTCCCACACTTGTCGTTCAGCTTTTGCTCGACGAAGTATGATGTCTATGAACGTACGGCTTGGGTTGTATGGCCGACGGGGCGTATTTGAACTTTGAACGTGGAAAGGTACGGATGCACCTATGTCCGGAAATATCTTGGTATTATAAATACAGTACGAGCATAACAGTTTTGCTTTACTCGTAATCATATTCGAGTACCTTTATTCGACAGCTTCCCCATCATCCAACAGACCCCATCTAGGTCTTGTCCCTTTCGCTTATCGTTACACTCTCATGAGACGAACAAAAGGATTCGTAAGACTCGTTAATAATAACAGCAATTAACTCTATCTATACTGATAAAATCCCCCAAATCTTTCGAAGAACCTTTCCATGAAATATACTCCCCTTCCAAGAAAGAGTATAGACTTGTATCTACCTAGCATCTACCTAGTCTCTACCTAGTCTCTACCTCATACTCGAGTAATTAGTGTCTACTCCATAATATCTGTCACTATCCTCTCATGATTATCTACTCGAGTAGCTAATCATCCTCTAATCATCCTCTAATCATCCTCTAATCATCGTCTAATCATCATCTAATCATCATCTAAAAAAAGACCAGAGAGCGTTAGTATGAAAGTATCTCCCACCCCATTAATTCTTTGGCCCTCCACTCTCAAGTAGTCAGGAAGGCAATCGAAAAATCCCTTGACTTGATAATTTATGACATTATTATATCTCCTAGTGTCTGACGCATTAATTGTCAAGGTTCTTCTGTTCAGGTGTTCTCTGTCCTTGTTCCGAATCCTTCCTTCCTCACAATTTTGGTTCCCTCTTATTAACCTTATTTATTATATTCCTCTTGTGCCCCTTCATTTTTGAAGCACGAGAAGGATTAGCCCTCACCAAATCTATAGACCCGAATAGAATTGATCTTCTTCTCCTTCTTTTCCTTCTTGTCCTTCTTCTTCGCCTCACCACCTCTCATCGAACGAAGCCTTGCCTTGGAATCATTCAACAATCCATCGAACACATAACCCCCAGGCCAAGCGTCAAGACGTCCAAAACAAAAATCCATATCGCGGATCCTAAGACTCGTCTAAAGAAAGAACACAACCCTTGCAGATCTTTCGCAATCATTTCATCTCGCGGCAAAGGCTGTTGACATTCTCCCGGTCGCATACCACCTTTTCCTTGTCCCCCGCCATCCCTCTTATCGACATAATTATCGCCGTTACCTGGATAGCCTACACATAAGTAGTGAAGCTTCGGAAGGAAAAAGAAGTCCTCATCTTTTGTTTCATCGTCACGATACCTCTTACGACTTCGGCCGCACGTCAGGCTGTATCGATTTTTGACATCGTTTCCCGGTTGCAAGAACCTGCGGAGCTGCATCCCTTTGGAACCAAGCCTCTAACCTGGGTATACTTTGCATCCTGCTTACGAATTCCATAACGCAGTCTTATCTGTCTTGATGCGGTGACTGAGATACGATCTACATGACCTTATCCCTCTCATCCTCTACACGTCCTTCTACCGCGACCACCTCTCTCATTGAGCCCGCAGTGATCACATCACTATCGCCCATCAAAATGTCTACCGGTTCTCCATCATCTCGGGAGCCAGGATTTAGCCCAAGGAACGGCCCCTCCTTCCCTCCGATAAGTGGCAATCCTATGAATCACCTCAATGGTTCCGAAGTTGAGGGAGCATTCAACCGGCACAATCTCCAAGAGACGACCCCTACGACGCCGCGGCCCAACACCGCACCAAATATCCAACCTCAGCCGATGCATGGAAGTGAAGATGCAGCAACTACTATGCCAGCAAATTTTGGAGCCACCTCGAACGCCCTCGCGAATCAGAGACCCCTTCCGCTCCCTTTTAATGCCGCTGCGTCCGTTCCTGAAACCGTTGAAGGGTTAACATCGACCCTCAATAGAGGCGATTCGACAAGGTCAAATAATTCTGGCGCCACTGAAGATGTTGATATGGATGAATCCGAAGATGAGAGCGAGACTGGCGATGGTTCAAGGCCTAAAAAGAAGAAGAAAGTTAGGATCTTCAAGTGCATTGACTATCCGCCATGCAAACTTGAATTTACGAGAAGCGAGCATTTGGCACGACACATAAGGTAAATTCACTACACTCTGAAGCTCTCCACAACAAACTAAAGATGGCTAACTTTGGATCATTTCTAGAAAACACACAGGAGAACGTCCTTTTACATGCCATTGCAACCGCAAATTTTCTCGAATGGACAATTTGCGCCAACATGCTCAGACGGTGCATGTTAACGAGACAATTCCACCCGACTCTTTGGCAGCCAGTGGCACAAGATATCCCAGGCAACCTCGCAATGATAGAGCTAGGCCTTCTCAAAATAGACCGAGAGCAGCTACAGCTAGCGGCCATGCGCCTATACATCGTGGCCACCAACGGAACTCTCAATCCACTTCGAGCATAGCCTCCTTTACATCCACTTTTAGTCAAACTAACAGCTTTAGAGGACGCCCGCCTCCTCTGCAGATGGGTACTTGGGCGGCAAATAGCCCTTCGGCATGGCGCCCCAGTACACCGGGAGAATATACGCCCACCTCTGCTACATTTTCAACTGGTCAAAATAGTCCCCGATTCCCGTCTGGTGTCCAATCACCTACGGTGGGCCCCTATTCACGACCGGCTAGCTATCATGATGGACATCTTACACTTAGTCGAAGATCATCTGTGCCTGCGGTTGCGAACCCATTTTCCCCGTCGGGCCTTCTTTATCATTCGGGAACTGCACAAACCTTCTCTGCAGCCGTGCCCTATTCCCCAGGTATGGTTTCAAGTCCTGCAACATCGTCAGCGGGTACAGGACATGTAAGAAGAGAATCGATGCCTGTCAATCATTCAGACATGGACAGCAGAAGGAGAACATGGCACCCAGATACTGCTTCGACCTACAATAGCAGAATGCAGTATGTTATGACCTCTAACCACCCCGCGAATGGTCCCGTTCCTCAGCCATCTGCCATCCTCCCAAGCAATGCTCCTCCGATGGAACCTGTCAAACTCCCTGGAATATCAAGCTTTGACCCCATAATAAAAGGGGCTACCTCGCCTCATCGTGCTCCAAGCCCAATGATGATTGACAGGGCAAACTCTTATCACCAGCTAAGCCCTACGATGGTCGAATTTGGCTCTCACCGCCAGCCGAGACCTTTCATGGTTGAGTCAGCCTCCTACCGCCAACCAAGACCTATGCAAGTCAGAGAACGACCTCTTAGCTCTCATCTTGAGCAACAATTCAATCACCTAGAGATTCAAAGCCCGCCACATGGGGATGCGGCGACGTGGGCTTCAGATACAGCTCGTGCAGTTCATGCTACTGCAGAGCAATCGAAAGCAAATCAACCACGAGTTATGTTTGATCAATCAACATATGGTCCTCGATCTAGGCCATCTTCATCATATCACCAGCACACTGCTAGTGCCCCTGTGAATGCGTACAGGCCAGATAGACGGGATGGGTGGTACCATGGACCAGCACCACCTCGCCAGGCTCATGACTACAGAGTTCAAGGGACTTCCCCAGAAGGATCGAGTAGTTCCGAAGGTGCTGCCCCTATAACTCCACAGAGTGCCACCGCAGCAGATTACAACCCTGCCATTCTCAGATCAAACGGCTACCCTGAGGAAACCCCTCGAGCCGTTCGTTCTCAACAGCCAATCATTCATCAGTACAATACCCAATCGAATGGCAGTGAACCTTCCTATACATATGGGCCTCCTACATCAACTCAAAATATGTTCCAGCCTCAGCAACTTCCCAAGCCAACCGAACAGACTTACAGAAACGGTCTTGACACTTTGGCCGCCGTTGCAATAAGAAGCGATCAAAACACCTTTTGAAGAGTTGGGTTCGTTGGCTCATAAATTTTGCGTATATATTACACCTCGACTCAATCTCTCTTTAAAGATACCCGACTCGCATTCCATTAAAAGAACTTAACGAAATTATGAAACAAGACACGGTTTATCCTCACGATTCCCTTTTTTTCTACATCTACCGGGAAAGGGACATTGGGATATGATAGCGTTGGTGTTCGGATTTTTTACATTGATATCTCTATTTGTCTTGTCTGTTTTCCAGACTTCGTGTATGTGTCGATACCATGATACGTGCCATACAGCGTCTCTCGCCCTCAGTACTTTAGGACCTACTCCTGTATTCCCAACACTGTTTCTTTAGCATACGGGCATGGCATGTTCGACCGCTCTCTCCATCCAGCAGAATGCAATGCCGGAATTGTCTGAATCCTCATTATGTTCAGATCCTTGTTACGATTTTCATTCGCCGACTTGGAAGAAGCATGGGATTAATTCCAGTACTATCTTCTTTGTGTTGGGGTCTGAGCCTTAGGTCTGCTTTCTGAGTCAATGTTATGAATTGCTTTGGGTTTACTTTGTTTGAATTAGCGTCACATTGGAGACTTCAGTTGTTGTTTCTAGCGTCAGTATAAGCCAGGCTAGGCGGTACTGTCGTCGGGATTTTTTTGGTGGCAAGCTTGGCTATGGCTATGAGATTTTTACTTTTGATACCTCTATACCCAAATGCTACATTCGATCATCCACGCGTTGTGTTTCTTTGCAATTTCATTTTTCATTTTTCATCTTACGTCTAATGTTGTAGATGTATGTGTGTGCTGCCCATTAATACAATGGACTGCATGAATGTTACACGCCAGAATCATGAGGGCTTAGAATGCATTTGGGGGTTGATATGATGTCATGAGATTATGGCATGAGCTGGCAGGCGGGAATTTTGCTTTCGTTCGTTTGGCATTGACTTCTTATTGACTTTTTCATACGGGGGCCTGTGAGGATGAACTGTTTAGAGTAGCGTTGTGCGGGATGAGATATATTGAGTTTACTTGGATTGTGCATATTTGCTTTCGTGTAGTTAAGTATCTTGCTTGATAGTTCAATATGATTGGATAATAATGGGTACCAAACTTGGAACTGACGTTCTATGGGAGTGAGTGCGTGAGTTGGTGAAGGGGAAAGGGAAAGGGAGAAAAAAAAAAAAAGCTTGCAAGGTGAAAGGGTTTTCGGGAGAATAGGTGCATATCGCGGCAGTGGAGTGGGGTCTTTCGCGTCTGCATAAACCTTCTTTGTTCATATTTGTGTACACAGTGTATACGGGAGTACACGGGCGTTTCATGTAGATGTATAACATCTTACGCGGCATGGTTGTGCAAAGATACGGCAGGCGTTATGCAAATGCAAATGCACATGTAGATGTACATGTACATGTAGATGTAGATGCAAAAGGGTATATGCACATCCCAACCTCTTGTTTTCACCCCCCTCCCTATCCCAAAGTTCCCACCCGGACCCGGCTAGCCCAGGTGACTCTTTGAGACTTTGAGACTTTGGAGGCTTTTCGCCACGATGAGGCGGAGATATGGGTGGATGGGGGATGGGTGGATGGGTGGATGGGTAGGTGGGGNGGGGGGCTTTGTTCGTGGAGGGGGATATTTCTGCCGAGTGGATTTTGGGATTTTGGTCATTGGTCATTGGTTATTTGTGGGATTGGGGGATGGGGGTGGGAGGGAAACTACGTGTGTATGTATGTACGGCTTCAGGAGTAAGGGCTCAGGACCAGTGGTGCTTTGTGCTTTGTGCTTTATGCTTTGTGCTCTCATCTCTTGAGGCGAAAATTCGCATCGTCTTCCTGTAATCGTGACCGGTTGGGTTTATGGTGTGCATGCGAACGGGTGGCGAAGGATGGGGAAGGATGGGACGACGACGCTTTAAGGTTTTTGAAAGGGTGGGTTTCAGATTGTGGGTGGGGGGTTGAGGTTGGGGTTGGTGTTTGATTTCAAAAGGTGTGTGTTTTTGTTTTGTGTTGTTTTGTGTTGTTTTGTGTTGTGCTATGTGGTGCTGTGTGGTGGGTTGGTAGTGAGTGAGTGAGTGAGTGAGTGGATAAGTGAGTGGGAGGAGAGGAGGGACTTTTGGGGATGATTTGTTGAAGATGGGTATGGGATATAGGGGGTGTAAAGGGGATGGGGATGGGTGAATGGGATGAGGGTGTATGTAGAGGGGATGTTTGTTGATGGGTGAATGCGATGGATGATTGAGAAGGGAAAGCGGATAATTATAGTGGGAGATGTATGGGGAGAGCTGGTTGATGATGGAATAATTGGATCTGGATTGGCATGCACCTTTTCTTATTGCTATCGTTAGCTATATTAGTCCCTCTAATCTCGATCTACTAGTGCTGCTGGAAGGCGTTCAAGTCCGTCTGCTCGCTCATTCGATACAGGTTTTGAAAAGATCTCCCTTGGAATCTTCAAATTCTCATCAGAAGGATCTACAGAAGCGAGTACAATAATTGGCCTCCCCTCCCTCTCCCCCCCTTATCTTAGCGTGCTGATTTGAATACCTCCTGGCAGCACGAGTAAGAGGGGGTTCAAATGTTTCATTCCAGCTGCGTGGCGGGATCGCTGCTAGAACACAGAATACTGTACAGAAGCTGACGAGATAGTGGGATGGGTCGACACGCTTGTCAGACTTGAGGCGGAGGGCGGAGGGGGCTTCTCATTGGTGCAGGACTGCTGGAGTTATGGATGGATGCATGCACACGAGTGGAGCTTCGAGTCTCACTGGAGGAGGGGTAAACGGATAAGGGTACCTTGGGTGGATGTCGAACTTCGTTTTCCTTCGAATGGTGCATCAGGGGTGCCGTCAGATGTGTCCTAGTGTTCATTGCAATTGCAGAAGGAAGTCCTTTGAAGTGGCGTATCTTAGGGGAAACTACTGGAGGAATGGTGTTGGCGTGGTCGAGGCGAACGATGTTACACTCTTCGATCGTGAGGAATGATGCGACTGGTTCCTCGTTTGTCCTCTATGTTTATCATGGAAGCTTCGGTAATGGGTGCCGGTCGTTTTCTTTGGCCCAGTGATGCGTTTCTGTTGATTAGGTGACGATATGTCTAACGGTGGTTGGTTATGTATGCGTAGATGCGACGTAGCTGTGGTCAGCAGGAGGGATAATGTGATGCAGAGAGGCGAATCGGGATGTTAAGTTTTTCAGCGCTTGCTGGTAGGGTTGCTGGCCTTTTAGATTTGGGGGGTAGTATGTTTTGAGCTGTGAATCTTGAATCCAAGAGTTCCAAGTCGATGCTACATTAGGGGGATCTCGTCTAGTGATGGCTGCGATCGAGTGATTGTGCTGGGGCGTTGGCCTTCATCGTTCAAGTCTACCCTGTCTCATGTGATATTCTTCTACTTGCTAGCTTGCTCAGAGTATTTACCCGGGTGGAGGCTGTGATCGGCATATCTTTCTGGTACTGGTATCCTGGGGTGCATGAAATCATAGGCGGAGACCGGATGTCATACATTGGGAATCGCTGGTTGATGGCCACGAAACTTGTTTCGACAAGCGCATACCTGGTAAATGTGCATATAGAACCGAAGGTTTCAGCAGCTGGCTTGGCGCCATCTTATTGAATCTATGATTCTGGTGTTTTAGTTACCGCAATATGTGTAGACGGAGATCAAGACGATGCGGAATGTCATCCTACCGCTACTTTATCTTTGCCTTCAACATCACCCTTTTTACCAGTCATTACATTCTCTGTCAGAGCAGAGATGTAGCAACCTTCTCATCCTTGGGCACCTAGTCCACTTTTTACCCTGCATGCCACTGTAAATTGTTCTTCTTCTTCTTCTTCTTCTTCTTGTCATTATCTTCTGCTTGAAAGCTAACTTCTTGCTCGACTTTAGGTGAAGTTACCAGATTATTTTTGACCTTCCACTCTGCCTTGTATTTCCTTCAATCTTTCTCATAGTCTTTACCCTTCAAATAGTTCTCCCTGTTCCCATTATATCCATCGCAATGCCCTGCCTCACACCACCAGTTGCATCTCGCCTTCCACTCATCTACCCATTTATTCCTCTCTTCCACTCTCACTTCTCCTTCTGGCACAATCATACTCCCGTTTTCCTTTGACTCAAGGGTTCCAATTGCATCTTTGTATGCTGGGAGCTCTGGCTCTATCAAGCCGTAATTTGTAACTCTTCCTCCCACGGAACCGAACATTCAAGTTGAAGTGTTTGAGCTGTGATAAAAGTGAATTGGGGGACTTGTCCGATGTTCTCTATATATATCTGTAGGATCGAAGGAAGGGAGAAGGTTGTTAGAACTATCACCGGGGCTAGAATCAAACAGCTCACCTCATCCATCATTACAGGGTTTAAGAGGGAGAAGGAAAACACCCATCGCATCACCCCAATCCTGACAATGGACCCCAAAAGCCACCTCGAAAACACATCTGCTACCTTTCTTCATTTTAACTCGTTGTTCACGCCGTTGTTGTCCATAAATTCGATCATTCCCAAACATCATGATTATCTTTGGATTTTTACTCGTACAGCATCGAACTATGCTAACTCACCTAGCCTAGAGCGCGACTGTATCTGTACGCCATGCCTTCCTTGTAAGTACCTAGATATCCCAAATAGGTCAACACTTTCTACTTTGTTAACTTTAGGTCGAGTGAGCTACATCTTTCTTATAATCGCAAAGATTATAGAGATATCGTCTAAGATACTCCTCCCACTTGGCAAAACAACCTTTTGTCTAAACCACTTTTGTAACATCAGCTTTCAATTTCATTATCTGAAGATAATTATCGTTTATGGAAAATCACCAAGTTACATCAATATGGCGGTTGGCTCATCAATCACAGAACATACTGCGAGTCCACTGCCATTATACAGCCCAGAATATCGTCCCTTAGATCGCACGAAAAACGAACGAGTTCGGCCTCCTTGAACTTCTCCCAGTAATCGACCCTGACCCAAAGGTCTCCGATCCTATACCATTGCCTTCCGAGCCTATTCAATGTCAGCTTCAATATGAATCCTTTTCCACCATCAAAGGTCGAGTCAACAAAAAAGGGAACAGTCTGGAAGTGTGAACGGATGTAGTGGATCAACCCATGAGCAAATTTTCGGTAGAAAATGAAAGTAGACACCTATTCGGCGAAAATAGGATGAAAGTGCTTACCAAGGCTTACCAGTGGTCGCAAGCGACAATGGATGCATAGGGCTCAGGAGACTTCGGAGTTGAAAAGCGTTCGTTCGAAGATTGGCTAGGGACATGGATCTGGAACCCCTTGACTGATAAAGAGAATCATACTGAACAGAATCCTTCATCATACTTTGCTCTCTCATATGCCCGGAATAGGACATTACCAAGGTATCATGAAAGAAAAAGGATGGATTTTGCTCGGGATGATGGCTACTGCATCGGGAATGACCATGAGAGAGTTTCTGGAAAAGCACAATTCGGGTACAACGGTTATCGAGGAATTGATTGTGAAGGCTGGTGAGGTTGCATGTGAAGATGTGAGTATCACCGTGGATGAGAAGCCGTTCTAGTTAGCCAGAATTTAGAGCTAGCCCTGCGTACATGGCGGGAAATCCCGGAAATATCCAGCGCGACTCGACTTTGGGTTGATGCACTCTGCGTGGACCAGATGGATGTTGAGGAGAAAAACTTGAAGTTGAGCGCATGGGGAAGATATATCGAAATGCTGACTGAGTGATATCATATCTGGAAGAGGAAGACCGTTATTCTGGCTTTGCTCTTGTATATATGGATAGTATTGGCAGGGTAACGAAGCCAATGCGGAGTGGTCTCCCAACTTTATTCTTGACAAAAGCGCGAATGATAGAAACAATGGCTATGTCAACAGCCGAGCTTTTGAACCGAACGTACTTCCTCAGGCTTGGGTTGTCCAGGAGGCTGTTTTAGGTGGCGATAGAAGCATTTCAATTTGCGGTTCAATGATATTTTGATGGAGAAATATATTACAGAGTGTGAGGATCTTGGAGGGTGGCACATGGGGCAACATGGGAGTTCCTTTTTGCAATACAATACCTGCGCACGGGAATCAAAAAGTTCCTGATCTTGAGAGATGCAGATGTTGATCTTCGGCACCATGGCGATGAAGGGGCAATTCTGAAGCTCGATGATTCTTGGTTTTGTATCCCCAGTAGCAAGATAGCTGCAGATTCGAGAGATTGCATTTATGGAACGATGAACCTTTTCCCCGAGAAACTCCGTAGTTTGATAAATGTCGACTACGCACTAAGAACATCGATTTTCAGGTTCGCTGTAAGAGATAGAGAGTTGTTATTACATTCAAGGAAGTTTTAGATTGAAATCATGCTGTAGAAATAGTCAGAATGTGGGTTTGTTGATGTGAAGACAACTAGTAGTAACATGCAAAGTATGAATAACCCATCATCAGAAAATTCTTCGCCATCATAATAACTTAGCCCTCATCATCAATTTAACATTGAGAATTCGCAATGAGGTGTTCTCAAATATATGGCTCGTCGTTATTATTTCATGATTGCGGCAGATGGTAGGGTAAATGCCCTAAGATGCTAATACCCCCGAGTCAACACACTTTATATACCATACCTAGTGTACGCCAGATTGGACACCTAAGAATAACAACCAAGTTACTACTTTATGATATCAAATACTTAGTTATATTATTAAGGGCCTACTACTCGTACACACTTAGCTTGCTCTAAACCCAACAGCGTCATCGTTTCAACTCATCAAGTGAATGACTCAGTGCTTACTCGGAGAAACCTACTCGTAGTAAGCGAAAACAAAGGAGAAAATTCGCTAGGTCTTCCTTTCATCTTTTAACGTATCTTCTACCAGTATACTCTTGTGCTCTATGAGTACAATACAATGGCTGAAGAATCATAAAACTTGGCCAAAGAAAAATATTCTAATCTTTGGCCCCAACCTCAACCCCAACCCTCTTTCCGCACAAATACAAATACCACCAAAAGAAACGATAGATCTAGATTATCATTAAACATGCACATACTTAACACAGCGAATTACGAGTATTCTCTAAAAGTAAATCATTAATAGAGATAACCTAATAATACAATAACCCAAAAATAACTCAATCCAGTCTCAATAAACCAGCATATACTCGAGTATATAAAAAAAAACAAAGAAAACAAAGACTTAACAAACTAAGTTTCTAGATCTAGAGTACTTATACAATACAATCAATACTCTATTTTCGTAAGTTAATGTTATGCAAAAGATGATTAATTTTATAATCTCCCCCTTTTTTTCCCTCGCTTTCTCTCTCATCCCTTTATATCCCTTCACAATACCTTTACAATAAAATACGAGTATAATAAAATACAAAATAAAAAAGAAATTCAAATTCTCGCAAATCGCAAATCGCTCTACACTACACTACACCATACCATACCATATTATACCATACCATACTATACCATACTACTTCTCTATACATACTTCCCCAAAATCTCATCCATTACTTAACAACACTCAATACCACCTAACATCATCATCTACCATACCTCACCCAATGCTATACTAATACCCACCCATACTTCTCCAAAATACCCTTCTTTTATCTCACTTCACCTCACACTACATCCCATATCTCAGCTTTTTTCACTTTACCTCCTTACACCCAGCATCCAACATCCAACATCACCTCCTCATACCCGCATCGCATCCAGCATCCCACTCAACATCACCTCCTGACACCCATACCCACACGCACTCAGCACCCAGCATCCCATCCCATCCCATCCTACCCATCCCATCTCATACCCATACCATACCATCCAAAAAAAGCAAAAAAAACCCTCACAATAAATAAAAATCCCCCATCCCCATCCCCATCCTCATCCCCATCCCAATCCTCATCCCAATCCCATATTTACACCTCCTCTCACCTCCTCTCACCTCCTCTCACCTCCTCTCACCTCCTCTCACCTCCTCTCACCTTTTCTCACCTCCTCTCACCTTCTCTCACTTTCTCTCACCTCCTCTCATCTCCTTTCACCTCCTCTTACTTTCTTTCACCTCCTTTCACCTCCTCTCACCTCCTTTCACCTCCTCTCACCTCCTTTCACCTCCTCTCACCTCCTCTTTTCTCATCTCCTTTCACCCAATCTAACCCCAATCTAACCCCAATCTAACCCCAATCTAACCCCAATCTAACCTCAATCTAACCCCAATCCCAATCCCAATCCCAATCCCAATAGGAAAAGAAAAAGAAACAGGAAACCAAAAAGAAAAGATAAAAAAAACAAGATAAAAAAAAAACAATAAAAAAGATGAAACAAAATCATTCGTTCGTGAAAAAGAGAAACCAAATAAGAAATCAAACAGGAAATAGAAACAGGAAACAAGAAAAAAAGTTTCAAAGTGTATACATATATGAATATATTTTAATCTCATATATTTCGTGAAAGAATCAAAAAACGACGAATATAAAATTGATTCATTCATCTATTTATCCATCCATCAACTTCTACTCTAACTCTCAAGATGAAAACTAATTACTCAAAGTAAAACTACTTCCCTTCTGCTCATATATATTGTATTCATTCAACTGCGTTCTGTATGTGGTTTCTATCTTCCGGGTATTTAGTATGCGTCTTTCTTCATCATGAATGCCTGAAAGTAATCTCTGCTCAACATACTCCGTGAATTCCACTTGCCAACCAATTCCATCCATGCCATCGCTACGCCTCCAAAATATTCCAAACCATCCCCTCCCCCCCAAACCAGTCGCTCAATTCGTCATCATCTTCCCTCTCCGGTACTGGGTGCACCAGGAACCATATCCAACACCTCCAACTTATCAGGCATCTCCTCTCGATTCTTTCCCTCCACCACACCAATTGGTCCCAAATCTGCTGCATTCATATCTCCACCCCCTAACAATGCGACGCTGCTGATAACATCCACAGGCTCCAAAAGATGCCACCTGGCCAATGTTGGTTTGCTTGATGCTCCCACAGTAACTGTAAAGACGTGGTCTGCATTGAGGTCACTGTTGTTCAATGCTCTGAACATATCCTCATCGGTAGTATCATCTCCAGCACAAAAAGTAAATTCAGGAGCTTGTCCGACTTCTTTGCCGTAGGAGTCAACGAGACGTTTAGCAATGGAACCTTTATTGATAAAGGTTGGGCGAACTTCAAGATTGGCTTTACCGGTCATAACTTCGACATCCCAAGCTTTTCCGACGGTGGACTCAAGTTCCTTTTGACATTCGCGAGACATGCGCTCCCCAAGTTCAGGATCCGAGGGACGGTAATGCCATGTTAAAGCGCAGCGTTTGCGTTCAATGAAGGAACCTGTTTTGGTTAGATACAATCGGATGAAGGTTTCAATGGTACTAACCTGGAGTCTTCTCGGTATACTTCTGGAAACACTCCATCACTTCCTTTTGCCAACCCATATCAAACGTCTCAGCTAAGTTCTCCCATTTTTGACTCCCTGGATGACGCATGAAACTACCGTGTTCAGCACTAAATCCTAATTCTGGAATATGTCCCAAGTGTTGTCCCAGGAAATCTTGGTCTCTACCACTAATAATCCAAATGGAGTTCTTGGGGTCCGCTGCGAGAGCTTTCAATGTGCGGTACAATTTGTCAGAAGGTAAAGCTGCGGCGGGGTCTCTAACGATAGGTGTGAGAGTCCCGTCATAGTCAAACATAAACAACCTCTTGTTAGCGGATCTGTATTGAACCAGCATGGAGGCTTTATCCAAGAGGGGTGTTGAGAATGCATTACTATCGGAACTAATTTTGGTGATTAATGTTCGAATAAGACTCTTGGTCCAGACTTGAATATCGTTTTTGAAGATATAGTCAGATAGTTTCTTGTGATTATCTGCCTTCTTCTGTGGTGACATGCTCAACGCATTATCAATGTTGTCGGCGACAGTGGTCATGTCCCATGGATTGATGTGAATTGCCGAACCCAAGACGGCAGCCGATCCAGAAAATTCGGATATGATCAAGGGACCATGATTTTCTTTCTGACAAACAACATACTCCAAACTTGTTGTGTTCATGCCATCACGCACACTGGTGATTAAGCCAACATCTGCCACACGAAGAAGAGCAAAGTACTCTTCTTTTGAAAGATATTGAGGATAATGTTGAACGGGAGAGAAACTCAAGGAGCCATAAAGACCATTGATCCTGGAAACAAGTTCAGCAACATTAGCCGCGATTTTGTTCCCAGAGTCCTCTCTTTCTTCCTCAACACTGGTTGGGCTTGTGACCTGTACCAAAACCACCTTCTCACGCCATTCTGGATAGTTTTCCAAGAAACGTTCAAAGGCCATAAGCTTTTGTGCAACACCCCTGACACTGTCAAGGCGATCTCGACCAACAATGATTTTTTTGCCGGCATACAATTCCTTCAACGCTGCGACCTTCTCATCAATCGCAGGATCTCCGAAGGCGAGCTTCTCAACCTGTCGTGCATCGATTCCGATTGGGAAAGCTGCAACGTCACATCTTGCACCATATGCTTCGACACCTGCACTCGTTGATGGGAATCCCAGAATACGAGTACAGCAAGAATTAAAGTGCCGAGTGTAACTGAATGCTTGTAACCCAACCAAATTGGCGCTCAACACACCCTCCAATAACTCCTTCCTTCTCGGCAAGCATCGAAGGAACTCGCTACTGGGGAACGGAATGTGTAGATAGAAGACAATGCTCATATGTGGAACAGATTGCCTCAACATGCTAGGAAGGAGTAAAAGGTGATAGTCGTGAATCATAACAATGTCGCCTGGTTTGTAGATCTCAAGGATGCGATCTGCAAACTTTTTGTTCATCCGATAATAATCGGCCCATGATTGTCGTTCGTGTCGACCATTTGTAGGTTCATGTTGTTTATAATGGAAGAGGGTATACAACTCATGCTCAGCGAACCTTCTCCATCTTGCCTGGTCTTTCAAACAGACGCTCCCATCCTCGCTAGTATCTGCATCGTCACATAACCAAACGGGTACAATCCTTCCATGCTTTTCGTGTGCAAGTTGTCTCTCGAGCCGTTGTCTATCTTCACTTGTAATAAACAACCCATCATTTTCTGCTACCGTTGGAGGCATAGTGACGCCATCCACTGGAATTGGTGCAGAGCTCTTGTTGAAAGGGACTCTGTTTGTTGGGGGTGGTGATTGTATAGGATGACCTCCAAGTGGAGGGGTCGCTGGAGGTGTGAGATCTTCCACCGGGCTAATTTCTCCCGTCCAGCCAACGAGGGTATGATTCCATGGCGATTCTTCCGAGGCAAGATATTTGAAGGAGTCGAATTGAGAGGAGCCACCATGTCTCTGCGACCATGTCTGTGCGATTGTTAGTACCCGAAATGTTCGCCACGAAACCATCCTCACATACCCAATCTGAGCCTTTTCGATACATCAAGGATTGTTGTATACAAAAAGTCGCCGAAATTATTCCTCCCGTCAAACCCAAAGATGGATGCGCAGCTCGCGGATCTAGGTCTGATAAGGAACCTTTTCTCTCGCGACCGGATGACGTGCTCATTCTGCGAAGAACTTCCTGATTTGATAAAGTGCCAGGAGTGGCATCCAATGGTGATCTACCCATGGCTCTCTGAGAGTGCTTGAAGCCCTGCAAGAAGTAGTTCTCCTCGTCGGTATCAGATGATTTATTGTCTACCTTATCGTCTTCGTATGTCCCCAAATGAATGCCTGGTGTAACTGGGACGTTTGTGACCGATGGACTTAAACCTGGGTGTCGAGTAATCTGTTTTCTGGGAGCTTCCGGTCTTCGTGGAGGAGGGGTCACTGCCGACGCTGGCGACTCGGTGAAGGCTGGGCTCAACGAGTCTTTCTTGTTCTCTGCCATGATGAAATGTAAGTAAAGAAGATTATTTGGGAATTATATTGGCAGGATTTTGTCAAGAGAAAGCATGAAGAGGAGCGAAGAAAAGAAGACGCGGGGGTATTTATTGAGGGAGTGTTGAATGATATGATTTTTGGTAGAGGATCTAATGGAGGGGTCGAGAGAGAAATAGTTATCAAGCCCCCAAAGATTCACCTCGTGTCTCCGATCGGACTCCTTTGATTCGAGCCGATTTGGGTTACATGCAAACCCTTTCGAGTAGAAACGTGGTCAAGTGATTGGCATGCGGAAGGAAAGAAGGAAGGAGTGATCGCGGGCATATATGGAAAAGGAGCGAACGAGATAGATGGATGGAAATGTAGCGCACCTGCTTTCCTGCTTTCCTGCTTGGATTTCTGACCGGCACCCTGCCCAGTTACCACTTCCCGGAGTGAAAGGCTCAGGTCGTACAAGGTGAGGTGACGTAATGATGCTGTGCGCGCCGCCCACGAGTTATATCAAAGATATAATATTCCTTGGCCGCTTTCGTTTAAATATATATTAATCTTATCGGACGATGGACGATGGACGATGGACGATGGACGATGGACGATGGACGATGGACGATGGACGATGCAGAGGGGAGAGTATGTGAATATTTGAAGCTATCTGGAGATTGGAGACGGGAAGGTTTCTGGAGGGGAAGGGGAAGTAGGTTTTTGAGGGAAAAGGAGGAGGAGGAGGAGGAGGAGTGGAAGAAGAAGAAGAAGAAGAAGAAGAATTAGGTTTGAGTGCACGCTTCAGGAGTGACATAACGCTATCAAATAATTCATGTGATAGCTAGCTGCTTTCTACGGTCGCTAGGACCAGAGGGGCTAGCCCATTCTCCTGCTTCTTCATTTACGAGTACTAGCGATTAATTATCTGGGCCCCGGGGTTTTTATACAGGAAAGTGGAGTGGGGTGGGGGAGAAGGGATGAGGATGAGGATGAGGATGAGGATAGAGGACACCTTCGAGAGGCCATGATGGGTCTTGATTGGACGATGGACCACGGATTAAGTGGATTGTTGAGTGGGTTCTCGAGTGTCGGTGTCGGTGATACCAAGAATGGACCTCCGCCAGGTCTTTGGGGCCGTGACCGTGCTTTTCGCTTAGTTCACCAGTTTCCCATGGAACATCGGAATGTCAACTCTTTCTCTACTCAACCTTCAAGTTTCAACCAGTTTTACTCTTGAATTTATCTTGTATACATTCATATATTCGTATATCTATATCCATATATTATATCCATATATATCCCACTCACCCATCTTCGACTCGTAAACCAAATCATTAAATCTCCTCCGCTCCTCCGCTCCTCCGCTCCTCCGCTCCTCACCGCATCCTTAAATACCGTCCACAGAATAAGGTTAAAGAAAGGAGAGCGGGGAAACAAAGTATGATCTTCTTCCCCTTAACGTTCCGCTCGTATATGTACTTGTATCTTTATTTCAATTTCAATTTAATTATGCTCCTGTTAAATGCTATATAAAACGCATCGTGTAGAATATATGCCTATTATAGATGCTTCCCGTCTAGTGCGGTGGTGCTTCTCACTCGTCTCGTGGAAGGTGACAGGTATTAATTAACCAGAGTTGCCATTTGGTCTAGAATCACCATCCCACCTTTCATTCTCGCGGGCATCAAGTAAAGTAGAAGCGTGCTGCTCGAGCATACTACTTGAGTATACTAATCGAGAGAAGGGTCGATCGAGTATCAGAAGATCCCTAGGAGATATAGTAAGAGACTACGAGTAAGCTAAGACGAATACATTCCAAGTTTAGCCAGGAAGCCGGTGAGGGTAATCATCGCTGGTATCACGAATAGCCCACCATCACCATCCAGGAAGAAAGATTGAACAAAGAGCATCGCAATGGGTCCTTCTCACTCAAGTAAACCATCATCTCTAACTACATAGCTACAATGCTGAGGTGGAAGAATGTCCTCAAGGAACTTGCACCCTTATTCCACCAAGCCTGGCGTCGTTCGAAATGACACTACTAAACCCCCAGAGCTTGATGGCTACCAAGCACGAAGCGCCTCTCGATTCTAACCCTCTTCACCCAATCAATAAGAGCAAACCCCCAGCCAAATCAGATCCCATCCCATATCAACGCAAACAAACAAGCAAAACAGACAAACTCCTCCGGGGGTATCTGGCGTACACGCAATGTGTGAGAAACAAATGGCCCAAACGCGACTACTGTAGTAGCTCAGCCAAACGGCGAGTCGAGATATCTTCAACCACAGCGCTCGGTATCATGTCCATCAGGGAAGCTACCATTGTAATCACGTAGAAAGCTGCCACACCGACAAGCATCCTTGCGATCCGGAGGCGTACAGCCCGCAGCCGCATGGTCGTAAGGAAAATCGCCACTCCTCTCGAAATCGCCCACGAGATATCTTTGATACTGTCGACAGTCGCAGATGCTTCCCGCGTTGATCCACTTCAGCATGCTCGATTGGATGGAGCCTTGACTCCTCATCGGCGCCGTTCGATCCCCCGTCAGCCGTGAGTCTCGGCGTGACTTACCGTTGCCGACCGCGATGCACAGCTCGCCCTGGCGCTGCGTGACGCCCTGCATGCGCCGGTTGTAAGCTTCGGTGACCGAGGCCAGTCGGTTCCGGGGACCCGGTCTCCGATTGCTGTCGTCGATGATTCGGAGGAGCGCTTCCCTCTCGGATCGAAGCCACGGCTCTCTCGCCCTAACAGGCGCAGGGCTTGCGGGCATCACATCTGCGCTGCATGGGTAGTTAGCATCGGGGATCGGCACGCGATGGGGAAGGCAGAACGTACATGAAGGGGACGGCGTCTGCAGCCGTGCGTTCCATGTCGGCGCGCATCTCTGGGGTGGCTGAGAGCCAAGCTCTCGTCTTCTTCACTCGCTTCTTGGCTTGGTATCGAGCGGTTGCCCAGCGGGCTTTGGCTGGTCCCGTGGGACCGCGTTTTCTCCAGCGCTCGCTGACTTCAACATTGGGCTCGGCAGCTGGGAGTTCTTCTTCTTCTTCTTCTTCTTCTTCTTCTTCTTCTTCTTCTTGATCGTCTAGATCCATGGTATCCTCAGTGCCATCCACCGTCGTACCGCCCTTCTGGCTCTTAGCATAGATATTCTTGCCCCACCAATCCTCATCCGTGATCTCGATATCAATATCCTCAAAGAGGTGATTCCATGGATTGACCACCGCATCTGCGTCACCTCGCTTCTTGAGAGCTTTTGCCTTTCGCTCCTCGTTCTGAGCCCTCTCCCATTCTCGCTTAGACCTCCTCGCCGTTTTCCTATCCTCGCGTCGGTTGTGACTCACAAAGGCGACTTGGCGATCGTGAGCCGTCGCCACAGAAGCGAATTGCTCGGCTCGAGGTCGAAGGTTCTTGCGGGGAGGAGGCGGTGGACTCACGGCAGCACCACGCCGTCTAGGATTGCCGCGGGTTCGAGCCCTGCCCCGACGTGGAGCAGGCGCCTGGAGCTCGGCTAAGAGCGCCCCTTTGAGAGTCGCAAAAGAAGAGGCTGGCGATCCCTCGCGACTGGGAGGGCATCTGTCGTCGTACGGAGTGGAAGTTGGCGGCGCCGAGAAATCGAAAGGGACGCCTTCGGAGGGACCATCCCACTGATTGTAGTGGGTGGGAGGTTGGTGGAAAGGTTCCGGTTCTGGTTCCGGTTTCATCTGTGCTGGCGCCGCAGCTCTGGTTAGGCCAAGCCCAGAGTTCGCTAGTACTTGGGCATGACGTCTAGCGGTTGCGGCGCTAGCAATCATGAAATCGGGCATAGCAGACGTAGCTGCTCGGCGTCGGCGAGGTTGAGGAGTTGGTGGAGGAGAAGGGGGTGGAGGAGAAGGGGGTGGAGGAGAAGCGGATGGAGTGGTAGCCGGGGGAGGAGAAGCTGGAGGAAGAGATGCAAGAGGAGGAAAAGCAAGAGGAGGAAAAGCAAGAGGAGGGAAAGCAAGCGAAGGAAAAGCGAAAGAAGAAGCAGCAGGAGAAGGAGAGGGGATAAAAAGAAGGAGAGAAGAAGTAGAAGGGGAAGCCGGAGAAGGAGAAGCCGTAGGAGTAGAAACCGACCGAGTAGGAGTAACGACAACCAAAGGAGAAGAAGAACGAGTTCGAGGTAAATAAGGGCTCTCAAAGCCAGAAGAAGAGGTTGATCCTCGAGGATTCTCCTCTTGAGACGCCATTTTTAACTCGTAGTTAAAATGAAGAAGAACAAGAGAAGAAGAAGAGTAACAAATAAGTAAAAAGAAGTTATTTGAACCTTTGAATACCACAAAGATACTATTGTTATGATTATGATTATGATTATAGTAAAAATCACTAAAAGAACAAATCAAAAACTGAAATATCTATACCCAAAGAAGGGAAAAATACATATCAACAACCTCCAGCGGGGTATAACGCCACTAATTTCCATGCAAACAATTCATCTACCAAAAAGCAAAAAAGAAACTTCAACTTTGATTTCGAACCTTTCGAACATTTCGAAGGTTCTGGATGAACGAATCAATAAATTCACTTCACTCCACTTCAATTCCAATCCATATACCAAAAAACCAAAGTTGGACCTTCACCCAAAGAGTTTAGATAAAATCAATGATATGAAATACATTTATCCTATGAGCTCCGAAAAAGATGGGTTTTACCGTCGCTATATATTGCACTGGGAGGACTCGCGTCTCATGGGTTTAGAGGATATATCGGGTGGTTTGGATGGGGGTTGGACTTTGAGGGTTTTGATCTTGTGGGTTGGGTTGCGGTGTATTTTTGGGTTGTGCGGTTGGTTGTGGGTGGGATGTGATGTGATGTGCTGGGTTGTGGTGCGTAGATGTGGGTTATGGATTGGGGATTGGGGATTGTTCTCTTGTGTTCTTTGGGCTTCTTAAATGTGTTATGGGAATGTTCTAGGAGATCAAAGAAGTTGGGGATTCTCGTTTGATGTTGTTATAGGGGTTTCGTGTATTGTATGTATCGAATGGATTCTACGTGAGTAGTGTAGGATCCGATGTTTTATTGTTATATTTAAATTAGAATATTTATTTGTTTATGTTCGCTTTTGTATTTTGATGGTATATGTTTTTGTTATGATTGATGTGATTTATTTTCGTTTTTTTCTTTTTTTTGATGAGACGATAGAGTAGCTCTTTATGAATGTATATTATTTCAAGTTTACTTTTTTACGTTGATTACATGATGCATTAGAGTAGAGATATTATATTCTTCAACATCATTTTTCGATCTCTTTTATATTTCAAACAAAAGCTTATCACTTAAAACGCGTAGAATATCTTCATTCGCCGTCGTTGTTATTATTATCATCTTATATTTCAACTTTCATTCGATCTTGGTTTTAATCAAATCTCTTGTCGAATTTATTTCTTTCAAATATTCAAAAATACTATAGAATTCTACGATATATATTCTACACTTAACAGTTATTCGATTATGATTAGATCCGTTAAAACTTAATCGATTTGCAATTCACTCGATCGATACTTTTCTCTTTAACTTTGTATTTTTCTTCTTTTTTAATTTTAATCATTTTATATTTGTTATAAAGCGCTTATTATATTAAGTGCTCTACGTTTAGCATATATGATATTCCAATACAATTATATCGTAAGGAACTAGAATGGCTTAATTATTCCGGATCTACATTTACATTTATATGACCTCGCTTAGCATAAGGAGTATTCATACAACACATTTTATAGATTAGTTTTAACTACTTATTCGATTATATATTTTCCATTTTGTTTCTCATTGTTATAATCTAGATTCATTCTTTTTAGCCCTTTCCCTTTCTTTCGTAACTTGTTCTTTACATTGAAGCTAGCCTTTAATCCTTTTTTATTACATTACTATCACTTCAAAAGATCATTCTTATTTATTCATTTGTTCTTTTACTTTCTTTCGTCTTACAATACGTTTTAGATTCTCATTTTATTCTTTACTTTCAATTTACTCATTCTTTCCCATTATGATTTTGTTAACTTTATTCTCTTCTTCGATCTCTTTTGAATGGTATAAGAGCAAAATCAAAATCGATAAATGATTTAATCAAAATCTTTAATCTTTTATATATGAGATACAAAGCATTTTGATCATTCATCTTATAAACATCACTTTAAGATTCATTTAATCTATTTATTTTTTGTTTATATTTTTCTATTTTTTGTCAAGTCGTTTCGATCAGCTATACATTATATACTTGAGTAGAATCGATGGAATCGATTAGACATTTAAAATATAAAACATATATACTAGATCTTCAAAAGTCGAGTTTAATTAGAAAAATTTATAAACATTTGACAGATATAAATGGCGTAAAGATATTGAAAATTTGATAGAACTTGAAAAATGATATCAAAAGAAAGAGTTTGAATTGTAGAGATTGATAGAGATATATTTTCGCGGCTATTGATCGAAGTTGAGAAGAGCGCAGATGTGAAGATCATCTCTATAGCATAGTAAAGGGTGTGAATGTTGAATATCTGATGGAACTTGAAAATTGAAATTTAATTGAAAGAGATTGAGAGAAGGGATCTGTATTAAAGGTTGAGAAGAAGAAAGTAGAATTCTTTATAAAGTTTATCTTTGAGAGAGAATCAAAGCGAGCGAAGAGAAAAGAGAGAGAGATAGAGGAATTTTATAGAAATCAAAATTCAAACTAAACTTCTAAAATATAAAGCCTTGGAATCTTTTTGAAGTACTTTGAATCTTCATTTGTTAGCCTTTCGATTTATAGGGAGGATAAGATAAACTGAACTTTTTGTATTAATTGTTCGGTAAATTATCCCTAATGAAAGTAGTATACAGCGTATACCATATAGGTTTTGTATAAGTAATATATCTTTGTATGTTTATTCATTATAATATATTTCAACGATTTAGATTTTTATTATCTTGTTTGAACAACAGACCTTGTTATATAACTCAATAAAGAAGTACTTCTAATGATTTATATGAACGATGATCATCATGGTTGAGTTTGATTGAATATTAAAGCAGTTTAAGAAACTCTTTTGATTTCTACAAATTATAGTTATATTGTTAATTATTTTGAACACAATAAGACTTTTAAAGCCAGCATGACAGGTGGTGTATAACAGTTAGATCGACGTGACCGTTTCATTTCAATGCATTACTCGGGTACTGCCTTTATAAATCCAGCGAGGGATACCTGAATGCCAGCGAAACATCTAGTTAGCATAGAACAATCCCTGAAACCAAGGGTTTCGGTTTCTGATCTCTTGATACAACTCATGAGATAACTACTATCTAATTCATATCTAAACGGATACAAATGGGGAAGAACTGGTTGCGCTTGTTTGATCTCGACTTACTTTTAAATTTTGAGGATTTTGATATAGTTAAGCCCTAATACATCCAGCGCCACCTGATAATTAACGAAATCAGATGATCACTCAAGGTAAAATAGAATTATCAAGCACCAAAGCTAAAGAGCTGAAAGTATCAGACAGATATCTTGCTTCTGAATGAAGGACTCATGGGTATTATAACAGAGAATAGATTGTTGTATCTGAACTAATAAAGCTTTTAATACCCCTGTTTGGAATGCGATTTGCAACAAAGCAGATCTCTTCCTTCTTAGCAGAGAACCCACGAGAGGATTAAAGCTTCAAAGACAGAGAGTAAGTTCTTGCCATCGGCACTCATGGGACTTCCGCAAACTCCTGCTTGGAGTCCGATATCCAAAAATAGCCTTCCTAGTTCTTTGATTGAAAGAAGTCCAAGTCTCAAGATCCTTCCTAGAATCCGAGGTTCAAAATAACTCAAAGAGGAAAGTATGATTACTGAGCGCCTGATATAACACCCATCTGATCTTTCTAGTCAGAAGAAATTACTGTTTCTTGACTTTAATATCATCTAAACATAATCTTTCACTCTATGATATAACATGAGCTTTTGTTAGCGTTCAAGCCAATCAACAAGCTGGCCACTAGACTTCATCTTTAATCACACTTCCCAACATGAAAGATTTGGAACACTTGCAGAGTTAGAGCTATATTCTGGTAATTGAGATACGAAGATAGGCCTTCTCATATTCCTGCTATATCAGGGTATATATCCATGAGATTCAATGGTAACACGACGATAAAGAAGAAGTAAAAACATGAATCGCCGGGTACAAAGTTTACCATGACATCCGAGCTAGTAAAATATCATCTAATCCCAAACGACATGCATCCAATTGAACTTGATCTACACCTCATCCTTTCATCTTAATCTTTGACCTTTCATGGAACAGATTATATCAGAATTTACATGATGATCTTCTCAGCTGGCTCAAGCCATTCCAACAAACATAGACCCCAAAAGACAGCAGGAGGTTAAACAAGAGGGAAGAGATCACCTGGACAGATTCCGGAAGAGGTATTCGGTCAAAAGGATCTTAGGAGGCATTGATAACCCAAATGATCAAGAGCATTTCAAACTTCATCTCAAGAAAAAGCCGCAAATGACATCGATGAGTCGAGACCTTGAATCCATCGACTCCTACCACATTCGCAATGTGCAACTGAGAGTTTCTTGGTCAGAAGGATCAAGCACCATCGATCAACAGAGTCATTGAACTTCACTTGAAGACACCACGATAAAACGTCGTGACCATTGTGGCCAGTTTGCATAGATCAAACCATCTTATAGACAAGCCTGTGGAAGGAAAGAGGCCGACAGGATGATTTTAATTTCGACATAAGAAGAATACAAAATATTCTTTTGAGAGAGAGAGAGAGAAGAATGAACGATAAAGGAGTTTAAACCAATTCCCCAGCTCAAGTTCGCATCGAAAGTTCTAAGGGTTAGATCATTTCAGCATCGAACATACGAGTATATACTCAGCTGAATCAACATACCTAATGATTCAATTTTCCACCTTGACCCCATCCAATCCCAAGTACAATCAACCCACGATTGAAAACAACCACCTGCACTTATAACCATACGCCCAACCACCTAAGCATATGATAAACTCTCCTCAAACACCCACACACCCCAAAATCAAGAACCGCCAACTCCACAGCATATCCATATCCATATCCATATCCATATCCTCGAATCGAACTCGCAAACGCCATGAGTTAAATCAGCTCCCTTCATCCATCCCTCTTCATGAGAGAAAAAAAGAAAGAAAAAAAGAAAAAGGGTTTGAATCTCCAGGTTTTCTATTTTGTATTACTCCGTACACGTATACCAATCTGTTTTTTTTGTCTTCTCTCCCTCTCCTCTCCCTCCTCACTTCTCGCTTATCTTCTGTTCTTTTACTCTACTCTACTCTAATAATCTATTATTCTACTCCATTCCTAACACTTTTACGAGTATGGGTTTCCCTAAACCAGAAACCAGAAACCAGAAACCTCAAACCTCAAACCTAAAACTAGCACCATCATCACTCACAAAACCCACAGAATCCATCAGTACCCCTCCATACAGAAAAAGTAACGAATACCCTATCCACACCTCCCCCATCAGCATATCAATATCCAGTCCCCAGCTAAAAATCTCAACTCCGCCAGTGTGCATCTCCAATTACCAAGGGATTTGCATGCGAGAATACGCCTCGGCATTCAAGCCGAGATCTGCAAAAATGGGATCATCCTCCCTCAGAACCTCGAAACCATCGTGATCCTAACAGCATGAAGTTAGTACCGTCATTTATCCATCTGTGCTGACTTATAACCAAGAGACCAAGCGACACTGCAACGCTCCAGGGCTCAAAGGGTTCAAGACGCTTCTAAAGAGCCTGGAGATGTCGGGATCGAGAAGCTCTAGGGGCTGAGGGAGGTGAGAAATCTTACTTCTTGCTCGGGACCTTTGTTATCCACTGATCGTCCGTCCCCAATAAGTAACAGTTGGGTGCCCTGAAAATCCAAATGCTCTGGCACCAAAGAAGTGTATCGCAAATTTGTGAATCTCTCCTGTAAATCCTCTGGGTATTTGGCTGGAGTACCTATTACATGATCCGGTACCTTTGGATTTTTAACTAAGCATGCAAACGATCCCTTTTTCTTGAGACCGAGGGCGGCCTGTAGTTCGGAGACTTGAGGAGAAGTGAGGTGGTATACAAGATGGGATATCCGGTCTGTGGAAGCGATGGCATAGATACCCTCTGCGATGGGTGTTGCAGGTGATAAGTTGGAGGGGCTATCCACTTCTCGTCAGCTCGAATATGCAAAGCAAAGCATGCCCATGATCTGGCAGTCCATTTCAATTTCCCCCAAAGAGTCCGGCTTTGAAAAACATACCCAGAGACGCGCGCCTTCAAATCCTCGATACTCACACCCGTCTTACCCACAAAGCACAATAATCTATCGTCGGTACTGGTTGGCCACTTTTTAATGGGCATAAGTAATAGCCTCGCATCTCCATTATCTTGCAGCGGGCCATTTCCAATTTCAGCACCGAGAGGAAGTGGTCGTAACACGAAGAAACTTCGCGCTTCATCTCTGACGCCCTGAACTTGATCGACCACACTCACTCTTGGACGAAACATAAAGTAAATTATTCCCTTCTCGAGAACAGAGGAAGGTATGGATTCTTGGCGTGTAGAACTTCCTGCTGGGGTATTGATTTCGTTCGCGTCACTATCAGTGTTTGTATTGCTCGGATGGTTTGTATCGACTTGATTATCCATGTCGTTCTCATTCCCTGAATCGACATCTCTGCCCAAGTTGAAAACATTTGGATCGTTCACTAGGGTAGGAGGAAGCTTCCAGAGTACCATTTTTCTTCTTTCCATCAGACTAGGCCCGTTCTCCTTTTCCTCACCGGAACCTGGCGCACGATAAACCGCTCCTGTGAGCGGTCCTGAGGGAACTGCCGCGCCATGGGGAAAGAGATTTCCCCCCCTGACTTCCTCGCTAGTGGCTTCATCCGAATGAGAGTTTCTCTCCAACCGGGTATTGACCTCATCTGAATCACGCCTCTGGCTACTTTGATTCATAACAAAAGTCAATTTATGCTTGTATTCATCATCATTCGACGTATCTTCTGAATTGACATCTTGTGCGTGACTAGCCCCACCGGCTTGACCCTTTCTCTTCTTTCGACTCTTATTTGGGACCGTGGGAGCATCTTTAACTGGCCCATCCTTTTTGTCCTCGAGATTGGCATGATCGATGACATCTGTTTGAGATAGGTCACCACTCCCTGCACCAGTTTTTTTCGAATCATCTGAATCCGATCCGACCATCTTGTATTTCTTCACAATTCTGGCTCTCTAAAATCCCGTCCCGTCTTCCTTCTGGACTCTTTCGTGATACTCCTTCTCGTAACTGTCGTCGTCCTCGTTCTTCTCAACTGAGGTCTAATCATGAGATGATGTCGCCACCGTATCCTTTGTTTTCTCACGATAGTTGACTCTTTGGATGGGGATAATCGAAGTATTATGAAGTTGTTTTTGTTTACTTGGATCATGAGAAGGAATTGGCTTCTTCATCTTTTCGTCCTTTCCCAAACGTGTTGAACGTGATTCCCTCTCAAATTGAACCTTAGTCGCCGATGCCGTAACCTTGTCGATTGCCACCAACGCATGATGATTCTTATTGTGCCGTTGAAAGATTTTGTATTTCCTAGAGTATATTCAGATATATTCCATTTACGGTGACACATTCCCAATTGTGGGTAGATTTAGAGGAAGGGTTGAAGGTTGTAGTATTTTGTTCCACTCCTCGAGTATTTCTTACGTCTGATTAAGGTTAAACTTGGAGTCGGTGATGGTTATTCTTCCTTTCTCAAGCATTGGTGTTAGGATTGATGTACTCGTAATGTTCAATATAATTATCGAGTAAATGGTAGATTCATCATAGGATAGTTTCATCAATAGAGAGTAAGAGAGATTAAACCTCAAGTTTTCTCGGATATCTACTCCTGTTATGTGATAATAATACTATACAAGTATCAGAGAAGGAGACATCCATCCCTCAAATTACCCTAAACATATTACTCCTGACACCTCTCCCGAACCCATCCGTAACAGGTTTTCCCCCCTCATAGCAAACCCCCGCCGCCCCCTCTCTACCCTCCATCTTTTGCCTCAACTCCTCATCCATTTCCGCAATAGTTTTCCTCTTCTTCTTCTTATCCTCAACCCTCTCCTCTCTCTTCTCCTCTACCTTCTCCTCTCTCTTCTCCTCTACCTTCTCCTCTCTCTTCTCCTCTCCCTTCTCTTCTCCCTTCTCTTCTCTCTTCTCCTCTCCCTTCTCCTCTCCCTTCTCCCCATCACCTCTCACCACAACTCTCCTTTCCCCATCTTCCCCCTCCCGAA
>NGKF01000015.1:712228-725479 GCA_002162555.1 Monilinia aucupariae | reverse complement strand
ACTATCTTCCCCACTCCCCCCACTCCCACTCCCACTCATACTCGCACTCGTGCTCCTCGCCCACCCATAGCCCTCCACAAACCCCTCATCCCTAACACACTTCTTCAAATTCAAGCCTTCCTTCAAAACCCACCGACGAACCATCTCTTTGTCCACTTTAACCCGAGAAGCCTTGCTCACTTTCGCATTTTTGGCCTCCGCAGCCCTCTTCCCCTCCACTTTCTCCAGGACACCCATTGATCTGAGAACACCAATGACATCCTCGGCTGCTACCCAGGTACCTTTGCTAATCGCTTCTACCGTTGTAGCACCACAATTATTCTCCAAAGGTGGGGTGACCGGTGGTTTGGGTGCTGCTTTGGCTGCTTTGGCTTTGGGTGTCGTGGGGGCAGGAGCAGGAGGCTGAGAAACAGATTGAGGTTGCATACCCACTCCCTTCATGCCCTTCCTCCAACCCTTTCCCATTCCTTTCCCCGACGGTTTTTTGATTGGTTTGGGAGTTGGTTCTTTAACAATCGCCACCTCTTCTTCCTCTCCCACCACATCTTCCATCACTGTATCATCACCCTCTTCCAACTCTAACAAGTACCTTGCGACTTCTCCCCCCCAAAACCTTCCATATCCTCTCTTCCCCAACTCGCTGATTGGTTTCTCTGGGCCACCAAGTAAACCCTCTCTCCTGCTAATCTCATAGCTGCATCCGATCAAAATACTACCCAGACCCTTCTTTTGCCAAGGAGGGAATACTAGGATACAAGCGAGATTATTATTGTCCCAGGACATTTTTTCTTTCGAGAAGAATCCTATGATTTGTTTTTCTCCCGTGGAAAGATCCGTGTGAACGAGGAGGAAATAATTGAAAGATTGGACATCGTAGAGGACGGATTTGTTGTCGAGGAAAAGTTTTGCAAAGAGGGAGAGGGATTGTGAGAATGTCTGTTGAAGGTATCATATTAGTACATTTTCAACAGGAATTGTCGGAGGGAGAAGGACGAAAGAGAACAGAACTTACACCCTCAACCTCCCCATCAACCTCCCAAACACTCCACTCTCCACCCTCCTCATGTTCATAAACACAACTCCCAGGCACACTACCCTTTCTCTCACAACATTCCCTATGTCTCGCCATCTCTCCCCCGCTAACAGTATATCCAAAGCACCAATTACAGACAAACAATCTATCAACCTGTAGGGCTTTTGCTCCCCTTGCGTCTCTTTCCTTTCCACCTTTTGTACTTTTCCCACTCTTGGTACTCTTTCCACTCCCCTGACTAACACCCTGAGAATTACTTTCCAGATTTCCATTCCCAACAATCTCCTTAGGATAAAAACTCGAATACCAAGTCTTAAACCCCAAATCTCCAAAGATAACTTCATCAATATTCCTTTCCTCTTCTTTATCCTTATCCTTTTCCTTTTCATCGTCTTGTGTGACTCTCCTTTCCCTCGCTTCAGAAGGTGAACTGCTCATCTCCGCTCTCAACCCCACGCCCACTTCAATCGCATCACCATCTATATCTCCCTCAGATTCTTCAGTCGGAGGCGAAGGCAATGAATTCTCCATACTGACGGTAGCCTCTCTTTCCCTCGTTCTTTCTCTTGGCGTTTCCCTCGCAATCGATTCTCTTCCACCTGTACCCGTAACAATAATCGATCCATTAACTCGACTTGTTGCGCTTATTCTTCTGCGTTTGGGTGTATTCGTGTGCTCTTGTTCTTGATTATGCATCATTTCGCCCATCGTACTCCCATCTACGATATTACCATCATTTTCACTCCCTCGATTTTCCTCCTCAGAATCAACATCCAGCACTTTTCTCTTCTTCCCATGAGGATGAGGACTCCTCGTAATACCAAATTCCGCCAATCCTCTTTGTCTTTTCTCTCCCGTACTAGTTCTCCTTGATCCCTCAACCTCAACTCCATTTGTGCCAACCATCATTGTAGTTGTCGTCGTCGTGATGGTGGTTTGTACTGTAATTGTATTTGGAGAATGCTTGACATTCACATTGGCGTTTGTATCGCGAGAGTCCGCTCTGCGATCTCGACTCCGTAAGGCTCGTGGTGGCATTGTGAGTTATTCTCTCTCCCCTCCCTCTCTAGATTTGATGCGATTGTGATTTATGTTTCTCTCTTCCCTTCTCTTCTCTTGTCCACTGTGCAAACAACACGATCCGAATTGACCTTTCGTTTCCTTTCCTTTCCTTTCCTTTCGTTTCCTTTCGTCTCGTTTCGTTTCGTTTCCCTCCTCTCCTGAAGTATGCAGATGGACAGATCAAAACCAGACCAACCGAAACCCAAACCGAAACCCAAACCCAAACCACAACCACAATCCCAATGCCAACAATATCCCACACGGCGTATCTCCAATCTCCAATCTGCCACCTCAATCCCTTCCAACAATATCCTCCTGCGCCCAATCAAATCAAATGAAATCAAATCAAGTCAAGTCAAGTCAAAAAACCACGCGTCGTACTCGAGGACTCGAAAGCACAAGAACAATATCTCTAAATCGTAGTCCTCTACTCGTAGAAGGCCCAAGACGAACACAAGAAAGGCACGACGATCACCGCGGAAGTAAAGTAAGTATGCCTGCTTATCGCTATCACTCTACTCTACTCGTAGGCTAGGTAGATGCTCGAGTAAAAGCAGGCAGGTAGGTATGTAGGTAGGTATGTAGGTAGGTATGTATGTATGTATTATTTTTAACGTCTATATTGAGCTGGCTAAGCCCTTGACCTCCCGCAGGGTACTGGAAACGAATAATCCACTAATAGAGTTTAAACCCTAAAAGCTTATCATTTAGATATACGAGTATCTGCAAGTACTCAAGTACTCAAGTACTCAAGTACCTTTATATAAATACTCGAGTACTCGTGCATACACATACACATATACATCAACAATCCAAGAATGAAGCTTAAATTCTCTATATAGAATTAAAGCCGCATATATTATCGAATTATCATCTCATATCATCTCATATCATATCAAAAGAATTAATAAATACTATTGAGTAGAAAGATCCTCATAAAAAAAGTTCCATCTAATTAATCATTACCGCCAGTCAGCTAACAACGTACTTGAATACATCAATATTATATCATAATCTTACATCTCAGATAGAGAGCATCGCATGCAACATAAAATGCACAGAGAGGGAAAGTTAAGGATGGAAAAGAAACAAGAGAGGGTGAAAGAAACGAATGTAGCAGAGGGATATATCTATCTTTTCATGTGCCCAACTACAACAACGCATGTAGCCTTCTCATTCAGGAGATAGAAATCCCATATTGGGGGGAAAGGGGTAATGTAGCAAGATAAGTCATGGTTATGAAGTGCCACCAAACCAAAAACGTTCCTCTTTCCCTTCATCTTCCCATGCATGCTGCAATTTGCATTGGCCCCGAAATTTGTATACATCCCTTCGAAAGCCTTCCCTTTCACTTCCCAAATCCCATCTTACATGCCTTCGAAGTCTCCCCCAAGATCATCTTCATCCAAATCACCATCTTGAATTTCTTTGGCCATTTCACGTTCGCGTTCTCTTGCTTCTTGGGCATTCTTGAGTTCCAATCGATGTTGATTCATGGGGAATCTCATAGCCTATGATCATGATGATTAGCACATTGATATGAATAGTATGGTAGACGAAGAAAATAAAACATACCTTTACACTCTCATCATGAAGAGCAAGACAAGCACGAATACGATCATGGAAAGCTTCACCAGGTTCTCTGGTAGCATAAACATCCCCTACTTCCTTGCTCTTCATAAATCCCTTTTCACGATCCAAAGTTGCCTCGATAACACCATCACGAATTGCCTTGGCAACAATGTATTCCGCAGATTCCTCACTGTTAAGCTTCAAGCGTATACAGATGTCTCGAAGGGAAATTCTGGAATAAGACAAGGACATCATTCGAATACCAGTCTTGATAACATTTTGTCGTAGACGAAGGATCAATGTATAAGTGCCATCGCGTCTGAATGTCTCAGCATGTTGAGTAATGACTGCCTCAAATTCCGCGATCAATCCTACTCGAACTGCTTGTACAAGGTTAAGGTAAGGTTGCAAGGCACGTTCAAGACTTGCAATTCTGAATGTTGCGCGATCAGGAATATCTCCCATCAACAACTCAACGACAAGTAGTAGTTTCGTCGCAGTTTGTGAGAATCCTGCAGCACTTGGACTCGAAGGAGCTTTGCGAGTAGCAGCTGTCAAATGCTCATGGGCCTCAGTATATCTCAATTGAATGGCCCTGATACGTCCCAAGTAGTACAAATATCTTGCAACTTGGTTATTTGAAGCACTTTCGGGGAATTTAGTATGCGAGATGAGGAGATCAGCTTGAGTAATGTGGGAGGTCGAGAGATAGTTCCGTAATAGAAGTACGATGACGGTTGATTGGGTATCGATATCTTTGCGCAAAACAGCAGTCCGTAAACCAGAAAGAAGAGCCGGTCGAAGGGCCACAATTGGTGAAGCTGGAGAAGGTGGAAGTGGTGCCAATTGCTCCGCGAACAAAGACCAGTAAAAATACACACGAGCAGAAAGAGAATCTAAAGTCCGGCGGTTAAGGTCATGAATGACACCTGCGAGACGTTGAGAAATCAATAATCCCTTCTCGTTCTCCTTGTTATCAAAGTAGAAGATCTGTACAAGAATGTTTAGGAAGAGGTCAATCTCTGGAATGATCTCTTTTTGTTCCTTTTTTCCATTTTTGGCAGATTTTGGATCGGAATCAATATCCATCTCAGCTGATGAAGACTTGTTATATGTAGCATTTTCTCTATCAATAGCAACGAGTAGGCTCTTGGCTTGGGTAGATGTTGATGGGTAAGTTTCCGTAACAACTTGCGCCAAAATATCAGCCGTAAGGTGCTTGCGAATAGAGGAAATGGACCTGAGGGCTCTGAGTGTGTATCTCGCATCGAACAAAGCAACGGCTTTCTCTAATAATGGGAAGTTGCTCTTGATATCTGCGGAACATCATGATATGTTAGTTTCTATTGAGTGATAAAGCTGATAAAGTTTGGTAGTGTTCAACATACCTGCAACAGCCTTGACGACTGGGTCAATCTTTACAGCACCTGCATCCTCTCCGCTCTCCGCAGCTCCATCCATGGTTACATCCCCGTCGCCATCTTTCGGAGGGGCGGCTGATAATTTTGAACCCTTTGATGGTGGCACGACGACTGTCATCTCCTCTTCATTGCCTTCCTTGGTCTTCTTTCCTTTTCCACTCTTCAACGAGCTCTTCGCGTCATCCTTCTTCGTACCATTGACACCCTTTTCGACTGAATCTGCGCCCTTTTTATAAGGTGTTTTTCCAGGCATAACTGCAGATCAGAGAGTCTCTCTGAAAGTTAATATCGCCCTTCGTGACGTAAAGTGGTGAGAGAGCTCAGGTGCTTTCCTCAAGTCGCGTTGAATCGTTCGAGGAGTGGGATAAACGCTCTCTTGTTCACAGTATATATCTCTCGGAGCTTCGATTGTCACAAGAGTTTGAAAGGGATATTGATCAAAAGGGGCGTCGGTATGTTGTTGAGTTGTCAAAGTTGTTGTTGTAGCTGTCTTTCAGATCTTGGATCAGGATTACCTTACAACATCAAAGCTCAAGATGATTACGTTGGATTTAGCGACCTGTACCGCAATTTCGACGCGAGTCATCGGGTGCCTAGCGACATACAAGCTAGCAAAGTTGTAAGGCAACTAACCATCAGGACACACACAATTTCATCACGCATGTCCAAGCACGTGATTTCGAATGCCTCTATTTTGGGTTGGAGGCCAAGGGCTCACCAACCTTCCATCTTTGACTTGAACTGAGTACTGAGTACTGAGTACTGAGTACTGAGTACTGAGTACTGAGTGCCGTGAGATCTTCTCACCATAAAGGGGTACGGTCAAGGTTATGAACTATGCGATTTAGTTCTCCTGCTCTTTTATAAGGATATAAATGGCCATGTTTTGCCTACAGATTTCCATCATCTTCTCATCTCTCGCTGCCTTCACTGCTAGCTATTATATTTTGTACGCTGGCTTTTTCATCTCCAGCTGCTTGATGAGCTGTAGTTGGCTCGTTCATCCTTTTCAAGACACAATACTTTGTTGGCAAAACTTCAACAACCATATTTCAATTGGAATAGTTGGGTAGAATATTAGTGGCCACACGATTCGATATATCTCAGAAAACTCACTATCACGGCTCGGGAAGAAAAGAGACATCTTATAGCGCGTCAACTGCATCAATATCCAAGCAAAAGATTTGACTTGCTTACTTGAATACCTCAATGGCGTTCGCCCAACTCCTCGGCCTGAACCATCGATCTCAAATCCACCAACCAGCTTGGTGTCCAGGGTTTCAAGTAATCATATCGTGGGAAGAGATAGCACTTGAAAGCGCTACAGAGAAAGATAGACAGAATAGTAAGCGTGAGGTGACAAAGTCGTCGAAAGGGGATAGATAGATTAGGGCTGTTTAACATTGAAGGAGAGGAAGGAGATGGAGAAGAGGAAGGAAATATATAATACTGTACTCGTACTCTATTTGAGTATAGAGAAGTATAAAAACAATAGGAGTAATATGATAGTACAGAGATATCTAAGTAATCGAATCAATCCAAAGAATCAACCCCCAACCACCCCTCCTCTCTACTCATCCAGTGGTAACTCAACTCACCCTCCCCAACCCAACTCACGCTTACGACAATACACAACACAGATTACATAACACAAGAACCGAAACCGAGTCCCGGCCCAAGTGAACGAATACATATACCCCAACCACGCACCGCCTTCAATACAAAAAAAACAAACACACCCCCCAAAAAGCTCCTTTAACTCAGTGGTAGAGTGGGCGATTGCAGTAACACTCTGATAAAAGTCGTTAGGTTATAATCAACAATCGCCAAGTCGCTTGTTCGAACCAGGCAGGGAGCTCGAGAATTTTGGTTGTTTTTTTCTTCGTCTTTTTGGGAGTCCTCTGTTTGGAGAGGGAGGATTGTATGGGGGGTTGTTTTTTTTTGGTTTGTAATCGCATTGGGATATTTATTTATTCATTTATTTATTCATTTATTTATTCATTTATTTCTCCACATATTCATTCATCCATCCATTCATCCATCCATTCATCAATATAAAATCCATAAAATCTACTCGTTCCCTCTCTCTCTTAACCTAATCCAATTTACTTACTCACACAGCATAGAGTTTCTATTTTTCTCTTCTTCTTTTTTTTAAGGAGGGGAAGGGAGTTTGTATAAAGATGTACTTGTATGTGTTTGTTTATCTCTACCATTTGAGTGGTATTTGAGTGGTATTTGAGTGGTATTTGACTTAAGTATATACATATACATCCGGATTTTTCCCACCATCACCGAGTCCCATTTGAGTTTTTGAGGTTCTGAGTTGTGGGTTCTAAGCTTTGGACTTTGGACTTTGGACCTTGGCTCTATATGAATGAATGGATGGATATCCCGATTCGATTTGGTAGATTTAGTAGGTCTTTGAATATGAATGAAGATGAGGATGTACTCGAGTAAATAAGGATATACGAGTAAGTAAGAGTAAGTACGAGAAAATACGAATAAAGTAAGCAAGATAAATATATAAAATCAAAAAAATTAATATTATCTATCGATTTTCGAGAGGCAAGTCTCGAGTACGAGTAAGATCGATCTTTAAACCTATTACTCGAGTATGTATTCAAGTATACGAGTATAGATAATTATATAAGTAAGAGATGAGTCTCTTGGGCCATCTTTTTTCCCCCATTTGTTGATCATGATCATGATAATGATAATGATGGGTATTATATATTAAGAAGAAGAAAGAAAGAAAAGAGAAAATAATCTTCAATGCCATCTTGAATCTATTTGTCAACCACTTTTCTGAATGATGAATCAATCCCATGAGGCTGCATGCAGAAAGCCATTTTGATAGATAGATGGATAGATAGATAGATGTGCACGCGCAATATTCTCGTCGTTTAATGATCATTCATACTACCATAATTGAGTCTTTGATCTGAGTCGTAGGTGGCTTCTTCTGATCCAATGAATTGGATGAGATCTTGCGTCTTGGGTCCCGTGTACGTCCTGTTTGAATCACCATCAGCTCTATTCATGCTTATCTTCACCAGCTGCCCTAGTTTCCAAGAAAGGAAGAAAAAAATTAAAAGTAGAAAAAGAAAACGTTACCTTCTAGCTCCGGCCCACCACCACCCTAGACTAAACATCGCAATTCCTGCCGCAACTACAGGGGCATAATTCATATTCTCCGGACTGACCGGTCGTATGGTTGGGAACATCAGGACGATGCTGATGAAGAGTACCCATGTACATGCAATGGCATTGAGAGGTTTTTGCCAGATACCGAGGGTGTAGGGACCGGGGATGAATTTGACACGTGAGGCGTAGATGTTGCGGGCGACGATGACGGCAGCGTAGGACAGATCGAGAGCCGGGGCCGTGATGTTGAAGATGGCGACGATGGTGGCGGTGCTACCGATGGCGATGGTGTTGAGGGCACAGGTGAGGAAGACGATGAGCCAGACGGAGTTGACCGGGGTGTGGGTAGAGGGGTTTACTTTGGCCCAGAAACTGGGGGCGAGGTGGGGTATTAGTGATATGTGACTAGGATGGTTGAAACATGGAGAAGTGGAAGGAGGAAGGGATATGTGACTAGGATGGGTAAAACATGGAGAAGTGGAAAGAGGGGAGATTCGGAACACACTTTGAAAATGGGAGAGCTCCGTCTCGGGCAAATGCATATGCCATTCTCGTATCGGCAAGCATGGCAGAACATCCAGTGAAGAATTGGACCAGGACAACAAAAAACCACATGAGGGTTCCGCCGTCTTTCCCTGCTGCATTGAGAAAGATTTGTGCAGCTGGCATTCCGGTTGGTGAGTTGATGATCGCATCGAGATCAGTGGCACAGAAACAAAATGTGACAGTGAGCATCCATCCGACGACACCAGATATTGTGACGGCCCATCGAATAGCCATGGGTCCACGAGCTGCTGCATCGTGTGTTTCTTCTGACATGTGGGTGGTGCCATCGTAATCGGTCATCGTCCATGCGACGGATAAGAAAGAGAGAAAAAATGAAAATGGGGTTCCCCATCCAGATCCGTTCGTGAAGTGAGTGAAGACCCATGTTGCAGATTGTTTGTTGGGAGTCAGAACAAGAAGAGCGATACAAATTGCAATGGAGGCGAGGACGTTGATGGGCATGAACCAGGTTACGATTTGGTGAAGACGTTTTGTTGTGAGTGAACAGATTACTCCCAGGATTATGAGTATCAGCCAAGAGAGGACAGTCGTCTGTAGAGCAGTCCTATCGGGCTGTCAGTATGTATCATCTTGAATCTTCTTTTACACCTACGGCGAATAGGCATATGTCCCTGTCGTCTCATCTAAATCAGAGTTCATACTAACAGCCGCCAGTATAAGTTGAGAAACAGTATATCCAACACTAGCGACACCTGCAGTTTGACCGAGGAGATTACACCAGCCAATAATCCAACTCCATATCGCGGCATGTTCACTTGGGACAACATTCTTGGTCACAAAGTACATGCCACCAGCCGTCGGATATGCTGATACCAGTTCTGACACTATGGATGTGTAAGCAGAAGTCAGAGGCTGAAAGTGAAATATCCTGACCTGAACTTGATATGATTTGCGCCATGACTGATCCAAAGAACCACGCCCATACTGACGCTGCTGGTCCACCAAGTCTCAAAGGACTTCCGAATGTAGCAGGGACTGATCCTAACACGCCAAGGACGGAGACGGCATAGGATAACGTCGACCATTTCGAGAAATGTCGTCGAAGGTCCTTGCTATTGTCAGTGGGTTCCACACGGGTTAAGGGGTATGAAGAGGGCTGACTTGAGTATAGCCAATGCGATTCAATAATCTCTCATCATCGTCGTCAATGGTAGCCATGGTAGCACCCCGCTCGTTCGCACTCTGTGGCGTGTCAGTCACGGGAGCATCCTTCGATTCAAGCCCAGCTTTTGGATCCATATTATATGATAGATTTTGGGGTTTGAGTTTAGGGTTTAGGGTTCAAGGGAAATTCCAAAGTCACACACTCGTGTGGGTTCATAGCAATATATATATGTGTATATGGGGAGCAACGGGTAAAAGAGACAAACTCACCTCTGACCCCGGCCCCAAATCCCAATATCTCTTTACCTTATGAATACCAGATGGTTATAAATATGACACCGAGAATGATATAGCATCATCCAACCAAGACTTGTCAGTCAACTCAAAAGCTCCTTCTACTTCCTTCTCAACATACATACACATACATATGGACCAGGCCCGCCCTCACGTCTAAAAGTGTATTTGGCACAAACTCAAAATGAGAATGAAGAAAAGTTAATTGGAGAATGTTTTAGGCTGATAACGACCTTACCTTAGTGGGAGCGTCTCGCGTGGTAACTTTGAAAGGAATGGAATGAAATGGAGTAATGGAGCAGAATGAAGTGAAAACGAGGTGAGATACTGTACATGTCGCAGATGTAGTAAGGAGGAGTTTGAGGTGGGATGGGATGGGGTGGGATGGATGGGATGGATGGGATGGGATGAGATATCGCGTAAAGTTATATGTAAATAAATAAATACATGCTTAGAGTAGATAAATAGACACCCTTACTCCTCACTAACACCTTTTCAGACTCTGACAAAGTTAAGCAATTGATAGACATACGTCTTATCCTATACACAGGGATTCAAGTGGTGAAGTGGGATGGGGTGTGCGACTATTGGAATTAAGAAAATGAACTCCTGTACATAAACTTACCCGAATAAGGACAGTTACATCATATATGTTGGCGTTTTAATCAATCTTCAATAAAATCTTGTATACTCGTAATATAAAAGAGTCGACCACGACTACGATAATACCGAATTTTTATGTTTCCGGTTAGCATCCGCGGTCCGAATTGATACTGTCAGTCAGTAGATTGATACATACGAATAGCATAGCTCACATCATGATCTGTCCATCATGGAGTCACCTTCACTCTTGTTTTTCTTCCCATCCATCTTCTGGTAACACAACACAGCACACTTCTCTCGATTCTCGAAAACTCTACTACAGTCCTTGGAGCCCTTGGAGTCCTTGGAGTCCTTGAAGTACATATCAGCATAGATGCATCGCATATGTACTATACATACCGGCTGCCGAGGTACCTACTAACTCATGGTTGGCTATCCAATCTATACCCCTATACCGTCGTATGTGATGATGATGCAACTTGCCTCGAGGGGTTAGGTGGCGGTGAAGCATGCTGTATGTAGAGTACTATGTAGCTACTAGCTACTAGCTACTAGCTACTAGCTACTAGCTACTAGCAGTTCAGTACCCCTTCCTGCACATTACAACCCTCGGTACTTCTCAAATCGATCCACCGCAAATACTGTCCTTGTACGGTATGCACTCGAGCATGTATGAAGCTTCTTTCCCATGGTGGAGAAGACCGTAATGGGCTCATCTTCGACCGATTGTACTAGAAGGGGAATGGTGGGCCATGCTGACTTGCGGGCTGGGAGATGGCTAGTAGGGGTCAACAAGGCTATCTAGACCCACGAGTTTGGTTCGATTGGATAACCTCACAACCTTTTCCTTCTCTTCTTACAAGCACGAGTAGTATAGAATGGAAAGGCGCTCTACCTCCTGTCACAACGGCAGCTCGATTCCGAAGAACCATAAAATATATATATACATCCCTCAGGTAACACAACATGTGCCGGAATATTGACGACGGTTTTCCGGACCGACATGTTTCGTTGGCAGATATATGGATACGTAACCTCATACTTGTCCCATCGACATCCATCCACTGACGATCCTCAAGCCATAATCAAGACGTCGCGTCGTAACATGCTGGATCCTGTTCGTTCTGTGCCATACCCTTCGAATGGATGACTCGAGCTTCGAGGGTGCTGAGCATTGGATAGTCTCAACATTCTTGTGATACTCAAGGTTGCAAATGTTACTGTCGTATTGCATTAGATCATCTCCCTTGCTTCCAGCCACTAGGACAACTCGTCGCTTCTCCATGGCCCTCATTAATTATGTACTTAACATCTGATATTTGGCAGCCGCAATAAGACGACCGATCGAATCATTTCGGATCCCAATGATTTGATTGAATCCTTCCAAACCTTTACTCATGCCAAGACTCAGCACGGCGATGGACGAGGACGATAAAGTTACCGTGTGTTGGTATGATGTTGCTAAGTTTACAGTTGCAAGTATAATTCTGGATGAGGAATTCAGGATGGAGGTCTGGCCTCTGATTAACTTTTCCCCAAGATCCTTCTTCCCTGAAGGATGGATATGGATATGATGGTTACCTATCTACGAGTCTCTCCAGCACGATCAGCATTCGAAATCTAACCCTGGACCCCGTCACATGATCATCCAAGAAAACCTCAACTCGACTAACCACCGAACCGAAGTTTGTGAAAGCAAGAAAAGCATCAAACAAGAAAACATAACCTTCCCCCTCCCACTCCCCAAAGCTTCTCTGATTCCACTTCCGATTCATCACGCCACCTCAGATATCACATCAACATCCCTCTCATATCTCAAACAAGCACACCGGAAAAGGTAAGAAAAGGAAAGGAGGCACGGAAAAGGTAAGAAAAGGAGAGGAGAGACGGAAAAGGTAAGAAAAGGAAAGGAGGCACGGAAAAGGCAAGAAAAGGAGAGCAGAGACGGAAAAGGAAAAGGAAAAGGAAAAGGAAAAGGCAAGAAAAGGAGAGCAGAGACGGAAAAGGAAAAGGAAAAGGAAAAGGAAAAGGAAAAGGAAAAGGAAAAGGAAAAGGAAAAGAAAAGAAAAGGAAAAGCAAGAGGAAGTCTTCTCCTCTCACACGTTTCACATGCCCATGCCCATGTCCATGTCCGAGTTCATGCACATGCACATGCGCACGAAACAACCATATGCCGAAAGAAGGAAATAAAAATATGAAACACCACTATCTATTCACCTATTCATCCATCCATTCATCCATTCATCCATTCAGTCTTTCTCGGGGCAACGATCCGAAGATTTGAAGCAAATCTTCTTCATTACTCAAGGCATACTCCGTATGTGTTGCATGTACAGTGTGGGATTCAAGTCCGTGCTCTTAAGGGTTTAAGGTTACTTGCACGTTCATCTATGAGAAGGATGGGGAAATTGTGATGGTGTTTGAGTATATGGTGGTTTCTACGCTGAT
>NGKF01000015.1:628731-712096 GCA_002162555.1 Monilinia aucupariae | reverse complement strand
AGGGAAGGGAAGAGAAGGGAGGGAAGGGAAGGGAGGGAAGGGAAATTCGGTTGAGATTTTCTTAGTTTTGGGTTATTCTTCTTCTTGGGGGTATGGTGATGAATGGTGGGAGGATCTATTATGATGTTGATGGTATTGATGGTGTTGATTTGTCTGGTAGGTTGCGAATTAGATATGATATGGAAAAGCCCTATCAATCCCAATACATGATACCATTTCTATCTATCCTCTCCCTCTCCCTCTCCCTCTCCCTCCAACCCATCCGCCACATTTATATATTAGAAGTTGATTACTCTATACCTCAGTATCCATATCCGAAACTCCAGTCTGTAGCCTACATTCCATCCCATCCCATCCCATCCCATCCCACTCCCCAAACCCTCAACCATCCCCCTCACCCCTCTCAAACAAGCCAACCCCCACTTTTCAACACCCACCAGATCCTAACGTCTAACTCTAGAACGAGAATAGTGTATAGTGCATAATCCAACGACAATCTCAATCTCATCTCATCTCATCCCATCTCATCTCATTCATAACCTCCAACCTCCAACCTCCAACCTCTAACCTCTAACCTCCAACCCCAATCCAGCTAACCTTACAAGCAACCATCGCTATTCCATCCCCAATCCAGCTAACCTTACGAGTGAGTAACCATCGCTATTCGCATGATCTAGAGTACTTCATCGATCCATCCATCCATCCATCCATTCATTTGTTGCCTCTGGCATCCATCGATTAATTTATAACATGAATTATATACATAAACTACATATACAATCCCCAGCATAAATTATATACATATACAATCCCCAATAACATACATACAATCCATCCATCAATCCATCCATCCACAGCATAAACCACAAACACACACACACACACACAACAAAAGAAACCCCTGAAACCAAAGTAAAACCTCCCCTTTCCCTTCCCTTCCCTCCCCTTCCCCTTCCCCTTCCCCTTCCCATCGTTTGAGAAAATACAAATAGCGGACTTTTTTGTACCAACAGTTGTATGTATATATACTCGTATATGTATATGAATATAAAGATACTCTATACTCGTATAAAAATATACTCGAGTATACTCATAAAAATCATAATAACCTATCCATCCCTTCTACTCTATTTGCACGAGGACATTGACACCGCATATTGTATACTGTATACTCTATTTTTTATTCTTTGGAGCAGAGCAGAGCAGAGCAGAGCAGATTCGATTGGATTTGGTTGTGTTGTGTTGGGTTATATTGTATCATATTCAGAATCAAATCTCTACACCACAATACACCACACCATACCATAGAATCACCCCGTCTTCCCAATCAAATCATTCTCCGTCGATAATCGCACTGCATACTAATTTCTCCCATCGAAGAATCGAAGGATCGAAACGGCTTGCTTAGTATCTTTATACGATCCCCATCATCAATAGCCTCTATTTATAACTACAGTAATCAAGATACGATCTACGATTATATCCTTCCCTGGATAGATCAAAATGAAATATTCATTTATCACCATTACATTTGCTCTACGCGCAATGACGGTCCACGCCTCCCCTATTCAAATGCAGTCCCGAGAGTAAGATTCCCCCCTGCACCTATCAACCCATCAATCCAACAAGCTAACAACAACCCCCAGCGAAATCCCCCTGTCTCCAGCCAACACCCCGCCAAAAACAACAGAAGCATCCATCACGTCCCCGCCCCCGTCCCCAAATACAAACAACACCATATGCCCCCCAAACACAAACACAAACACAAACAGCACGATCAGCAGCAACCCAAGCAGCAACACGACAGGAAAGATATTTCCGGGGACCGCCACAAACTGCACGGCATATATCGTCGTGGTATCGGGCGATACGTGCGATGGGATTGATGCCAAGGTGGGGGGAATTTCGTTTGAGGAATTGAGGAGGCTGAATACTGATGTGAATCCTGCGTGTACGAATTTGAGTATTGGACAGGCGCTTTGTGTTAAGTAGGAGGGGATGTGAGATTGGATGGGTGAGGGGATATGAGGTTGGGTGGGTGAGGGGGGGTGAAAGGGAATAGGGGCAGAGGAGAAAGAAGAAAGGAAAGAGGAAAGAAAAAAGAGAAGAAAGAAGAAAGGAAAAAGAAGAAAGGAAAAAGGAGAAAAAAGAGAGGAGAAAGGAAAGAGGAAAAAGAAAAGAAAAAAGAGGAAAGAGGAGAGAGGAAAAAGAAGAAAGGAGAAAGGAGAGAGGAGAGAAGAGAGAGGAAAAAGAAGAGAAGAGAGAGGAGAGAGAGAAGAGAAGAGAAGAGAGGAGAGAGAAGATAGTAGATAGTAGAAAAAAGAGAAGAGAGAAGGTTCTTGTTGAGTAAGAAAGGAAAGAGGGTTAGTGTTGCAAGCGGTAAAGCTCAAGAAGCTTGGTCTCGTCTTTGTTATGTGACATCTATGACTTGAAGAATTAATATATAGAGTTAGCCTGATATTTCTCTTGTCCACTTAATCAACAATAATCCATCATGAGAAGGTAACAAGTGGCAATTTCATCTCCAAGTGCATGCCAACTCTAGTATTTCATCAATCCGATAAGTGTTTGTGCAATCTAATAGAATGAATCATGAAGGGACTTGGTATTTGGAAGACATGAGGTTGATACTGCTTCTATAGGAACTTTTCATGGACCTTGGCGCTTAATCTTTCCAGAGATCGCTTGAGAACGTCATAGTCTTCGATCAGCTTCTACCTATCTACTCTAGAAGGACTGAGCTGTAGGAAAATAAAATTATAAGAGATTGCTAGCCTATCAAGAAAAGATGTGGCTTATTTTGCATGATTCACACAATCTTGACTCGGCTAATCATCCCAATATATCAAAAAAAGATGAAATAAAAACTACAAGCGGGGTGGTTAGTCCCGAGCAGTTCACTATCACTATCAACTTCGATTTGATTCCAGTGTTAAAAAGAGTCTGCAACTCAACACTTTCCAACAAACTCAAGGGAAAGTTATCGAAAAATTCCTGGCGGTGGTGTCTAAGAAAGTAAGGATACATTGGAAAAGTATGTGCTCAATTTATCATTGATAATCATGCAGCGAGGAAAGAAGATCTGTCAGACCTCGACGTTTTTCTGAACTTGAAAAAAAAAAAGTTCAAGGCGGAGGATTGATTCCTAGCAAGACTGCTGTGATTTGGTTTTTATAATTTTTAACTTATTTAGTGTCAAGAGCAACGATGCCTCCATTGCTAGGAAACAGTATAAGAGAAGCTTTTCCACTCGGCGAGAATCTCGGTACTCCCAAGAAGGCGGAGACGGAGAAGAAGCAGGCTACCACGCGCAAAGGAAGAGACAGGACTGTGGAAGATGAACAGGATGAAGGAATAACGAGATCGGCGAAAAGAAGCAAGGGAACAAAGAGAAGTGAGGGAAAGCATGCCGCAAATAGCGATTTCAAGGAAGATAGAAAGGAGAAACGAGAAGAAAGCCATGCATCAGCACATGTCACTGCTTTCCAATACTCCAAGCATGAGGCATCTTTGGGGTGCGAGTCATGGCGATCGCGCTTTCATAGATGGACTGATGAATTCAAGCAAAAAGAGGTGGCAGGAGTTGCATGGGATAATTCTGTTACGCCCTGGGAGGAAGCTTTAGGACAAAATGTGGAAGCGGCCGCAAGGCTCTGTGATTTCGAAACACCGTCCGAAAAGGCTGGCTTGGTTCTTGATTGCCCAGTTCAAGAATACCAGGAGGAGGAGATTCCAAACCCAGAACTCGTGGAGCTTCATGTTGGCTCGGAAAAGAATGTGATACACATCAACAAAGAAATCCTCTGCAGAAAGATTCCCTACTTCTCAAAGATGTTTCAAGGCTTGTTTCAGGAAGCAACATCAAATCTTGCTTCATTTCCCGAAGATGAAGCTGAAGCCTTCAACGATTTGATCTATTGGGTGTCTTACGGACACTTGCCTCCATGGACTACATCTCAAGAATTTTCTCCAAACTCGGGAGCTCGAGGTTATTCAACAGTCCAGATGGCCTTCGGTTTTGATTTCATCAAGCTTTATGCTCTGGCAGATAAATTCTGCGTCCTCGATTTGATAGACCTAATAACAGACTATGTCATAGGATGCACAGCACTAGATATATCCGTGTTATCAATACAAAAGATCTCAGATATCTATGCGAATGCCCCAGCAGGTTCCGGCTTAAGAAGGCTGGCCTGTTACATCTTCAGTTATTGTATAGAACCTTGTCCAGAAGAAACTCACCCGGCAGCTGTCCTCGCATCTCTTTTGCAAAAGGTGGATGATCTGGCCCTTGACGTGATCGATCTCTTGAGGTTACAGGCTGGTCGGCCCTTTGAATTACCAGAGGAAATGGATGCATGCAGCTTCCACGACCATGTTGATAGAAAAACATGTGACCGAAAGAAATTCAGAGAACGAACACTAGGCTTGAGGCGTCCGGGAAATCGTCGTACAGAGCGGGCCAGATTTGAGTATTTACCATACTGATAGGTCCTGAGGATATAGTAGATTGAAGGAACTAGGGAGGAGCTAGCGATACAAGTACAAGCTGATTGATTTCCTATGTTAAAAGTAGTTTCAAATCGGATTCATATAGTCTTGGTTGAGGACTTGGTGGGTTTCTTCAATCCTACCCAGAGAAAAATATCCACTGTATTTGCGAGAATAATGTATATTATATCAAAAAATGTTTACCAAGATATCAACTGACAAGACAGTCGTTGCAATGACTGGTATTATGAGATGAAATTCTCTAATTGGGAGGACGTTCAATCGTACCGGTGAAAATTGATTGCCAAAAGCTAGAACCCTTGAATCCAAGATACATCACTCGTTCTAATGATGCTGCGAAGAACCGAGCACTCAATGATCGAAGTACTCATCGCCAATTAAAAGCGCCACAAGTTATTTCCAGACAAAAGTGCCGGCTTAGAAAGAAAAGATCGTGATGGTCAGCGAGATATGGCGAAGTCTATGTTCGTCCCCGTGGAAGCAGCTTTGTGGAAATATGGCATTGAGACCGTGATCAGGTCCCACAGAGAAGATCAGGTAGTACAGATTTGAACTCGATGTATCATTCACTTCGCGCCGGCTGGAAGTAATGACTCCTTTTAACAAAGTTGTCAGATGCGGGAGAAGAGAGAAGTAAATTGAAAATGAGTTCTGGGAATGTCGAAAGATGCCAGCCATCTAGGTTCTGCGGAGAGTGTGTATCCAAGATTTCAAGCGTGATAAGGTTACTGTCGTTCCAGATCTTCAACAAGCAAGTACATTGTGTATAAATAGAGTTGCGGACGTCGAATATCATGTACTTGGGTTCGAGTTCGGTAACTGTTGGGATGGTGGGAGTGCGGATAAGGTTACTCGAGGACACAAGATTCTACAGAGTATGAGATGACCACCTCGCTTCAGCAATGGCCCCACAGCCACGTGATGAAGTCACAAAGGGCATGACTTTCAACTTCTTCCTACCTTTTATCTCCAAATTCAGACCCTCAGGATCGGTATAACGTTTATTGTATTTTAGCATTGAAGTGTGGCGATATGCGATGGAATTCACAGTCATTTAGTAACTGCTTTGTGGTTCGTCATTTCGGTAATTCGAATCAGTCTGCGCTCGGGAAAGGTTGAGGGATCTGAGATTATTCGATCGTTTTGAGGCCAGGGTCGAAGAAAATTAGTTCATCACATTTACAACAACGTGACAGCATACTTGAAAGTGGAAGTTCATGGAAACAAGCTTGCTTCATTAAGGAAATGACTAATAACTAGTCATAGAGGACTGGTGATCAGCCTAGTCCCGACGCCAAAACCATACACCGAAAACAAATCCCACTCATAATCAACGCTATCGAAGCTATCGATGTCATTATCTCTTGACTCTTGGCCAAGCATCCAAAAAGACTGATTCTTTTTGTACTGTCCCTGTACATTACTGTCCCAATTATTACGGCCCCAATCATTATTGTTTAAACGAACCATTGCTGTCTCGCTTAGTTGCAGTTCAGATCTCCAGAGCCGTCCATTGAGCAGCGGTTGCCATCATATCTATACGAAAGCTAGAAAACTATTAGATTTCATTCAATTATTGTAAAGAGGAGGTTCTTACGTTGATGTATCCACCATCCTTCCATGTGTAGAATGAGTTTTGCCCGGTCATATACATGCAGTCGTAACTAGTCATTTGTTAATCATCGATTATAAAGCATTCAATAGAAACTACTCGTATCGGGATATACTTACTCGGTCTTGAGCCATCCTTTCTTAATCTCGAAGTTGATCCGTCCAGTATGACCTTCGGGATTCTTGAGATGCCATCCCTGGTTATAACAAATCACAGCTGGGTATTTCTTATAATCAGGATTGGTTTCCCACATGCTCACAGTGGTCTTTTGAGTCAGGCCCTCACGAATCTGGGATTTGGAATTAGTTTCACGCTTTTTGAACATCTCATAGTTCGAGGTTGCTTACCGCTTTCCAATTGTGAAGAGCTTTAACAGTCGTTATTGCTCTGTTAACAGCCCTGGTCGTTAAGACAGTTAAAGCCTCGCCTGCAATTGCACCACCAATGAAAATTGTTAAAGGTGCAATACGCTTTTCCAGTGTGGAGTCAGTGACCTCATATGCGCGCTTTGTGTTAGGGGCTTGGTCGAGAGTAGTGTCTTCCTTGGAAACCAATTTGTCATCTTCGATCTGTCATAACGTTAGTCATTTTGCTTTGCGTTGGAATTTGAAAAGGTTATTTGATTCTACATACTACTCCACTGAAATGCGATTCAACTGAAGGCGGAATAACAGCATTGTTAGCCGAACCATCATTGGCTGCGGCGGGCGAAGCGCCTTTGACTGCGGCAGGCGAAGCGCCTTTGACTGCGGCAGGCGAAGCGCCTTTGACGGCGGCGGGAAGAGCATTAGAAAGAGCAGCGAAGAGGATAATGGTGGCAACGGAGAACTTCATTTTGATATAGTTTTTCGGTTGAAAAAGTTTGAGTGTGAGTGAGAGTGTGAGTTAACGAATGTGTTTGGTTTAACGTTTAAAAGAATGTGGGCACAGTGTATGTGGTTTATTCAAAGAATGTGGGCACAGTAAATGTGTATGTATGAAAAGAATGTGTGTATGATTAGAAACTATTAATTGGGAATCCCAAAGAGAATATATACCTTTTGATCTGCACATGATTATCATCCATTGGTCCGTTACTCGGTACTCCTATCGTTTTAAATCCAGCTTCTTCTTGCTTGATACTCAACTAAAACTAAATAGTCCCTCGCAAAAACTCAATTCCCATCGAAAGATCAACAAAGAGTCAAAGACTATTCTTTTTAGAAATCAAAGCAAAAATGGTAAAACGACGCTGCATCAATAATAGTTATATCATCATGATTAGAGTACTTTCGAAATTCTTAAAACGATCCAAGAATCATATGTTCGGCTTATACTACTCTTCTACTCGAGTAGATCGAATCAAGAGTGATTTTCTATTTGTCAATTGTATTTAAAATCTCTAACACTACAAACTGTTCTATTAAATCAAATCAAGATTCAAAGAGTAAAACTAAAGAACAACATTGTTAGTACTGAGCTTAAACATTCACTTGATATAATGACCCTCGTGCGTAAGAAGCAAGGTAATGATGTACATAATACTCGAGTAGATGACCTAGATCAAAAAGTTGAGAGATCAAAAGATTAAATAATTATGAATTAAAAGATGTTAAAATAAGCTTAAATTAATCTTAAAATGGCCACCTATTGGATGAATATTTAGGGATTCAATGAGAAATTAGATCTAAATGGAAGTTTCAATCAATCTTTATACTCTAGTATACTAATATATCTAAACCCTACTTCGTACTCGTAATAAAAATGTAGAATTCCTGTATTAATTTCAAGTATGATTTTGAAGACGTCGAAAAACATTGTCACGAGCCCGTGCATCGTGCACGTACAGCCCCTAGGTTACTAGTGAATCAGCACTTTGACGAGATACTTCACCCACACCCCTTCAATTGAGTCCGCTGTCGGAGAATATTGTATCATACACGGACAAACTCACGTATCTAGTTTCTAGACAAATTGAGGAGCCAATGAGACAACAAGCCGTCCCTCATGCAACGTAAGGTAGGAATGGCGTTCTTTGGTTAACCTCAACCTCTGGTAGCCTCAATCGAAGTTCATAGCTACATCTAGTGATCCTGCCATGGTTGCTTAAGTCGGGAAGTGGGAAGCGAAACGAACAAGCCCTAATATTACTACTTAGAAGCCATAACCTTCTTGTATACACAACAGTTATCAATAAATCGCTATACAGTAAGGTTCAGACTTTTAGCCTAGCTGCGTAACTGTTACTTATGATCAATCAGCAGAGGTTTCTTGCTCGACTTTCTGAAAATGACCTAGCCTGTTTGATATGAATATATGGATCTGTTCGAGCTTGATTCTTCCATTCCCAGAGTACTTTGAAGGAGAATTTGAGAAAGGGAGGAGGGTGTAAAGACGATATAAATACATTGAAAAAGAAATCAACTTGCTAAGTTGAAGAAGTTATTAATTTCATTGAAAACACGTGAATCAAGATTACTTATACTTTTCTTTATAATTCTCTTATTAAAGAGATTATTATAAAGAACATGAAAGACAAAACTGACATAATTCGTAGGAAAGAATATATCAAAGAATACATCTGACGTGTTGTAGTGACTATAAAGAGAAACGATGCAAGTAGTTCTTGGTTCTCAAGTTTCTAGTTCTATTCCTCGCTTTCTTTCAACCTCATTATCTCTGTTTGATATTTTACTAGTATATTCGATCATTAAATGATCATTAAACGACAAGTATAAAGATATGAATATGATAGCTTTCATTTTCTTACTTCTTCACTTCATAAGTTATGACTAACTTGAACAAATATCCTTAGATATATGAATTTGTAATTAAACCATCATCATTATGATACCTTGTATATATTATCCGCTCTTTTTACTTGCTATCGTTGGAATCTCTTTGACAGGCTACATATGCTTCACGTCAAGAAGGAGAAGAGCTGCTCGAACGCAAGAAAAAGCACTGAACAACAAAGGCTCTAGGCCAGCAAGAATCGCAGAGACTTCTCAAAGATCCAGATCGGCAAGCATCGCAGAGACTTCTCAAAATTTGGTACCCGATGAAAACCCTTCAATCTTTCGTCTGCAATCAACTTCTCTTAAAAGCACGAATTCATCCAAGTCTCGATCAGATAGATTTCGACTTGACCAAACGGCTTTTACAGACCATTACATGCAAGATGATTCATCATCTGTAGCTTCATCTGCTGAATCAGAACCATTGGATGATATACCCGATGTCAAACTTTGGCAAGCACCTCCAGCTTCACCTAAGTTCAACAAACCTAACTCTCCACCGAGATCCAATAAACATAAACCTTGTGACCATCAAGCTTATGATGTAGTATCTTCAGACTCATCAACCGAATCAGAACCATATGAAGATACACCCGCTGTCACCCTTTGGCAAGCACCTCCAGATTCGCCCAAGGTAAAGAGACCAAGAAGCCCTTCGCGCAAGACAAGCCTACTCGCTCGCAAATCTAATTGCAATGCCAATAATAGATGACGGTTCGAAGTTTGCTTTGAACCCAGGTCTATTGATAATTCCTGGGTCACAATCTGGATTCGATCGGTATCAAGAATCCAACCAACCTTAGAAGATTCGGTGATGAGGGAGTACTACTCGTACATAAGGCTATAGTGAAGATTTCCGTGTTGTTCATCTGATGCTACAGTATGGAAAGATTTATGTTGCCTAAGATATAAGGTTTACGGCAGGCTGGTGCAGATAATAATAACCTTACCTAAGATAAGGGTTGGAAGCGGCCGCATTCCTGCACGCTGGGTGGACAAACTTGCAGCCTCAACGCTCCACGACTAATAAAGAAGAAGAAGAATACCAACAAGGAGGCTACTTACTGCTATCGATTCATTCTTTCACAAGTGTTTTCCCTTTTCCCCCACAACATTACAATCTCAGTCATGCAACGCCGTATGGTAGGTGATCCTCTCCTCCCTCCCAGGCACTACAGATACTGATTCTACATCTAGTTATCAAAGGAAGCTGAAGCTGCAGTGGGCGCAGATGAGGTCGAAGTACGACGAGAGGATCAGGATAACATCAATCGGTTCAGCCGGCTACGTCATCGAGAACTTGGACTGGTGGATGAGTTGAAGTCAAAGAATGTCAGTATATTCGAGAACTCCGTGGACCATGGCACGGCACCCATCAATGTGCAATGAATGATCTGTTGACCAAATTTCCGTGCAGAAAGAAAAGGAAGACCTTGACGATGTTTCGGGCGAACTGGAGTTGGCAGATGAAGATGACTCGATCCTGTACGACGAACCCATTATCACCTACCTTCCCTCCCTCCCTCATCATGCGAATACCATGCTCTATTTCATACTGATATTCTGAAGTTATAAAATCGGAGATTCATTTATTTCACTCCCACTACCAGAGGTTCAGGAACTGCTTACAAAGTCGACAGAGGACATCGAGGAGGAAGTAACGCTGGTCGAAGAAAAGCTTGGCACAATCAGGGAGGAAATGTCACAATTGAAGGTCAAACTATATGCCAGATTTGGTCGAAGTATCAATTTGGAAGCTTAAACTTTCGGGAGCTTTCATACTTTACTGTAGGAACACCAAAAGGGAAGGAGCCATTAAAACTCAACAACACAACATAACATAACCACGAGATGATCCAACCCCCACACCCAAGGACTCTGGGGTTTTGAACGGCTCTGCGGTCGGTAGCGGTGGGCAGGTCGTGTGTACGTCCATCTGAGACATGGTGCAGTTTTTGGAGGGCTGAAGAAAAACGCCGAAGCAAAATGCCGAAGTAACGACGTTACATGAGCTCAGATGGACGTCCATTCGACGCGTAGACTCAAAAGTTGAGCCTACACAAACCCTTTCTACTCCTTTCTCACCCTGGAGACCGCCTTTTGTTCGTCGAATGATTTTGCTTTATCTCTCAGAATATACATTGATTATATATTGATTATATATTTATGTTTAACTGATAGCGGCTGAGTTTTATTCGACCCGCTTTGGCGTGACGATCCGATGATTGGTCGTCTTCCTCTTCCGCTTCTTTGCCGGCAACCCGCCCCAGGAACTACCTTAACACAAGCTTCCAAGTAGAACTGTGGACATTTCTTCAATCTCTGATTGATCAATATAATTCCCTTGAATATCTGCCGTTGACAGCCTTATGCCAATATTTCTGACTACCTTGATCAAGCTGCCATGCTTACGGTTGAGGCGGCACCGTCGATTGTTTCAGCCAATGACTTGGATGCACTGGACCCGCACCAAACAATCAGCAGTGGCATAGCTTCAGTCTGTAATTATCTATTTACGCACTAGCAACGATAATTCGTGATTTTTCTCCAACAGGGCCGTGTAACTATGCCATAAATATGGCTACGGGTATATGTGAATTTGATGGCCGGCCCGATGAAGTCCCTAAATCCAGTTAAGTAGATCGCAGGCTAAGTTCCTTTCTTTTGTATTCTGCTACGGTTTCTTTCACTCTTCACTCTTACGTTATAAAAATATTGACCTGCTCCGTAATTCAAGCTTCATCGAGGCCACCTAAGGCGTCGTAGAGAAGTGGCAAGAGATTCAATTATCTGCCTTGGCAGGTGGTCTATCCAGTGAATTAAAATGTCCAGTGTAGAAGAAACAGGCCCGACACCACTTGGTAATCTTCCATTTCTCCATTTTCAGAGCCCTAGACCTATACTGACGGAGATATAGAACAACATCAAAGAGGCCTCTCTCGAATAGTCTCCGAAATTGATCGTGATGATGCGAAGAAACGGTACGATCTCGAAGCGAAGGACAACCAAATATCTCCCCCGAATTCAACTTCGTCTAGCGTGTTAGGGCCACGGAAGGAAGTAATACATTGGGAGGATGGTGATCCAGAAAATCCATACAATTGGTCTTCCGTGCGTTAAAATCTTGATAGAAAAAGTTCTATCGTAACAGTTGGCTAATCCTGACGTGTAGGAATGGAAGGCTTACATCAGTTTCGTGGTAGTGATTGTGGTAATTAACAGCACCATGGGCTCTTCTCTACCCTCGAACGCACTCCCATATATTTCTCCATACTTCCACATAACATCCGAGTACGCGGAAGTTCTACCAATGTCAATGTACCTCCTTGGATATGTCCTTGGACCTTTAGTATTTTGCCCACTATCAGAACAATTTGGACGACGAACAATCATGATAGCAACTTTCTTAGGCTATACCGTCTTCACATTAGGTTGTGCTCTCGCACCAACATGGGGAGGTCTCCTAGCATTCCGACTTCTCGCTGGTATCAACTCAAGCAGTCCTATATCTGTCACTGGCGGTATCTACGCAGATATATACAAAGATCCGGTGACTAGAGGCCGGGCCATGGCGGTATTTTCTGGGGCTACCACCGTGGGCCCCGTAGCAGGTCCAATCGTATCAGGGTATCTAGCCCCTCTCCTTGGATGGCGTTGGGTGTTCTGGTTTGGTTTAATTGTTGCTGGTGCCTCTTGGATTCCTTTGGTATTTCTTCCAGAAACCTACGGTCCTGTTCTGCTCCTCAAACGCGCCCAAAAATTGCGCAAAGAAACCGGCAATCCAGAAATATTTGCACCCATGGAACTGGAAAAGCAAGACCTCACACAAATGATAACCGTGACGCTCACTCGGCCCATTCGCATGCTGTTTTTCGAGCTCACCGTCTCGGCCGCCTCTTCCTTCCTCGCACTTGCGTATGGAATATTTTATATGTATTTTGAGGCTTATCCAATCGTTTTTCAGGGAATCTATGGTCAATCACCTGGTGTTTCTGGTCTTATGTTCCTTCCAATCGTCGCCGGTGCCTTTCTAGCTATGTTCCTGTCTATCTGGTGGGACACATTTCTTCGCGACGCTCAAGCGGCCAAAAAACCCTGGGCACTAAAGGAGGACTCACGACGGTTACCTCTGGCTTTCCTTGGCGGTTCCCTATATGTTATCGCGCTTTTCTGGTTAGGCTGGACATCTCGCACTTCGATTCCCTTCTACGTTCCCATGTTGGCAGGCATACCATTTGGAATGGGCTTCATCTTAATCTTCATGTCGTTGCTGAACTACTTGACGGATGCCTATGAAGTCTTTGCTGCGAGTGCCATGGCTGCATCGAGCTGCTGCAGAAGTCTAGCTGGTGCTGTGTTGCCATTTGCGGCGAAACCAATGTATACAAGACTGGGTGTGCCGTGGGCAAGCAGTCTGCTTGGCTTTTTGAGCTTGGGCATGTGCTTTATCCCCTTGTTGTTCATGTGGAAGGGTGAACTTATCAGAGAGAAAAGTGCCTTTTGCCAGGAGCTCAAACAACGGAAGATTAAAGAGTTGGAGAAATTGGAGGCAAGATTGGCGAGAGGAAGCGATGGTAAAGTCTGAGTTTAGAAAGCTAATGGAGAGTTTTCTTGGCATCAGAAATGGCTTAATGAAAGATGTCCATGAACATGCGTGCGGCTTGCTATTTGATTTTTGGGTTAGAAAGGGGTGACCCACATGGGATGCTGTATTACCACAAAAGATAACTGGTTTGATTTCTTGTTGATTAACATTTTAATGGGTTTTGTTAGGTTGTTAATGATTCTTGTATGAATTATGAAATATGAAGTATTAATAGATTCTCCCTCAGCTCGCATGTGTGCGTCTCAATCATGAGAATTGCAGATTCGTCCACGGTTGTCTCGCGACGTTGATTCGCTTTTCGTGCAAGCTTTGGCATGAGTAATGACCCTCGCCAAAGAAAGAGTGTTCACCAGTGGTGGTTCCTCAACTAACGACATTGAGAATTACAATATCAGATGGCCATTATTAACTAGTATGAAAACGAAAGCTCGCAGCCTTCTTTCCAGACATGATTGTGCATCGAATCCTGAGGACATCAACAGAGCATCCGGCTACCTAGCTCGAGGTGGATTTCCTGCTATACGAGGCAGAACGGTCTTAAATATTACTATTGGATCCTCTGGTGCTGTTTTTATATCTCAGTTAGTATACCATATTGCTTGAGTGGTATTCGATACACAATAGAATCCTTCCTACGCTTTTCGGAATCTTTCTTTGATCTTAGTCCTTTATCTGTTGTGTGGCTTGGCTAGGTACATTCCAAGGACGCTTCACTAGCCTCAATCCTTCCTTTCCTTCGGACGAACACTGGAGTTTGTTGCTCCGTATCATATCTGCAATATCAAGTGATGGCAGAGACTCTTCATCATCAGTGGAATTGTTTTGCGCCCTTTAATGCGGATCCGGACATTGCAGGCCCTGGGGTAAGTCACCAAACTATACTCGAGTTGTTCCTCGCATCTTCCCTAACAAATCCAAAAGGTTATGACAAGTTTTCTGGTCACAGCCTGGGTTACTTGTTTTGTGGCATGTATTCAATTATATTGCGTCATGTCAGCTCGATTCCGTCGTGAACTGCTTTCTTCCGTGTCTGGGACAACGGCCGAGCACATTGGGAAATACACTATCAAGCTCACGCGGATCTACATACCGGCATCTATTGAACGAACATTTCCAAGATTCATCAAGGGCTTTCACTTTGGTCTTTATGTCCTCCGATGCTTGTTGGCCATGTTCCTAAGTCTCTTTCGCAATTCCCAACCACGCCTCCGGCTGTTCTCCCAAATGGCATTGGATCGATTGTGTGATCTTCAGCTTGTAACAGGAACCGCCATTCTTATTGCAGGGATGGCCGAGCTCCATCACATGTCATTCTACCATCAATCCCTCATCACCAGCTACTGGCTTCTTACACTCAATGCATTTTGGGCCGCTCGCGCTGGCTATCTCAGCTCGGAAAATCATGGGCATGACCGGAGCTTTTATTTCTGGACGCGTTGGATATTCATACTAACAAGTGATCTATTATCGATATACTATCAGGTCGTCACCACGCTCGAGGCTGCAAACCACTGGGACCCTGAAGAGAGCGGTCGTTGCTATCTCTCTCATGAACCTTCCCCAACTAACGCTCAATACTTTTGGATCGTAGGCATTTCTTTCGAAGCTGTCTATATGTTGTTCTATTCTCTGCGACAGTTTACGCACTTACTGTCTCGTAGATGGCGATGGCTGAAGGGCTCTCTAGACTTCATCGCAAATACGTCGAACGATCTATCCGATGGGAGTCAACGGCGCGCATTGGAACTTTGGACCATGGTTGAATCCCATACCCATCATGGACCTACCATCTTGCGACTTATGCTCAGCCTTTTAAGAATCATAAGCCGCATCATCTGGCATATCTTTTGGCGAATCCTGGCACTATGGGCTTGGGGTGATAACGGATCAGTGATGATAGTTCTCGGATATATTGGATTGGCGGCATGGAACACCTTCGATGTTATAGATACCAAACTTTCAAACGTCAGTTTGGTGATGGGAGACGAGTCAACATGGGGGTTTGGCCAGATTCTGCCACTTGGTCTACTCGCCCTGATTTGTCTAGATTTACTGGATATCCTCAATAGTAAGTTCACTCTATTGTTTTTCCATCAACCGTGAATGACACGTGGCCGATATAGAAGCGTATAAGCACCAGGTAATTACTACGACGCCTGGTCCGTCGATTCAAAAAGGAGAGCTGTCATGAGTCAGTACGAGAGACGAAAATTAGAATTGACACTTTTCCAAGCCCTCAAAATCACACTTTGACCTTATGCCATCTTTCAATGCCGGCTCGATTGTGATGTGAAGATTTATTTCCAGTAAATGTACTGTCTGGCAGGTTGTCTAAATCACATGTCTTACAGAAAAAGGTTTGACTTCCCAGAAGGCGAAAATGAAATTAGAAGAAAACATTTATTCTTGATAGATACTAAAGTACATGATCTTTTGCAAAATTGCCATCACAGAGATCGGACTCAAGCATTGATAAGCGGCAGAACGATTACCATAACTGGGCAGCCCTCTCAGAGTTGACAAACAAAAAAGAAAGCGTAAACAAAAAGTTAAGCAGCAGAAGTAGATTAGATTTGGAATCCCCCCCTGAAGCATTTAAAATCAATTTCGATCATGAAAATGCCCATTCCAAATCGAACTTTCGAAAGCATCTTTCTCAAACAGCATCGATGATCACCGGAAAGAGCTCCTTTAAATCTCGCTTTGGCCCAAAGGGTTTACCGCCCAAGCTCCCTCCAATATTACCTGCCTTGACGGACGAGAGTTTGTGCCATTCCCAATCTCTAGCATTCATATCGGCGCCAGGTTCTTCGCCTTCCTCGACGGGGGGTACGAGAGAAGATGGGTATTCAGGAGCCGCGAGACGCTTCATCAGAGCATCGCCAGCCGGCCGGGCAAAATAACCGACGACGTAGCGAGTGGCAGATGCCTGGTCACCTGGGGCAGAGGTAACACGATGCATAGAAGATCGAAGGATCCCACCCGTCCACTCGACCATTGCGTCACCGAGGTTGACGATACAAGTGGATGGCTGGGGCTTGATGTGAGTCCAAGAAGAATCAAGAAGAGGATCTGAGCGAGGAACTTCAATCAGTTGTTGTTCGGTTATAAAAGTGGTCATGTTGGGGAATAATGTGGATTTTTAATACGTACCCGCGTCATCATTGAGAATTTGAAGACCTCCAGTTGTACTGAAGAGAAGGGTAAGTGAGGTGATATCGGTGTGTCCCATCATGGCAGTACGACGATCATCAGGTGGCTAGTGGTGATTAGCACAGTTCAAACCTGGAGATTTGAGCGCAAGATGAGAAGAATAATGAAGATAGGTTACATAAGAGACCGCCAGCACAACCTGTAGATTGCTCAATCTGGTACGGACGGCTTGGTACAAGGACAACACGGGGGAGAAGAACAGGTGAAAAAAACTTCCAACTCACTTGCGGTTCATACTTTAACATCCTCAACACGCTGCCACTTGGTTCCATCATCGGCTGCAACTTTGAAAATGTACCTTGTGGCAGTCTCAAGTGTTTTTCCAAATGGCCAAGCACAACCTCTACGATTGAGTTGGCCTGTGCGATGTAGGTTCTCAGCTGTGGACGAGAACGTTCGATGCAGCTCGGATTGGGGAGAGGGTCAGAAGCTCCAACTATGTCATCGCGACTGATGCTATAGAGCTCGACGCGATCTCCTGTTTTACCAATCTTATGATAGCCTAGTGGTTTGTAGCTGAATTGATTCACAATAAGGAATCAGTCAAAACTTCTTGGAGATTCAAACTTTACAAAATTTTGAAGGAATAGACGATGAAAGATTTAGGTACCGAAAAAGTGAAACCGGAGGATTGTAGGAGCATTCTTTGAGCTCCTCTTGAGGAAGTGAGTATAGTTCTTCGTTCAGATCGAACATTTCTTCCGTATTCTTCAAAAACTCATCGCCAAAATGGCATCCGGTAAAGTCAAGCTGGAAACTACACCGTCAAGTCAGGAAATTTTGTCAATGCCAGTTTTGAACAGGAGTATTCAAATGTCCAACAGGGAGTTTTGAAAAGTAAAAGGAACTAGGGTTTCTCACAAGCCTATGCGATGGCTGGCTTCGAAAAGAGCATGAGATTCATGTTCATCGTTGTTTGCAAGCTTGGAGAAGGAGAGAACAGGAACGTTCGCTACCGGGATATCGGTAGGAAAAGGAGGGTATTTAGAAAGGTAGGCAGAGGTAGGCATCTTGAGAAAATTGACACAATAGAACAGTTAAACACAGGCTGTAAAACTTGATGCAGATATTAGAAGATGGTTTTATATTCCCCAGAATTCGAACAATGAACAGCCAAGGCGGTATACCCCTGAATCACTCAACACGATTATTTTTCCTCGAAATAGCTTTTCAAAGAATCTATATTTTAGGTTATGATTTTGATATATTAATTATGAAAGAAAAGAAACGGATAATAAAGAATTAGCGAAGATATTCATCATGGAAATTTTAAGATAAATTTTATATTTATTATATTTTCTATTTTTAAAATGAATAGAAGAATTCTGTTTGTTTTGGGCATCATAACAATCGGATTGATTAACAAATTTCCTGTTAAGCGAGGGGGGTGTCCATTGTTCGCATTCTAGGGGGTATGGGAATGGCATTCTTTCAAGCTTTTTATGTCCCGAACAAACCTTTTCAAGTATGGGATGGCAAACTGACATCATATATATCTTAATTTTCATCAGATTTGGCACTATTACGTTTCTTAAATGAGAAAGGAAACATGCTTTCTTTCAGTAACATCATCTTCTGAAAGATGAAATCAAAATCCCTATACTCGAGTACTTGGTGCTCGAATTAAGGTTGGTTTTTATACCGTTATCTGATATCGCATATTCATCAACTTTGATAATTACATAATAACGATCAAACTGATCAATATAGCTATGCGTTTTAAAGTTTCTTTTTACTCGAGTATGGTCTTAATAGTTTGTTTTCTTTCTTCTTTTCCGAAGGTTTTGTATCACGGCACGGTAGCAAACGGTAATAAAGGAGAATAAGTCTAACAGTAGGATTTAGATTTATAATTAAAAGGTAGTTTAAGGAACTATAACACTATAACAACTATCTAATTACAGTGTTTATATTGTATATGATCTTTATATACGATATAAGTAAAGCTCGATGCTTATTTGTTAAACAAACGTAATGGCTCTGTAATATTTAGAAGATATTTATAATAATTTTGTATGTTTGATTTTTGAATACTAAGTTCTCTACCCCACAATCCCCCATTCCGGCCACGTCAAAAAACACGTCGATGAAACAGATATAAATTATCTAAACTTCAATAACTCAATAATTACGGAATCAATTGCTTTCAAACTTTAATATTATATTAATTATATCGAAATACTATCATTTGCCGAAGACGATCTTAAAATAACTTTAAATGCTATCGCAAATGGCTAAAGTATACAAAGAGCTTATACGAATGATATCGTACTTGTACCATATAATATACTCTGAAACCAATTAAAATATTATCTATTCTATTAAAAAGATACTCAAAACCATTAAGGGATAACTTTAATGCAGAAGGATTAATTAGTAGAATGAAGTTTAATCTAAAAAGCTTTAGAAGTTAACTTAACTTATTATCAAATACATGGCATCAAAAACCGCTTTTTTGGATTTACAAAAAGAAGATCCTACGCTTAGAAACTATGTTCTACGCTTAGAAAATCATGAACCTTATCTTTATAATCAAAAAACTATAATTGATATTTTCAAGACCTGGTTTCAAAAGCTTCAACTACCAGAGATTAAGCATATTAAATTTTGAAATAGACCTGATATGAACAAAGCTGTCATTATAGAAGGTCAGGGTTTTGATAGTCTACTAATAGAAAGTTCTAATCATCGTTTTATTCAAAAGAACAACAACCTGGATCAAAGGTTTGAACCTCTTTTATTGAATGCATTTCGGTCAAAAGGATTTGATATAAAGCACTTTGAAACAATCCAACCAAAGATTCGAATACAGCAATTAGAACACCAAGTAGAGCAATTGAGGCCTAGAAATAGACGTATGATTAAGACCAATCCGAATTCGAGGTTTGCAGGAATTGAAGACATTGGAAGGGTTCCAATTGAAGCTGGAGATCGTGAAATTGATATAGAAGGATCCAATACTACTCCGTAAAGTGACATAACAATTGAATCACTTCAAATTGAATAGTTGTTGAGTTATTAAAGTTTAGAAATTTATATAAGCTTTTTGGGGTGGCCGGGATGGGGGTAGCCGGGATGTGGGGTGACTTAAATAATACAACCGCTGAGTATTTAATTCATGGTCACTGCTTGACGAGGTAGGCTTGGGTTGCATTAGCGACAGCTTGTGTGACCAAAGTTGCTTTCAAGGTGGGATTCCTTTCGGAAGCACCGTTTTCTGACGGTTGACCCTGCCGAGATTCTTTCACAGAGGACCTCTTTTTAGAGTATTTTCTCCCACAAGTCTCTTTCATAGCAGATCTTGGCCCAATAGGCGAGCGAACCGCATACAAGAGGCACAGAATCCATTGTTTTTATTTTCTTGATGGATCTAATAATACGATAGAGCGTCAGACACAAGCTTTCTACCGAATTCTACGCGTCTTCTATTGGCAAATATCATCGGATCTAATTTTAACCTCCGGGACTCTTTGATTAAGAAGCGCCTTTGACTGGTGAGTTACTTTCATACCGACTAATTTCTCGTGGCTGGTCATATAAGGTTAGGAGCTATTCATAATGGAACGTGCTTTTTGCATTTGCATCAATGGACATGATATAACGTTTACTTGCACGTTATGAAAGATGGCCAGCAGCCATTGAAGGAGATGGAGACAAAGCTGATAACGCAATTGAACAGCAGGAATCGCACATGCAATTAAAACATGCAAAATTTTCAGCTGAATGAAATGTTTGTTCAAGAACTCGTGATCAGATACTAGGAGAACAAATGAAAGGATTTCTATAAGCTTTTTGGGGGGGGAATTCCATGATAAGGTGAAGTTAGAAGTGTGGATTGCTGCCATGGCTTAGATCTTTACTTTGCTTGATGCTTGCAGACCTTAATCTTGAGACACCGCTCTATCGCCGGGCCATTGAGGATATACGACAGGCCGGACCAGTTGAATGATGAGAGACTTGAATGCTTGGATTCGATTGAAAGTTTCAGATAACTTAGAAGATCGATTTAAACCAATGAACCACCTTCAAAAATGTATGACTATTCAAACGGTAAAAATATTCGAACATTGGAGAAATCCCCTCATTGCTAGCCCCGATACCACGGCTCCGTTGAACTTTGCAGTCAAAAGTTCAAAAGAAACTTCTGCGTGATGCGGGTAAAATAGGACGAGAAATCCTACAGAGAACTGGATGAACCAGACACAAAATTCATGAGATATACTTTATCAGAGCGTCTTATGATACTCATCTGATGTCCCAGTTTAGCTATGACAATCTGATTGTCTCATACCATGGATACGGCTTCGCAAAAACATGTTGCGGACCTCAAAGAGGCACTTGCCTCGCAATATTTTGAACACCTTCCAACTTCTAGAAAGTATCCATCCGAGTATACACAAATTTCAGGTGAGGGTGCTGTCTTTGTGATAAAAACGTTGTATTCAGTATTGACATACAAACCCAGGGTATCTTTAGAACTCCCAACAACTCCCAGTGTAACACCACCAATGGTAATACAGTATCGAACAGGTGATCGTAGCATATTTAACGCAATTCTGACTCTGACATGAAAGCAGGCTCGCTCAAACCGCTCAAATCTGGCATTCGAAGTCCTCCCGTTCTTGATTGTGTAAAGTCCTTCCAGAATTGATCATCATCACTAGCCGCATCTCCGCGCTTTAAGTCATCATCATGCCCCCCGAACTCATCCGAATTGATCGAGGAGCAGGAGTCATCACCGTCTCCATCGAAGTACGATGGGGGAGGAGATTCATGGCGTTCATCGTGAGAATAAATTTTCAGTCCACGAACATGTGTATCCTTTCCGTTCTGGTGGTTCTCCAACACTTTGACTTGTACAATGAATGCACGAAGTGTTTTGCCATCCGATCCTCCTCCTACGTGATCAAGATTGACGTCGATCCAGCCTTTTGGTTGAACAAAAGAGAGATCAGAAAAAGGTATAAGGTCATGGTAGCCCGTGCCGCCAAGCAATTGAATACGGGTTGGGGTATATGACTCGTCGGCTTCAAAGTCAAGAAAGATTCGAATGGCGCGGATCTTTGCGAATTTGGCAAAATGAATATTAAGATAATGAGGCTGTGGTCCATCGGATCTGCGGCGAAGGGATAGAATATCAGTGAATGTACCATTATCTCTCACACCGTAGAGATGAAAGTATTGATGGGACAAGAAATGAAATTATTTACTGCCAAAACAAATTGGTATCATCGTCTCTGAGCGCAACAACACCGCAGCCGGGTTTACTGCTTGAAACAGTCCAGCTAGCTAGATTCCCAATCTCCTTCAACCCAAGAGCAGCAGAATCGAATGGTGGCTTGTTATCCATGGCAGCTAAATAAGAAAAGAGGTTAGATTTATGAGAGAAGGTGAGTGGTGGAGCACATTGATCTTTGGAAGGGGAACGAAATACAGTCAGTTTGAGGTGCTGCAGTCAGTTCACCAGGAGCAGGTTGGCCAATTGACGTGAAAGAAATGCGAGCAGAGATCTTGGCGTTGAGGGTAAGAAGGCGGTTATAGTTGCTCTTGCTGTGGTTGTTGATACTGAGGGAAAGATTGAAACCAACAAACCTTGAACTGCAACTTCTCCCAAACCTATATCCTCATCCTCATCCTCATCCTCATCCACGTCCACATCCACATCCACATTTTCTAAATCATCAATCACATCATCACCTTCAGACGCATCTTCTCCTTCACTCAATCCTTCTGTGCTGGTCAAGCCGTCAGAGTCATCTTGTCCATCTCCATTGATTGAAATATTTGCTGGAACAGGAGTAAGATTGTTTCGATCAAATGGGTTGGTGGTAACCCTTCGCCTACTGTTATTATCAATTCCGAAATGTTCTTGGTAATTGACAGTAGGAGGACGTGATTGACGCATGGTCTTGACTGAGCCGTCAAAGGAGTTTGTCAATATCAGTACTGTGCTGTATTGATTGATTCAAGATTGACTTGAGAATGTGTATCAAGCTCCAGGTAGCTTGGCTCGGCAGGGTTGAGCAATTCTGCGTATTTTATCCTTACACCGCCCACGATTTTGGTAAAGCGTACACCGCCTTTGTTGTTTAACCTTACTCGAATACCCGTAGTCAGCACATATATCACAGCCAGGATTGATACAGGACAAGGCTACTTCACCACCAACAGCATCAACATCCAGTACAAGCATATATTGGTAGGGACTCGGGAGGTATGAACTGATAGGTATCATGCCTTTATACTTCTATCTTCAGTCCTCCATGTCATGGCATTAACTGACTGTCCTTAAGCTTCAGGTAGGAAAGTCGTCGGTCCACCAGGCCGTTCGACAATCAAGCTGCCATCATCTTTGTCTCTTCGTCAAGAAAGGAGAGGGAGGATCTAATTCCTTCCACGATTGTCAAGCCAGATCACCATGCTTCTCCTTCACCACACTACCTATCTCGCTACAGTAACGGTGCAGCAAGGCCCTTCAGTTGCATTGAATTTGTCCATCGCTACGAAATAGGAATGTAATCTTAAACACTTCCTTGGTGAGAGGCAAGTTAGCTGCAGAATCTGAGGCTCTGAGCCTCCTCAACACGACTGCGCCAAGGAATTCATCTGCACTTACTCAATCACCCATACATTGGATCTGAAGTCTGAGTTTCGAATACGAGTACAGCCACTCTGTTGGAACCTACATATCCATGAGTTGTGCGATTGAGGTCATGTGCACGTGGTTGGCTGCGTGGTCGTACACTTGTTGGTAGCCCCTTGGTTCTTGTCTCCGATCTCCGAGACACATGACTTGCTACCATAAGAGAGTCACTTCATATGATATTCTTATTCTTTCTTAAAGTCCGCCGCGCATCCCCAAATACGAGTGATATGCATCCGGAGATGCTTCATCGTCACTCGAGTGCCGGAGCCAAGAATTATTCTAATGCTCCCACCGCTTCCGGACCAGCCGTCCATGCTAACATCTTCACTACCTCCGAATGAAGTCTAGAACGACCTTATCATTGGGTTTGTTCGGAGTTTTAAGATTAAAATCCCGGTAGCTTGACCATTCTGTCGATTGATAATTGATGAGAAATATGGTACAGGAAGCTTTCGACTACCGGAAGCCAGGGAAATGGAATTCAGTTAGAGATATACTGATGTCGGTCAGTCCACTTGGGAAATGTTGTTTAGCTGTCTAGGTAGATATATTTAAGTACTTGTTCGTTCCACTTGAGTAATGCTTAGCTGCCCAGGTAGATATATTTAAGTACTTGCTAAGTACTCGTCCGTGCCAATTGTGAAGCCTCATTTATACATTCGATCTTCCTTCATCGACAAGCTCCCCTCACCCATCTCATCCATCTCATCCCTCATGTCCACCAAGTCCTACACTATTTCGAGAAATCATCTGTTCCAATTGTGGGTAATCGTGTCGTGACTGGGTTGGTGATATGCCTAACATAATATCTGATCTCAAGAAGTAAGTGGCCACATGCTCTCCCCTCTCACAGCTTGTTCGCAAGAGATACGGATCTCTCGAAGCCTCCAGCACATCCCTCCCCTCATATAGCATAACTGACTCAAACGGATAGTTTAAAAGCACGGCGTGCCTCCGCCAAAGAACGCCGAAGTCGCGAAAACGAGCTCAGGATAATCTACCAAGAAATGCGAGCGGCGGACGATCGGTTCAAGAACACCCAGGCCAGCCACAACTACCATGCGGAGCAGGAAGCATGTGCAGACGGGGCACGAGATTGGACGGCTTCGAAACCGCCTCGGGTGGAAGTCAGGCCGCCGAGTTTTTCATCCGTTCATCCTGCGACGCGATAGCGATTCGAGGGTCTTGATGCCCGGTTGTGGAGAGCCTGCACTTTGAGCTCGCTTATAGGTGCGGCGTGCCGATTTCGTCGCATGCTTTGCATGCGGAGATCGATTATGGGTGTGGGTTTCTCGAAATGGCTTGCGCAAATTATGGGGAGGGCGATCTTGGATGGGCTTTGGGAATGGTGTTAAGTGAGGGGTTATGATTTATGGGTTATGGTTTGTGGTTTCGTGAAGGTGTGATACAATGGATGTATGAACAGCCTTGTCACTCCCTCTACATTAAGTTTGGAGCTTGGAGTTTGGAGTTTGGAGTTTGGAGTTCAGAGTTCGGACCTTGGAGTTGCATTCAAAAGGGATGGTTCTTGGAGTAAGCTCCTTCCGGTGGGATAGAAACATGGAAAATCTCCCATCATCCATCAATCCTATCACTGTGCAAGGGTCATCTTTTCAAATTGGGCTGGGCAGGAGGTTTGAAATGGAGGCGGGCCAACTTTGCATTTGATAGGAAGCGAGCAACTACTTCCCCAGTCTGCATGTGTGATAATTGAGAGTTGAGGTTATTCGTGTTTGTATGCTCACACTATACACTGTTGCGATCATAAAATCTTGTAATAAATTAAGTGGCTGCCAGCAGCTATGTCTATGCTCTTGTGTCTTCTGATGTTGCCCATTGGTATCCAGCGAGTACTCCAAGTTTCCTCAAGCTATGCCATTGCATCAAGACCCCCATCCGACATTATAACGCCTGTAATGCATTTCGGTCATCAGGATACAAATATAACCCCTTCGTCTTTAAGATGTTGCCGTTCACATCTCAATCGACATTCCTACATCCGAAGTGCCACGCTTTACACAGCACACATCCAAAGGTGATTGTCGCTCATGGCCCTGCTCATCTTCTCCGCTTTCTCTATCATCCCCAACGGCACCTCTTCTTGCGCCTGCTGCTGTCTTGCCCTCTCCATATCTCTACTCTTAATCTCCATTAACAATTCGCTCTGATATTGCCATCTCAAAACATTCCACTGTGCTGGTACATCCTTAGGCATTTTGTTTTCTTTCAGAATTGGGGGTTTACTGCAAACAATGCTTCGTTAGTCTTGTTCTCCTCTCTTGCGTTCTCGCCCTTAGTTTCGTCTTGCCCAGTATTGGAACCCAGTTCGAACCTGCAAGGGATATGGAGAAGTGTAAAACTAACTTCAATTCTTCCTCGTTGGCCCACCGGTTTGTGAATCTACCCAGAGAAAACCTAGCGAACTTCGCGATGTGAGGAGTAAAAGTGTGCATGACCATAATTCTGTCCTTATGTTGATTGATAATTGAGAGAGTAGTTAATTTCCGTGCGTTAGATGAGTTGAGTACTCGAGTAGATTGAGATGGGAAAAGCAAGACAGCGCAGTGCACTTTGGATGAGTGAGTGGCTTCGACCAACAATCGAAATGAGGGACCGGAGTGACGAAGATTAAAGATACGAAAGAAAGAAATTAAGGACTTGGGAATGTAGTCGTAGGAATAGCACGATATATAAATACTGTGCTCCCTCCACTAGTCACTTATCTTATGGATCGTCCGTCGGTCTTCCAATACTCCACAGATCCTCTCTGCCCTACCGAGATTTATCTTATCATAGCGCATAAGATTTCACCAATATGGTAAGTATGCAGTGGAGAAAGGAGAACTAACTCCCAATTTACCACGGTCCAACAGTCCAACAGTCCAATTAGTCCAATTAGTCCAATTAGTCCAACAGCCAACAGGTAAAGTACAAAACATAGCGGAGAAAAAGGGCTGACACTACTCCGTGGTCACTTCCGGTGGGCCCAGTCTAGAAACTCAAAATTGTTCTTCGACTCCACTTTGGGCGGTTTTGAGCGAGATCGAGTCTGGGAAGACAAGGCCCATCACTCGACCGAAATCGCAACACATTGTTTCGAATAATAGATAGGGGGGTACGAAGTGGTAGAGTCATGTGTTTTCCATCCTTTCCAACCGCCCATGAAAATCGAGGCATAGATCTGGACCATCATAATCTTCAATCGGTGAATCCGCTTCCTGTCGGCTTCGAATGGCTTGGCTTATCAACCAGCTAAGCAAATAGTATTGTAAAGAGGCCAAGACTCCAAGGAGTAGTAATAGATACTCAGTACAGTAGTTTGAACTTTATCGTGCCCTGGACGAAATTTAGTTTTGATAGATGATTCCATTTGCCACATATATAATTTCGGGCCACCAGGGCGCACTTGGGTATGTCGCCCACGAGAACATGGTGAATCCTTCTTCGATATGTCAACAAAAGTGATGAACTGTTGAATATCAAAAAGGCCGAGACTCGCAAATCGTCGCAACGTTGTGCTGGCGTTTCAGGTTTCTACTAAGGATGCTCCTACATACAGAGTAGTACAGACCCGTAGGTTACGGGTCTGTAGGAAGAATTTGTGGAGGGAGGATTGAAGTCCATGTAAGTTGTAACGTGGCCGGCTTGATACGCATTGTCTTGTGGCTTAGACCGCATCGCATGGTCAGTTGAAGAAACTTGAAAGGCCGACATAGACATAAACATCGCCACATTGGTCCCTCGAAATGGTAATGAAAGAAAATTGAGGCGAAGAGTGTTGGGACTATTGATTTTCTCAAGAAGAAACGGCCCAATTGAAGCGTCAATCTCAATATCAATGTCAACATCTTGATAATCGTCAACAACTCCATCCTCTCTCTTCATCTTGTTATTCCTTGGCAGTGTTCCCGGATTTACAAACTCATGATCTTTTCAATGAGACACATATCCACGAGATCTTTCATCGAAGAACATGTTTATGTTGTGCGGTGGGTGTAAGGCCATGATACTGTGTATCTAAATGGTTACAGCAGTTTTGGTCTGGCATCTGGCAACCCTCATCTCATCCCCCTTAATGTATCGGTCATGAGAGGCAGGTTCACCTTGCTGTTGCTGCTGTTGCTGCTGCTGTTGCTGTTGCTGTTGCTGTTGCTACTGTTGCTACTGCCGCTGCTACTGTTGCGGGTCCTTGATTGTCGAAATCAACAAATTTCCAGATTCCAAGTTGGTCGAGTAAGTTTAGTGACATCAAAAACAGTATCTGATCAATGAAAATGAAACCATAGCGAAAGCAAAAGCGAAAGCAAAAGCCAAAAAAGATGAGCTGAATCAACTGGAAACATCATCACATGATCATGTGATTCTGTATCCCTTAAATACAATGGCTTAGGTAATCACCGTCATCTTTCACGCCCTCCTTAGAGTAGAATCTCTTCAAGTCTTGAAGTCTTCAACAATTTGCCAAGTCATTACAACAACACAAGACAACGACGAGGTTACCCATATCGGTACCAATCTCTTCTCTCTCAAAGTTCCTTACCGCAAAGAGTTCTGTTCCATTTCTATTGATTTCAAGATCCATGACCGTGTTTTCATAAGCACTTGAGGACTTTCGGTGTTTTGATTGCATATTCAGCATCAACAACCATGCGACTTCCCTACCCCCCGACTGAAGCTGTATTCCTTTCAACCCTCTTATTCCCCCTTCTGTCTACTGCCCTTGGAAATATAGACTGCAAGAATATAGTCGTCGACGGAAAATCCTTTAATTTGGGCGCATTAGGTGGCCCACGGTCGGCATTACATAGCATTGAAGATTACGTTGGAGATGAAGCGAAAGGATGGACGAATACAACATACACGGTTGATATCTGCCAGGCTATAGTCAAGAAGGGATTTCATGAGTGTCCAGGTGGAACGAGAGGTAATGTCCCTCCTTATTCATGTCTTGTTGAACATTGGCCACCAGCTGGTTGATCTTGTGCAACCTGAAAAGTCTCGTTTTATTAATATCTATGATGGAACAGTCTGCGGCATTACACATGTTATCAATGAAGCGGAAGGATCGGATGCAACACAACAAATCGTTCCATTCGCAGGGGAATTAGAAAACTATGGAGGAGGCCCTCTTAATGCTAAATTTGAAAGACTGAGTAATTCCAAAGCCCATTCAGATGTGGACAAAGAAGGATTACGTGTAGAGCTTGGTGGTGGATTCATCGGACGAGGAAAGAATAAGAGACCTCAAAAAGCCATTGTCGAATTCATTTGCGATGCGAACCGGACTGGACTGGAAAATTTGTGGGTTCCACCAGAGCCAAAGCACAAGGAGAAGGAGAAGGAGAAGGGGAAGGAGAAGGAGAATGAAAAAGAAAAAGAAAAGGAGAAGGGTAATCTCCATGAAAGGGGAGAAAATGACGAGAATGAAGTGATTGGAGCGCCAAGCAATGATTCCAGTCTCCAGTTCTTGAGGCTAGATAAGGATAAAGGTGATGCCGATATCCTAAGATTGATATGGCGCACAAAGTATGCTTGTGAGGATGGGCCGAAGGACGATGGCGAGAACAAGAAAAGCTCACATTGGGGCTTTTTCACATGGTTCATTATTGTGTATGTTTCTAACTCCTCTCTACTTGTTTTTCTCCCTCTCCCGCGTCCTAAATTAGAGTGCCGGGAAGCTAATTTTTCTTACTAGTGTCTTTCTTTCAACTGCCGCTTATTTAGTATTCGGTTCCTGGCTCAATTACAACAGATATGGCGCACGGGGCTGGGATCTTCTTCCTCACGGTGATACGATCCGTGACGTGCCGTACTTGCTAAAGGACTGGTCTAGAAGGGTTCTGAGCACTGTACAAGATGGTGGAAGTAGAGGTGGCTATGCGGCAGTATGACGGAGAGGATAATGACAAGGTGAAATAGAGATACCCATATCTATAGGAACTTCAATACCTGACATCAACTGGAGAAAAGCGATTGGGACAGCGACTAGGAGTTGGGCATTTTCGGTGCCGGGCATCAATTTTGTATATTAGTTAATTGCCGCCCTGTTTTCTGCTTTCTGTTTTCTGCTCGGTGTCAATTTTATCATTTATATTTTTCGTTTTCTGAGCTTCTTTGTCTTGCCGCGATTGTAGGAAGATGTTGTTCCTGACGTATAGCTTGTTGCCAGACATGAAGATATCCCTGGTCTCAAAACAGGTTCTGCGCAAATCGGGTTTTGTCGACGCTCTGCTTTTTTGTGTCTGGGCAGTTCTCACAGTCTTTTTTCTCTAATTGATTTCGATGGATACTTTGTGGACCAGGTGTAGTCAATACTTCTATTCAAGGACTGAAAGTTGATTTCGACCTTTGCAAGTATGGTGTTCCGAGAAGTCTCGCACCTATCTGACGCGACGAGTGAGATAAAGTCGTAGCTTTGATTTCATACCGGATGAATGTTCTAGGCACCTTTTATGAGGCAATGCGGGTGGGTATGTGGCTCAAGGTCATGCTCTGACAGCAATGATGATGACTAGAATAGATTTGATCGCTCACGCCCGGTCGTCTTTCTCTTTCTGTGCCTGCATTGCGGCCCCTAATTTTAAATCGCAAAATGACACTTTATTGGAAGGGCCGGGCGTTGAAGCTACAATAAATTCGCCCAGCTGGTGGTAATTGAACTCAGAGGCATGGAAATCTGAAACCTTCACCCGCGGCGACACTTCCTCTTCACGTTTAGGAAATTCGTTGTATGCTAGACATGACTATGATTTTATTTTCTCTTTTATTTGCATGTTCTTTTTAAAGCCTTACTTTCCAGCATGCCTTCTCGGATCCTCTTGCCGAGCCTCATGGGAAGGTCTCTCGGGCCAATATAGCACGTAAATCGAATAAGACTTACAATCCACTAAGGCGGTGGGAACACAAGATATTATACCAATGTATTTCTGGTTCCTTCCTCGTGGTACATTCAGACTAATTTGGGGGACCGCTGTATGTAACTCGGAACGGAACAGATCAACAACCTGAACGTTTTGTGGAAACGGCTGGCTCAAAGATTACAGTATTGGGAATATTATCTAGCAGGAGAGTCATATATCGTGACAAGTCATCACCAATATATGTACACAACGTTGACGGGCGTTGCAGGGACAGCACTTCGCGATACTCCAATCAAATCCAATCAGCTCAACTTTTTTCTTTTTGCTCGCGGCTGACTGAACACCCCAATTATGACATTTAGATTTTTGCGACCTTCTATTCTTGGTGATCTTTCTTACATGTCTCTTTCTTCCCATAATTATGCAGCTTTTCAGTTGTTTGCTTATTGCATTATGTGCAAATATGCTGTGATCTCAGCCCTCGGCTACTCGTGGTTGAATCAGATCCAACACGCGCTGCTTGCCTACAGCCTTACATGACTTTACATCTGCATTCAGATCAAGCACCCGAATAAACAGGGGCTCAAATTTGTGTCGCCGAGTACAACACCAAATGCACCAATGCCCCAATTACTCCAAATGCCCTATTTAAACTTTTGATATCGCTTCGTCTCCTCTATGAATTATAAATAGTCGTTTGAAAGAACCATTGTAAAGAATTTTATACTTCATTCTCTTTCAATCAGAGCACCATTTGTATCAAGCACCATTTGTATCACGCGCCGTAGACAAATCACGATGCCAGAGTTAAATCAGCCTTCTTCTCCCCCACCAGCTTACATTAATCATGGTGATGTTCCTGCGACACATATTAATATGCTCCATATAGGTTCTGAAGGAGGCTCAACGAGGCCCACAACCTCACAAAGTGTTTCGATTGACCATGAGATATCAGAAGATCAAGCTCTGGCGACTTGGTCTGTTGATAGACAAAGCCTCGTCGAACCCACCACTTCGGCGCCCTTACCAGGCTCCAGTACAGCACAGAGCATTAGCACTAATTCTGACAAATTGATATCCCAACTCGAGCACGCAATTCAGCACTTGGAATCATTCCATGAAGATCGACTCATTACACGGCTCGAGACCGTTCTTTCTCGGCAGGCAGATTCAGATGCACGGTCTTTTGGTTCGAAGAGAGATATCAGAAAAACAATCAAGCTCAAAGACGCGGTTGGGAGACGATTCAACTTCCCCTATCACCGATGTGAAACTTGGAGAGTAAGTGAAATTCTGACCATCTAAAACTGCCACCATTAAAGCAACTAATATATGAGCAGGGAATCGAGGAACTCATCAAAGCAGCCTTCATACACGTTGAGATCATAGGGCCGCATGTCAATGAAGGCCGTTATGATATCATGAATGCTGCCGGCGAAGTCATTCTTCCTCAACTCTGGGAAGACCTTGTACAACCCGGATGGGAGCTCTCCATGTCAATGTGGCCAATGCTTAGTCCCAAACCATCTCCACTGCCGCCACCACCACCGCCACCACCAGCAGCTCCCTGCTTCCATAACCATTTTCCACCTACATACAGTTCGCACGATGTAACCACCATCTCTAAGAAGAAGGGAGTAAATGAACTGTGGCAAAAGGTGAAAGGAACATTCAAGAAAAAGAAGTAAGTCCCATGAGAACCACTTGAAATGAAGATATTAACCGATGGTATCCAAGGTTGACAAATTATGATTCGGACACCAGCGAATCGTTCGATGATGACTAAGTCCGAGTTCGTCCTTGACCCTCAAGTTTGAGGTTTGGAAGTGGTCACTCATGTGGTCATGATATTCGCGCGAGATGATCTACGGTTGCAGTCTACGTGTTCGAGTAAGGGTAATTCCAATCATTCATATTTCATTTCTTCATTTCAATCATAGATGAGGACTTTCCAAGTTGAAATCTTCAGCCTCGGGTAGATCATTATTGGCAAACGCAATTTCAAACGGGTAGCACAGGTGGAAAAAGAATGACCTTCAGTATGACGTGAAAAGAAGTGGGCGAAGTTTTCGGTTCTTTCGCAGCTTTATCTATTTCGTATTTCGAGATTCCAAAATAACATTCGTTGATTTCTCTCCTCCACACAACAAACAAGCCAGAGCATGCTCCCGCGACTTTCGCATCTGATAGAATAGACTGTAGTGGCCTTTGTAGAACCATCCTTTGTCGCGTTGGCAGAAATTCGAGTGGACCTACGCCGTGCAAGGTTATTCACCTCAACCACCCGGCTCGCAAAATAATAGCAAATGGCAAACAGCAAAAGAAAACACCAAAAATATATGATACCCCGGGTGGGACTTGAACCCACAGCTTTCGACGGCCATGATGATCTGAGTTATCAGATCAATATAAGATCGACACGCTAACCATTCTGTGAATTTTGGGTCAGTATGACATATTATTAGAGCGAGTTGGTTGAACTTACGCGTCACCGGAGTCTGATGTTTGGCATGTTTGATGGCTTTTGTGTGATTATTTGAATACTTTACCTGTAGATATGAATGGCGTAGAGGAAGGAAGTGAAGTGAATTGAGGTGGGTGAAAATGTTCAAGTGTCGAAAATATAGCAATTTGGGAAGGAACAATTTTGTCGAGGTTTGAATTGAGCTACTACGAATTTGATTCAGAGTTACATAGTTGCAAAGTTGCACGGCTTAGGATTATAGCAAGTTTTTTCATTCTTCTTGTGCGGGTCGTTATTTCCAAATTCTTGTGCTCTTCTCTTCTGTTCTGCTGTCGAAGCCATCAATATGCATGTTCTGTATGACTTCCTTTGTTCCTTTATCTGTGTGCCTTGTTGATGGTATCGCAGAGGATCTTCAGTATAAAAACCTGAAACCTCTCTCAACAGCAACTTCCTCGCCCTCACCTTCCTCAACACTTCTTCCCGGAATTGCTCTGCTATTTACCCCCTCTACAATCTCTCCTCTATCCAGCTTTTGATTCAACTTCATCAAGTGGAACCGCAATACCGTCGCGAATATGATTGAGACTACGGACATTGAAAGGTTCACATACATTGCCTTCGCGTATCGAGGTGCATCAGTGTCTATGGGAAGAGGTCAGAAAGTGACAAGACCAATGGTTTGGATTAAGAATTGAAGGCCCCCAACGGGTTGAGGTGACTGAAATTAAATACTTACTAGGATAAAGGTATGGTGAATAGATCTGTGCAACATTGCTCAGCGCATTGATACCTGCAAGTGCAGCAGCTCGTTTAGATGGTGGTCGAGGAAGGACTATGTATGATTAGTTCTTGGGCTTCTTCCCAGGGACCTTGGCTCAACATACCATTCGAAATCCAACTGAGCGCAACCACGTATCCCGCATAGTTCGCCCCAACCATAAGACACATGGCCAAATATCTCGGCGCAAACTTAGTCGTGCCTGCTGCAATTGCGAAAGCGACGAATGCTAAAGCTGGAGGCAGAGCAATATGTAAATATCTTTCGCCCGTCGCATCTGCATGCCATGCGTTGCAGAGAATGGCAATGACCGCAATGAGATACGGCGGTGTTGTCAGGAGAAGTGTTGTGATGTCATCCTTGCCCAAACCCTTTACAACTGATGGGAAAAGAGTTGTAACAGTGCCTGCAGATGTGAATCCGTAAATTGTGGCGAGCAAGAGCCATGCTTTAGGATCCTTGACCGCAAGTTTGGCACCGTGTAAGAATGTTTGTTGTTTGCTGTCAACCCAGTCGTCTTGTCCAATATCTTCCTCGAGCCTCCAAGCTGCGAGATCCTTTTCGTCTTCGGAGAGCCAATTCGTCGTTCGTGGCAGATCGGGGAGGATAAAGAAGGCGAAGAGAGCAATGAAGACCTATAACTTGTTAGTATCACTTCACTCTTATAAAGTCTTGCTTGAAGATCTTCGAAAGGGAATAGCAACGTACTGTAATGGCTCCCTCGACGATGAAAAGCCACCTCCAAGCACTGAATCCTCTTGCCCCATCTAACCCATTGGTTATACCTGCGGATATCAACCCTGAGAATGCACCTGAGAGTAGTGATCCTGAGTAAAGGAAGGCCGTTCTTTTGACTAGTTCTTTTCGAGTGTACCACGCTGAAAGATAGTACAAGCACCCGGGCTAAGGCCACGATTAGAATGATGAAGGGGAGCAGTAGGCGAATGATGACTCACAAAATAGGCAGCTTCAATGAAACCAAGAATGAATCGGCACGCGAGCAAACCACCGTATGTTTGACATGCAGCTGTAGCCCCTGAAACGATCCCCCAAACCACCATACATCCAGGCAGATACAGTGATGGCTTTCCAAGCTTGTTCAGAAGGAGATTGGACGGTACTGTTTATGTGTAAGTTAATACGACTCCACGAGGTTCCTTGCTGCAAGTGAGGTAGAATTACCTTGCATCAGTAAGTATCCCACGAACAAGATACTAACGGATGTCTGAAACTGCTCTCCTGTCATCTTCAAATCTTTCTCTAGCCCCGCCAATTTTGCGGCAGCAATATTATTACGATCTAGATAGTTCATGATGTAAATAAGCACCACCATAGGAAGCAGTCTCGTATCGATCTTCCTCCTCAGTAAGTTTTCCGCCTTCTGACGATCTTCGGGTGTAAGATTGCGAAGGCATCCTGGGACACGACTGATCTTTTCGGGTGTCGATGATACATCTCCCAAGAGCTCAATATCATTCGCAGCAATCTTCGTATCAGTGTCGCTTGTACTGCCGGTGGTTGCCATTGCTCATAAAATATACTCTGTACGATTGATGCGAGTTTGAGATGGCAAAGGAATGCCCAGCACTTTAGCTTGAATCTATACAAAGATATAAAACTCTAATAGAGGGCCAAAGGTCTATTAAATGTCTTGAGCTTGGATCTGGCTAACAGATAGCTTAACGACTTCTGCAATCAAGGAAGCTGCCGGAGCTATGAGGATGGCACCACCACACAAACAGGGACACAGTCGAGATGTGCGGGGCCACCGCACTTCCTCCCCACCACCCTCAGGCTCACGGAAAAGCACAGTGTGCCATTCGCGGTCAACACAGCATAAACAAGGTTCAACGGCTTCCCCCAGACATCCACATCCGGTTCTACAGAGGCCTAAGGGTGGAATCTACATATCCGATCGGCTACCGTCACAAACTAGACTGGATCCAGCCTTCGCGCGAGACCAAGCTAGGAACGAGAAATCCTGCGACCGGAAATGTCAATTGCAAACTGCGGGGAAAGCAAATGGTCGTGACTTCTTCATATGAGAAACCCAGCACTATGGATGGATTTCCGGGGTCCAACTCTTGGCACAACATGACAGGCAGATGATCCAACATAAGCAGGGCACGGCCACTCGCACGATTCGGTTCTCATTTGCTGTTTCAATCTGGGGTATCGAGCTTTGGTATTCTTGGCAGCTTGGCAGCTTGGCAGCTTGGCCATGGCTCAGAGCTCACCGTGTCACCGTGTCACGAGAATGCAACGAGTGGTGCATGAAGCTGAGACCAGACCGGTGCATGAACTCAGGAGATGATAACGAATAGTACGAGATGCCCTGTCGAGACGCCCTGTTGTAAACGCCGAAATCACTCGAATACTTTGACAGGTCACGGGTGGGTGGAAGAGAAATCACTTTGACAGGTGAAAGATTGAAAGTATTATGTGAAATACGAGTAGGCCTGGTGGGCTATTCTCAAGACCGAAATTACATCAAATTTAAGACCTAGGGCTACAACAGAATCATCACCATTCTCTCCTCCAACTATCAACAAATTTCTTAACTAAACCGCTTCCCACGATGTCATAACCATTTTTAATAGCTTCGGATCTTAGGCCCGTTTTCTCCGTTTGGAATACAAGTCCTTGTCGGCCGGGCTTATCGTTGTCATACTTCTCTGTGAAGAAATCCAAAAGCTTTATCGTTGGGTTCTTGTCTGGATCTTGCTCGCCTTTCCTCAGCAACTCAACCCATTCTCTTTGGCCGACAATCTTGAATTGCAGTCCTGCCGCTTGTAGTGCGGGAAGAAGGTCGTTGGTCCAAGAGAATGTGCGAGAGTTTTGCACGTGGTAGACGATACCTTTGGGGTCTGACTCTTGGCCTGCTGCTTCTGAAGACGATTGATCAAGGCCAGCAAGCTCTAGGACCGCTCGTGCAACGATATCAGCCGGGAGCCAAGAGGGTGTCTATTCGTCATTAGCAGGTGTATCAAACGTACAAAGGGTCATATTTACCTCATTTAAGGCTGGCAAAGCGCCGAGCGTCGTAGCACTTCTTATCATCAAAGAGATGGCCTCGGTGCTATTCCATAGCCCCTCAACCGTGTCGCCAACGATTTGCCCGACCCTTAAAACTCTTGCCTGCATTCCTGTTTGTCTCGCCGCCTCTCCAATTATAGTTTCTGTTACCAATTTTGATCGCGCATATCCCATCTTTTGAGCATGGTTCAAATTTGTGATATACGTTTCTGCGATCGTAGCAGGTAATGGAGTGCCAGCTGCCGCCGAAATAGAGGAGCAGAAGAACAGCTTCGCAGGCAGATGAGTGCGAACAGCAAGGCACAAGTTGAGGAGGTTTACAGTTCCTCGGATGTGATGCGATTCGAAGCTTTGGACACCAAGGTTAAAGTTCACAGCCCAGGCACAATGGATGACCGTTGTGAGGTTGTCTCGTAAATTCTCAATTGTGGAGGGCTCGAGGCCGAGATCATCGCGGCTGAGATCTGATGGTAGACAATGAACTTTGGAGAATGTGGCTGGTGATAATTTCTTGCTCAAGAGTGTCTTTTTGACTCTATCCTCTGCCTGTTGCTGATTGCTGGCTCGAACAAGACAATACACTGCTTTGACTGATTGTTTCGAGATGAGTTGGGAGAGAACATGTGCACCGAGTGAACCGGTAGAACCAGTCAGGATCTTCCGTTGCTGTTAGCAAGCAAGAAATGTATTGGTGAGCTTCAGAACTTACAATCGTTTCTCCATCCACAACTTGAGAGCCAGGGATATGCGGGTTAAAGTGAGAGTATTTCTCAATCAATTCCTCCATGACCTTGATCTCATCCTTCTGCTCTGATGCCTCGCCTTTTCGAAGAGCATCTAGATGTTCAGCCAATGCCTGTACATTTGGAAATTCAAATACCACATTTTGACTTGGTATTTTGGAAGCCAAATCCAGCTCTCGCAATATGATCCCTCGTATTGCGATTGCTTGCAAGCTATCAACGCCAGCCTCGAAGAAATCGGTATCCTTCTGGAGATGCTCAATCCCAATTCGTTCTTTGAAGACGGCTAGCAGAAAGTTTTCTAACTGTTCTCTATCCAATTGAAGAGCGCCGTTCGAAACCTCCAGCGGCTTCTCAAATCTTTCATACATAGAGTCTATTAGGTCTTCGAATTTCTTGTAGAAAGCAGGTCGAATCATAGTTCCTTTGTCGGTGCAAGGATATTCAGCACCAACATCCAGAATCTCCACCATGGCTTCGGAAATCTGGCTAAACCCCTCCACTCTCGAGTTTGCGGCTGATATCACTGGCAAGAGTGTTTTTAACAAATCTTCTTTGCTTAAACCAGCTGCCTTCTCACTTGGAACAATGACCAAGCCGGGAAATGCGCGACCAACACCAAACACACATGCTTCTCTCACGAGTTCGTGCTCTCTAATCTGATGCTCGTAAGTGATTGGAAGGACCTTCTCTCCATTGACGAGCGTAACGCGATCATCTAATCGTCCAAGATATTTCCAAGCGTTCGGAATGGTAGGGTGAGGAGTAAATAAATCACTCGTCTTGAAAGAATTTGGTGGATCTTGAGAGTTTGAAGTGACTTTTGATGGTAAGCCATCTAACACCACACATTCAAATGTATTCGCTGCACGTGGCGCCATTTGAATGTATGGCGCGCATGATGGCAGTGGTCGAACGTAATTCCATGCTGTATCTTCTAGTGGGCGAAATGAGGTCATGAGCTGGCCTATCTCGGTACTGCATAGTATGTCAGGATTCGACTCGAGGTCAAGGTTGACGATCATATGGATCAAACTTACGCGCCATAATGACCAACTAAATAAACACCAGCCTGCGTTAAACGGTCCCCCAGATCATCGGGACAGCTGCTTCCGCCAAATAAGACTAACTTGCATCTACGCAAAGCGTCTATTCCACTTTCCGACTCCGCAAGCAGCTTCAATGCATAAGGGACACCGTGAAAACTTTCCGGTTTCACTGCGGCCATGGCTTCGATCAGATTATTCCCCGTCAATGGAAGATTGGCATTGAACATGGAGATCTCCTTCGCCGAGTAGATTGCTCTAAAGAACGACGAAAGTCCATGGTTATGATACAGAGGCAATGTCAAAAATGCCCTGTAGCCAAAGCTACTGGAGTAGTTTGAAAGACAAGCGGCGTGTGTTTGAAAGATTGGCTTCGGGAGTCCTGTTGAACCCGATGAGTGGATGATGAATGAATTGCGGCTTGAATCTGAAGCAGTGCCCATAGATCGAGGAAATCGTGGAGTTAATGGGGCTTTGATGTCATATTGGGACTGCTTCAGCAAGGGATATTGAGATAGCTCAAGTTCGGCTTGAATCGATGTGATGACTGCCTGATGGTTATCCGAGCTGACAATCCGTTTGCATTTTGTCTTCTTGAGAAGAGATATGTATGCTTCTGGAGCTAATCTATTGGAAAGCAACAGAACTGCGAAGCCCAGACGCGTCAAGGCAAAAATAGTAGCGACATAATCCAGATTCGACGGTGCTAGAAGGGCAACAACCTCCGCATCGGAACTCCTATCTGACTATGTCACCATTAGTATGATTTCAAATGCTCGAAATGCATACTAACATTGGGAATGAGGTTAATTGATGAATATGTATTTGCACCATGGTCAGCGAATCGATCAAGGTCCCTCGCCGTGTAATGAACATAATCTGATCTTCCTCTCAAGCTGCCGGGATATGCTACTAAGGGAACATCTGGAATTGTCTGGCTTCGATGGTAGACCAGGTCATCAACAGTATATAGAGGATGGTTTAGTATAGCCTTTGCAGCCTGGGAGGGGTTCTCTAACATCCCATGAGGTGCTGTAAATGTCCGAGCCTGGACTACTGCCGACATGATTCTGAGGTTTAGAGCAAGAATAGGTAGGTAGGTATGATCACCTGCAGATGAGTTGATGGGTTGTTCGGTTGATGAGGCTGCTTGCCCACAAATATCACGTTCAATGCACTATAAATGACTGGAGGAACATTTGTTCTTGGATATATTGAAGTGCACAGCATAAACCGGCTTCCGTGCCCCACATGCATATCCGAGATCCGGGACTAGGAAAAAGAGGGTTTATGAGACAATCATGGAATGACAAACTGAACTGAAAGCACGGCAACGGCAACGGCAATGACTAATACCCGGAATTGTTAGCGATTCCCATCTCCCATTGGTCGTTTTGGTCCCCAGTGAACAGAAAGTCGAAACCAGCCACTCCACCTGTGACCTATTTAGATGTAAGTACATTTCCTGTTGACATTTCGCACCCAGGCTTACCAATGAATCAAACTCGCCCCAACTAGTGAGAGGATCCATAGTTACAGAGGGACTTGACTCGAGATACTCGCCGTCGGCGCCATCGATTGAGCCTGCTGTTGCGATAACGCCGTTCACCAAGCCCGGAGCCCCGCTCGGCATAGTAACACGGTTTGGGTGAGAGCTGTCTGTGGTCTGGGTGGTTTGAGGTCCGTAGAGTTTTGTCTGTTCTTGGCGGTCGGTGATAGCTTCGAGCCTGAGCTCCTCAAGCACCACGCTGTATCTTTGCGCCAAGGATTCATTCTTAGCCCTAGAAGAGATCTGTGAATGGCAGCGAACCGCAGCTTCGAAATACCTATTGTTTTCCTCTCGAGGCTTATAGCGTTGTTGGATGGTGTACACATAGAGCACCACAACCGCACAAAATGCAAAATAATGAGTGAACTAACTACGTTAGTAAAATTTTCATCAATCGAGAGATGTGGACTTGCCCAGAAAGCCTGGTACATCTGCCCGACCTCTGTTAAGTGATTTACGATGTTAGTAATCTCCATTGCAGCCTGTAAGCAGCTGATCACGTTTTTGTCCATAGGAGCACCGCTTGAAGTTCCTCTAGATTGATGCGAATTCCTTTTGTAAAGACTAGCAAAATCTCGCAATAAAAAGGGTCTATGAACTAAGATCATGGCATGCCAGTATGAGAGATTCAAAACGTTTCGTTGACGTTGAAATATAGGTATCAACAGAGACGTATCTACACCCTCCGCATCTAGAAACCCAGCGAACTTCGTGCGCCATTCATAGAGAGCTTTGCAGTATTTATCGGCAAGAGAAAGACGAACAGTGGAAGATGGTGGTCGAATGGAATAGAGGTCGCGGAGAATATGACTGATGATTTGGGACAACCTGGAGAGGGGTGAGTACAATGGCATACGTTGATCTTCTTGAACTTACATTCCATGAGCGATTGGGGCCATCATGATTGATTGAGCCTTGGACTTGTTGATGTAAATATGTCTTGAGGTAAGATCCGAATCGTTGACACAGCTCGGAAGTTCCTACAATTTGGTCTTAGAATTATACATCACCGGCCTCGTATAAGGAGTGCTTACTTGATCTATGTCATCGTCGTGAAAAGTTCGGGGTCTTCCAAGAGCTGCACTTAAGTAATTGTCAAGCGTGTATGCACACCAAAAGACTCGCTTTCTACATTCTAGCTCAATCATATCCATATTAATTTGAGACTCCAAACGTCTCTTACGATGTATTCCGAGAGCAAGAATTAGATGGGCCGTGGTCCCAAACAAGCTCCAACAATGATTGACCCTTGATTGCGACAAGAGATAGAAGCACTGACAGAGACGAGCTTGAACACTAGCCAAAAGAACTCCTCCGGTTTCTGATGTCAATTGACGATCAGCTGCATGGAAGTATCGAGAACTACGGTGCTGTTAGCTTAAGCTGTATAAATGATCATACGAATTCAGGGTATCCAATAGTCAAGACTATCATTCTAGATCTGAAAGATTTCCAGGTTTCAAATCTGTAAATGTTTGAATGCACTTAACATTCAGAATGGATTCAAGAATCTCCCATGGTCGGATTGCAGTCCGGACAATTAGATGCTCTGGTGTAATTCATTACCTCGTATCAACGTCGTTCGATCTGTCAACACTCGGCATGTAATCTTTTGCTTGTGCAAAAACCATAAATAGCAAGGCGGTTCGACCTTTAGCACCGCCTTTCCGTTGAAATGTTCCCAAGTTGTCGTAAAATTCGTCGAGCCATGCTTCCAAAGTTGGACGGTGCAAAAAGCGATGAGTCGGCACCACAAAATCAAAGTACCTTGCGACAAGGCTCCTGGCATCCGGTTTAGGGGGTAGAACAAAGAAGGATGGATCAAACTCTGGCAATGGAGCATCTCCAAATGTGAATATTGAGGAATTCTGAGAGAGAGTAACTTCTTGATGGAGTTTTTTCTGTACTCGAAGGAGAAATGAGGCACCGGAGGAAGGTCCCACATAGTGTCCTTGAAGATCTGTTTGTGGAGGCTCTGGCGAGTTTCGAGAGGACTGCATTTTGGAGTTTGCATCAAAGTTCTCACCAATAACAGGCTGGAGTCGGGCCAATGTTGATGCAGCTACAGCTGCATCGTTTGGTATAGTGGCAAGTTCTGCATTCAACGGGCTATGAAACGGATTGTGGTATTCTGGGAAGGGTTTGGCTACTTCATTCACGTGTCCATGCTCAATGTTGGCAGACGTTTCAGCATTTTCAGGAACTCCTCCTTGGTATTCTGGGGTTTCTTTCTCCGTCGTAAGAGAAGGTACTTTACCACGGCGGTAAGCTGCCGTGAATTCACAAATCAAGCCAGAAGAGGCACAAAGTTTGCAAGGTTGATTTCCGCTGCATCTTGTCTTTTTCCTTAAAATGGGTTCGTCAGATGTTCTTCTGCAAACTTAGGGTCTTCTCTTACCTTTTGCAACGATCACAAGCTCGACTTACACGTATTCTATCGGCTTCGTCCCTTTTCCGCCTTTTGGCTGTGTGTGCCGGCTGAGACTCTACACTTTCATTCCTTTGATGTGCATTCTCCATATTTGGCGTGGGATATGCCAAAGGTTGTGGTCGTTGAGTTTCCGCCATTGTGATCCGCGCATTGCAGACTTCACTCAAGATCCGAAGTAAATAGGCTTCCGAAGAGGTCCGCAGGATAACAGTTTGTGCAACTGTTGGACGGTCCGGATATTTGGGGGTTGGTGTGGGGATGTTAATCTTACGGGTCGGCTAATACGAATGACTCGGGTCTCCCACTCTTGAACCCCACAGTTACATTTCCGGATGTAGCCGCTAGCACACATCCGTAAACCTATGATCAGAATGATGTTGGCTGATGTGGGCTCGATTGTCTATTTCCTTGATTAGATATGGGCAAAGAATGCCGTGGAACTGAAGCACCTGTGCATGTCTTTCTGCTGAATAATGATACAATATGATTCGTTGGAGAGATTGGAAATTATTGTCTTTCGCGGTCTGACCCTCCAATGCCATTCTACCATTCTCTAATCTCACCACCTGGCCCAATGAACCCAGGACTTACCCACGGCTCAGCTCCTTGCGAAAGTCTGCGTACTTGCTCCTCATCAATATTTATGCCAAGTCCTGGTCCCGTCATCAAGTCAATGTAGCCCTTTGTTACTTTCCAGACCTCAGGATTGGTTGTATAGCTCGTAAGGTCTTGCCCGCCAACGTTGTAATGAATACCCAAGCTCATCTCCTGAATGACGTGATTTGACGAAGCGGCCGCAATCTGAATATTTGCTGCCAAAGCAATAGGTCCTAGTGGACAGTGTGGTGCAAGAGCAACATCATAGGTCTCAGCCATGGCGGCGATTCGTTTCATCTCACTAATGCCACCACAATGACTAATATCTGGCTGCAAGATATCTACGGCACCAGCCTCGAGGAATGGTCGTATTTCCCATCGACTATGAAGACGTTCACCTAGTGCAATTGGCGTGCTTGTTAGCTGTGACAAGTCCTTGATGCCGCCAATATGTTCCGAAAGTAGCGGTTCCTCCAAGAACATTGGTCGATGTGGCTCCAGAGCCTTTGCCAACTGCTTCGCCATAGGCTTGTGAACTCGTCCGTGAAAGTCAACCCCGACGTCCATGCCAAGTTCTTTGACAGCTTTCACACGTTCTATGCAGCTATCCAAGGCAGATGGCGAATCAAACCATCCAAGATCCTCAGTACCATTCATCTTGACTGCTGTGAATCCTTGGTCTTTTCTGGCTTGACTACTCTTGTTAGTTTCACCTCTGGATGGTTTTGAAATAACTCACGCTTGGCTGGCAATATCAGAAGGTCTATCCCCACCAATCCACGCATAAACCTTAATCTTGTCCCTGACCTTTCCACCGAGCAATTGATAGATGGGGACATTTAGTCTTCTAGCTGTAGGTAGGTCAGTATAAGTATTTGGACAGGTATATGAGGCCTACCTTTCAGGTCCCAAAGCGCGATATCAATACCCGACAACGCACTCATGAGAACCGGACCTCCACGATAAAATCCACTCCTCCAAGACATTTGCCATATATGCTCAATATCACTACAATAGTCAGTCATGAACGTTTGCAATTGTATAATATCCAGAGGAGAAATTGTACATACTCAGCTTCCATGCCTGTGTACCTCGCAATATAAGCATCCAAACAACCTTCAACAGCTTGTGTGTGGCCCTCAAGTGAGGCCTCACCCCAACCTACATTGCCAACATCGTCAGTGATCTTGACGAAGAGCCAACGAGGTGGTACACGAAAGTATTCGATGGATGATATCTTCGGCATGGTGAAGTTCGCGATGATTGCTTAGCTGTGGATGAGAAGTTCAGAACTATATGCATATGAGAGCTTAAATGGGTAGCCGGCTGGTGCCAGGGACCGGAATCATGGTGGGGTGGAAAAGTGGTAAATCTAGTAATCCCGGGTAAGTATAATATCCACAAATTTGAGATCCGGTCATGAGCAGGGAAGTGGTTCTATTGCAAGATATTGGCCTATGGAATCTTCTATATTGCTATTCAACAAGACTCAGTATTCTATTCATGCAGCACGCAACTTTCTTTGAGCTTCTTTCCAATCCTCGACACTTTTTCTCAAACTTTCTTGGCTGACCTCACCAAAGATATCAACCCCGACCCGTGCAGGGAAGTTATATCGATGTTTCCGGTCCAAAGAAGACAGTTTTTGAAAAACATCCGCGGGAACTTCAAAGTCTGGAAAAAAGATTAGTTTAACCTCTAGAAAGTGAGAGTCGAGGGATTACCAACCTTGGAAGTTATCCTCTATTCGCTGTGGCGTAACAGATTTGGGAAGAACGATGGTACCACGCTGAACAGCCCAGCTAATGAGAAGTTGAGCCGGCTGCTTTCCAAGACCTTTCGCCAAAGAAATCACTGTGGGATCATCTACTCCTCTTGGCAAGTTGTAGATATTATTACCGAGGGGACTGTAGGCGGCTATGGCAATATTCTGAGATTTATGCCATTCCAACAGTTCCGGTTGTTGCAAATAAGGGTGTGCCTCGATTTGGTTGACTGCTGGTGGGATGGTTGCAGTTTCTAGCAGGGTTTCAACCTTCTCTCTGGTGAAGTTGCTAACGCCAATACTTCTGATCTTGCCCTTCTTTACAAGACTTTCCAATGCTGCCCATGTGTCCTTGATTGGGACATCGATTACCATGATTTCCTCTGTTTTGGGATCAACTGGAAATCTATCTTGAGACTTAGGGAATGCAACCGGCCAGTGGATGAGGTAAAGGTCGAGATAATCAGTTTGGAGGTCTCGTAAGGTTGTATCGAGTGCGGGTTCTACATCTTCAGGCTTGTGATCTGTGTTCCATAATTTACTAGTGATCTAAATACATTCAAATCAGCACATAGCGAGCGAAGGGTTCAAATCTCGGTGCTCACAAAGATATCCTTCCTGTCTACCCCCGATGCTTTGATTCCATCTCCGACTTCCGCCTCATTCCCATAAACTGCAGCTGCATCAATATGACGATATCCCACCTTCAGCGCATGTGCAACAGCCTCTTTGACTTCATTTGGTTTTGACTGCCAAGTACCCAAGCCAATAGCCGGTATACTGTATCCCGAGTTCAACTTGATAGAGCGGTTGAGGGCCATTGTGAATGAAATAGAGAGGCTGTCCGTCTGTCTTGTGAGGCTACATGGTGGTAGATACTCGAGATTTTAAAGGATTGTCAGAGACACTGCGGGTACACCACAGCCGCCTGGGCGATGATGTCTTCACGATTTATCCGTAGACAGGTAACCTCAACCCGGGTATGCTTTTCCGTTGGTCTGGGTGCGTGATGGAATAATCTATGTGGTTCCGGGACTGTTACGAATTGGTAAGTGATCCGGTAGCTGAAACATAGACATAATCATGAGCTATCTATAAGACGTCGAAATGCCATACTTCATGTATGTCTGTGTCTCATCTTGCTGTCTTGACGTTTTGTTGCAACGAAGCTTCAATTTCCTTATAAGACCAAAGCGCGCACAATCCAGTAGTGATGACTAAGCACCAACAGAGACGGGTACCTCCTGAGGGAGTTTTTGTACCGGTTCCAACCTTCTTTCAACCTTCAACAACACCACTTTCTACGACTCAAGCAGCAGTGGATGTGCCAACTCAAGTTCAGCACAGTATCCATCTTGCCAAAAATGGGATCCATGGACTTGTACTTCTTGGTAGCACAGGAGAAGCCATTCATCTTTCACGCGCTGAACGATCCGAATTGATTGCTGGTGTCCGAAATGGACTCTCTTCCGCAGGCTTTGTGGGCTACCCCATAATAGCAGGTGTATTGACAAACTCTTTGAATGAAGCGTTGGAATGGTTGACAGACGCAAAGGAAGCTGGGGCACAATGGGGCCTTGTACTTGCGCCTGGATATTTCGGCCCTGCTGCAAATCAAGAAAATATACAGCAGTGGTATAATATCGTGGCAGATGCCAGTCCCATTCCAATTTTAACGTAATGTTCATCTTAATCTTTGGTTGGTATTTATGGCTGATGTTCTCCCTCCGCAGCTATCACTATCCTGGAGTTACAAACAATATTACCATAAGCCTCGATACATACACGAAGCTTGCTGCACATCCCAATATTGTAGGATGTAAGATGTCGCATGGTAATGTTTCACACCATCTACAAGTCTCATTGACACCTGATATTGATCACGAAAGATTTCGTGTATTCAGTGGGTTCGGTCAACAACTGGGACCTATTGTACAATTTGGTGCGGCAGGTGTGATCGATGGACTTGCCGCAATTTACCCTCGAGCGGTTGTCCGTTTGTTTGAGCTTGCGAAAAAGCGCCCTGTTGGGCCAGAAGAATTGCAAGAATTGCTCTCTCTTCAGTTCTCCGTCAGTCGTGCAGAAGAGTTCGTCGTGAAATGGGGGATAATAGGGATCAAAGAAGGAATCTATCGAACCTTGGGCATGGGTAACTTGGAAGGTGGAAGATTACCTTTGAGGGGTCAACTGCCACAAGGGGAGTGGCAGTCCTGGGACTTTGCTACCAAGGCTATGGAAAAATTTGAAGGTTCATGATTTCTAGACTTTGAAAAGCTAGTCTCAAATACCATCTTCTTAGCAATCCAAATTGGCATTGAGAAGATCTGGGCTTACCTTGGGTATTATCACTCTACTTGCTCAGGTTAAATATCTTCATTGATCCACCCATATGAATCTTTTTGATGTTAGCATATGTTGAGTGTGAAATGCTGAAGTAGTTGTCATTCAGGAGCTCCTTTTCATGTCTCATTCCTCGGTGCATTTCCATCAACTATGGGATCTCTGTTACTTTCAAAATGCTTCACATCTTAATGTGGCCTCTTGTCCCATGTATATGTATGATCTGTCTTTCTATCTGTTCTTTCTCCTGTCTTAGCAAATGTTTGCCACCCATCGACACATGCTATCACCTTGATTTCGTCCCTAAGTCGAGATACCATTCAGTCCGATTATTCTCATATGTCTCATCATCTTCATACTCTTGCACTACCGAGCAGCCATGATACTGCCAAGAAATGATAACCCGCCAAGAAATTTCTCGCCAAGAACAATTCGGAAGTCTTCACCCCTTTATCTCTCACTAGCATTTATACATCCTTCCATGTTTGTTCCCGAGTTTCCAAATCATAAACAAGTCTCTTCTCACGATCAAGCTCCTCATGTTGTCTTCGACCTCACTTCGGTTGGTAACCTTGTGCCTGGTGTTGAATCGTGTTCGTGTTTCTATCAGATTGGTCCTTCCACACTTGGGTTCGGGTATTTCCCCTAGCTTCATAGTCTAGACGTCATCAAGGCCAAGTTCGCCAAATGTAGCTGGAGTTAGCTTGTCACTGTACAACCAACCTAAACCGACGATCTACTCTAAGAATGCTTTGAAATGCCATATATTGTGCTCAGTTAGTACAGTAGGGGAAGAAAACTCTGTGAGATTCTTAAGGAAGGTGCTGCTCAGCTCAACGACATACCAACATATCAAATCGACCATGACTACAACGATCCTCGGAGTTGATCACATCCTACTTGGTATGGTGATTTCTATTGTTTATACGCACCACACCTCTCCCATTTTGACCTCTGTATTGATAGGTGTTCAGGGTTTCAAGAGCTACTCTTCGCAATCTCGCACCTCGTACGAATAGTTCTCCTCACATTTGCCCTATTCTTCACAGTGTGCATCTTCATGTGCGCGGTTGCATACGTGTTCGTCGCTGTGAAATCAAGTTTGTCGATGGTTATCAAGGACTCGGATGGCTTGTTTTCGCAATGCATGCGGAACCTTGTTGCGAGTGATGAGTTTATTGGGCTCGGGGTGTTGGGGTATGTGGCGGTTGTCGCGTTTGGGGTAGGGAAGGGATTGGATTTGGTGCTTGGAGTTTATTGGTAATGGGTGTGCTCAGGGTTGGGAACTTGGGATCTGGAAATATGAGATGCGTGAAATGGATTGGGATTGGGATTGGGCATTTCGAGGTTATGAAATGCAGTGTGTTGGAAGAACCAAAATATTCCCATATTACCATTTTCAAAAAGTTTTCAAAGTTTTTACCTTCAATATGATTTCAGTATGGTTTCAGTATCATAAATCAACGTTTTCCCCTCTTCGGTACTCCAAGATCACAGATGTCTTGAAGTCCAGGCGAGTATACAAACCAGCATTTACTCAAAGTATAAGGATGAAGATTCTTAGAAGCTTTATAGATATCAATATGAAACTAGAACCGCTAACTTACATCCGGAGCTGTAAGTTATCTAATTAGTTGCAAATGTCTAGTAGTAGATCCTATTAGGCAACCTTATAGTTTGCCCTCCTATTAACTTCCAATTACTTCTGTATTCCTGCATATGTTTCTGGTTCGCCAAATCCCAGACATCCCATATCCCAATCTTCACAATGATATCAAGAATGAGAATGTCGAAACACGAAAAGTCACGAGTGGAAAGTCACGGGTGGATTGAAGATACGTGCACCAACGGCGATTAAAGTTAAGGTTAAGGTTAAGGTTAATCTTTCTCGTCGGGTCAGTGTACTCTGTAAGGCGGTTAGGTTGAACTCAATATTGAAAAATCAAGACGTCGAAATTCTTTTACACAAGACGCTACAACCCCAAAGAGTCACAGAGAAGCAAGGTAACAAAGTTGTTATATGCAAAAAATAATATTTTCAAATATATACAAGCAAATCGATAGTCTATTAAAAATCTATGATCCTAGAGAAACAAACCCCCAAAAAACACCCTTCCATACAGTCAATGAATGGTTCTCTTCATATTTCTTCCTATGTACAAACTGTCCTGATTCTTCCAGCTTCTCAACTGCTTTTTGCAAACAAACAAAACTCATCTAAATCTTTCCGAAACCAGCGTTGGCGGTAACGCTGGCAACGACGGTGCCGTAAGCGGCAGCAGAAGCAACGTTCTTTCCAGAGAAGTTCTTGAGGAAAGTGGTGGTGCCGGAGTTGAAGGTACCAGAAGAACCGAAACCGTTGACCTGGCAAACGCGTCCGAGGCTGGCAGAGCAAGCAGCGTTGGCAGCGGTCGAAGGAGCGGTGAAGAGTTGACCGGAAATGGGGCTCTCGGCGACGACTGGGATGTTCTGGAAGACGTTGCCCTCGGCGACGACATTACCACCAGAGCCAATCTCGAATGCGTGTCCACCGTTGTCGTACCAGTAGTTGTTGACGGCGTGGAGGAGAGTGTTTCCTTGAACCTTGGGGGCACGACCAGATGTGCGGTAGATGTAGTTACCCTTCATGGTGACCATATCGTTGGAACCATCCAAGTAGATACCCCAGTAGTGGTATCCGTTGCAAGTGGCAGAGTAATCGGAGCGACCATCAATGTAGCTGTTGGAGATAGTAACGCGGTTAGAAGCGAGCGTGCCGAGAACGATGTGTTGACGAGCGATGTGGTAGGTGGTTACGTGATCAATCCAAACCAAGTCGGCGTTGTTGATGGTGATAGCGTCACCTCCCCAAACATATTTAGGGTTGATCTCCTCGATCTTGATATTTCTGAAAGTTCAGCATTAGTAAAAACTACGTGGTTAAATTATTCTTGACAATCACTCACTGAATGATGATGTTCTTAGCACCAGAAACCACCCGGAGACCCTTTCCTTGGATGATACCTGAAGATCCTACACCAATCAAAGTCTTGTCGGACGTAATGGTGATGCCCAGAACACCAGCGTTGTCGTATGTGACGGAAGCAGTTGGTGCATTTGGCTGGTAGTTTGTGCACCATCCACCAGCACCATTAATGGCAAGTTGGCAGTTTGATGCAGTACCCCATGGAGCACATCCGGTTCCAGTGGTAGTACCCTCAGTTTTTCTAAAGTCGAAGGTCTTGTTGAGCACAATGACACGAGGGGAAGAATCCTTCAAGTAATTGACGAGTTGGGCATTGGTAGTAGGGTAGACAGGAGTTGCCGAGCCACCACCAGTCACACCTTTGGCGAAACCTTCAGCGGCTCCCTTTACTGCGACAGCAGCAGAGGCAGTTTGTGCATATGCAGCAAGCACAGCGGAGAAAACGGTGAACGCTTTCATTTTGAAAATAAACAGTTGGTGATATCAATTGATAGATGAAAAGTAAGGACTGTTGGGGATGAAGCAAAAATAAGTCTGGAATGATGCAAAGAGAGCGTTGGAATGATGAAAAGAGAGCGTGATAATGAAGATGAAAGAGCGTAGGATCGTGGGATGATGAAAAAAGAAAACTTGATACGTAACTTACATTTTGGTTATATAACTTTTGGCAAGTTGCTCATCGATATACCAACACTGACCGTTGACCCCTCAATTAGAAAAATATAGTAGGCCAAGAAGTTACACGATCATGACCGGAGAGAATGTTATATTGCGCTTATGGCCAAGATTGGACTCGATGATATCTTCCTCCAATGTGAAACACGTTGAGAATATCCCGAAAGGGTCGAACCGCCCTCGCAGAGTTAGTGCAAGAAGGAAAGGATAAATTAGACATGTTCCTCTGCCCATCATCCATGTTACACAATACAAGGGTCTTTTGGCGATGAACTTTTACCTGATCTTTTTTTATGTGGATTTGTTTATGCACCAAACAGGTTTGACGTACTAGATACGAGTGGATTAATCTACCACTGACTGATACCCACAGATTCCAGGTACAATCAAATTGTGGGGTGTTACTAGAGCAATATCATTGTGCTGTTTCAAAAGTTACTGCTCTTTTCCCATTAGGCTAGTATCTTTGAACCTTTGGTAGTCCATTCTATCTAGCGAGAGGGGAAAGGAGATAAACCGAGGGAAACGGTAAAGAAATACCTTGCTACTGGAGCTATATACGTACAAACTGAATACTCTTTTCAAGAGAAAGAACTACAATCCTAGGATCCCACAAACAAACACCCAATAATGAAATCGGAAAGATGGGACATCAAACTAATCAGATCCACTGTGCCAACCGTTGTACAATAAAATAACCTAGGATCACGACAAAAGTTCCAGTCCAAGGTCAGGACTTGGTGCTTATAGAAGCATGAATTGATTGTTCTTCTGTCCGGTGCTCTGTAGTTATCAAATAATGCTCACTCGCAGACCGACTGCCGAATCTACGGGCAATGCTATCTGCCGTTGCATTTGGTGGTAATGATGGTAACATGGTAGCATAGCAATGTAGTAGCAGGATATTCATACATGCATACATACAAAGAACAGAGAATGTGGAATCTTGAGAAAATAGATAAGAAGCGATTTTGTCATCATAAGACATAGGTACCTAGTTCACCTGGTATTGGTACTGGTACTGGCACTGGTGCATCGGATCGGAAAGCGGAACATGAGCCTTGAAAGAGGCATTTATTTATAGCGGTTTCATCATGACGGTAACGAGGGGTGCATTGGGATGGAATCTTCCTTTTGGTCGTGGAGATTTAGTATATGATGTGACGTGATAGGATAGGATAGGATGAAGGGGTTGGATTAAGGGGGTTCTTTTGTGTGGTTCCCAGGAACATCTTTGCTTATGGGTAACTTCATGCTTGCAGCCCTTGTACTCGGCTAAGTTTGTGCGGAGTATATATATGTTAACGATAACATCCCGAACTGACGACACGATGAGACCATTGGCGAACCTGGAATCCTGGAGATTGCACGTGCTGTTACCACTGGAGAATGAAATGTTCCGATGTTTAGATTGCGGTTGGGATTTTTTAGATGGAGCTTGATATCATTGATGATTACCCTGCGGATTAGATATGTTGATATTATGCGAGTACTCGAATAGAAATAAAAGTCCAACGATCGCTTCTCTAATTACCCGAGTACTCGAGTAGATACATAGTATTATCTACTGAGTAATCACATGTTGATTCCAATCTACTCAATACCCTCTCCATGGATTTTTACGTAGAAATAATACCAAGATGGGATAATCCAAAACATTACTCGAGTAATACGAGTAATCCATTTAGTGTACTCGTAGATGATTAAGATAAGATAAATTTCACTAGATATATACGGAAACCATTGCCGATAACTTCGATACCTAGAGTAGTGATCTGGTGGCCTGGTGATTTTTAACCAAGTGGAAGGGAGCAATAGAGTAAAGGAGTGAAATGTGAGTGTTGTAAATAAAGAAGCCATTTGTGTATCTAGTTACCGCCGCCATGGCATGTGCAATGCTAAGCACTGGCCCGACCACCAGACCCGAGTAACAAAACTCAAATAATACCATTTCTTATCTTTCTACGCTCTACAGTACTAGTTTCCGTTCTAAAGTACATCCCCGCTTTTATGTGATAATAAGCATAACCTCACTTGAGCTCAAAGCTCAACTCGTTTTATACTTACTGTAGAGTCTTTTTTTCTCATTTGGCTTTTAAGCTTTTATGCTCTTTTTTCTTCGGAAGAGCGGTACTTGAGGATATAAGGTTAGAGTTATTCAATAAAGTTCCGGTACTGTACAAGATCTGAATAATTAATCGCTTCGGTTCGCTTCCCGGCGTGTTTAAATCAAATGCATGAAATCGACTAATATCAAAAGGATCAACGACTTTTACAACTTGAGCTAATATTCAACTATCGCTAACGAATACAAATTATATAGAAGCCAAACGTCGAGAGTTTTCCATTTTAATTTTGTAGTTTAATAAATTATACTCTACTCGAGTAGAACCATAACATTTCGTAGCCACGTCAGCTAACCTCAAAAGCTAAGCTGATATGGCCAATGTACCCGAGGACCGTAACACAGCGTTTGCGTATATCCCGCCATTTGCTTGTTTGTGATACATTGAACTTTGACCCTGGAGAATTTGAATGGTTTTTGTGATCATGACCGGTTGATTAGAGGAGTGATAGTGAAAGTACGGTGCCGAGAATAGCAAAGAGAAGGGTGAGAAACCTCTTCGTTATTAGGATTAAGCATTCATATCCGAAATGTTTGATCTCTACTTAGTACTATGATCCCGGGGTTGAATACTTTACAATACCCGCGGGTACGGGCTTCGATAGCGAGCGGATGGCTGAGATGGAAGTCTCTCGCTAAGAGGATCGCAAGGGGTAAAAATCCAAGCTAAGCTATGAGGAGTTAGATTCCATAGGCTGAGGTCTCACCAAAAACTGCGGACGCTAGAGGCTCAATCGAGTTAAAGGTATTTATTTCACTCTGCACCAAAACTGCGGACGCTAAGAGCTGTGTATTGCACAGGCTGTGAGGCTTTAGATATCAGGTCTTCGCTTTGCTTACATCGCTTAGTAAGTTAACATCTAATATCACCAGTATCTACTCTACAGTAAATTGAGGTCTAATATAAAGAACAGCGAATGGTTAATTGAAAAGATAATGATTTTCTTCTTATAACCTTTACTCGTTATACGCAGCACGTACACGTATGGTTAATTGAATATTGAACATTTATTATATTATGTTATATCTTGAAAGGGGTTCAACTAATGATGCTGTATTAACATACTCTACAAAATGCAAACTCGAGTATAAGTAGTACAGTAGATACTCGAGTAGATACTAAGCATGGTACAATTTTTCATACGAGTAAAATCTATAACACAATCTCATCGATATCATATCACAGCCACAATGCACCAACTCATTCTCACGATGAGTACAATATTTCTTGCATAACGCTTAATCTTTTGACCGGTATCCAAACCTACTGGGTATGGCTGCAGTAAATACACCTCGGTTCGGAGACAAATCGCCAATTGGTGGGTTTATTCAATTCAAGCCACAATTTGGAATTAAGACTCATCAGATCGGGATCTTTGATGGTTTAATTATGAATCCTGGACGCATGGATGGTTGGTTGAATATGAATGATATTATTACTTTGGAATTATAGGAACCCCGTTGTTTTTGAGAAACCTGAAGTGTTAGTATCGGTCTGGAAAGACTAGAAAGGCTAGAACGGCAGGAAAAACTGGAAAGATTGCAGAAACTAGGACGGCTAGAATGGCTAGAATGGCTAGAACGGGAGAAAAGGGTCATGAGGATAGAAGCTGGAAGTCATATGACAGATTAATAAAGTGAATAAATGGAGAGATATATCTAGATGGCTTTGAAGTTCCGTGTCTGCTAAAATGTATAATTAGTGATTCGCTGACTAAATCTATCTATTCATACCAAAATCCATGATATAGTGGCTCAACTCGAATAGAGTGATGTTGAGAACCTCATGATGGGAATCTTGATCTATCTAATATGTATCTACAGTAATAAGGTTTAATATGATATGCGAAAGATGGGGGAGGGTCGAAACAATCTTTGGGATGCGGACAATGAACACGCTTACCAGGGATTAATCTCCGAAACTTAAAGTTTCTATCGCTATCTTGTCGTTGCCTTACCATCACCCTATTCTATAGCTTTTCTATAGCCTTTGCGTCACACGTGAAATCTCGTACACAAATTTTAGCCGATATTTAGGATACTCGTGATGGATTTACATTTGATAATTTGATTTTACTATAGAGTAGATACAATAGCACTATGCGATAAGATCCGCAAAGGCCTACTAAGTTCATCTCTACCTAGTGTACTAGATGTAGAATTCCATTCGAGGAATTTCCATGCCGATTTTCGGAAAGCCGCAAATATCATATATCTCGATACCTCCAACTGTTATGGGATTCCGAATATATGCGGGTGGACAAGCCGCGAAAGATGATCCCAGGATTATCCCTTGGGTTTTAATCTCGTTGGTTGATGGGAAATCTAAGGGCCGCGTATAGCCCCAAGGCGGTAACGTGAAACTTGAAAGGTGGTCGTGGTCTGGGCTGGGGGACTTGTTGCTATTAATTGTATGGCTCTTGGCATACCGGTTGTAAATTTGGGGTTCTCAGAGGGTAGGTATTGGATGAGGCTTTGAAAGTATCTTTTTTGCTGTAGCCTCATGTCGTCAGCTATTTGCTATTATGGACGTCTTGTGTTCGCATAATTTGCCGAGGAATCCCTTTTTGTAATCAGAAGTTTAGGTTGGAGTTGAGTGGACGGGAATGCGATTGAATAACCCTTTGGTTGTTCTTCGACGATGGTTCAGTATTCTAATCGTTTATATGGTAAATTGTCGTCTACTCTAGACCTGCATGTATTTGGTTTTTGGAAGATTTTCCGTGTCTGTTCTGATATGATTTGACATGATGTCTTGGAAAGAAAGCAATACACCTTTGATCAGGTCAAAATTCCGAAGAGCTTCAATATAAAAATATGCTTCGGGACACCAATCATATTACGAGTAGAGAGTTCAATGGTGACATTTCACTTCATGCTCAAGAACATAAAACCTAAATGGGTTACTAAGAAATGGAAAGGAAAAGATTAGGTTGAAGTAGATAAATCCTCGAGACCTGGTAGACTTCGGAAATCACCAGCTCAAGAGTCAAAAATCACTTTGAGCCTCACCTCGCTTGGAGCGTGAAGATTTTGATGTTGGATGAGTTTTGAATGATAGTAAAGCCTCAATTCATTGTACCACTGTGACTATGTTACAGCTCATCTCAAGCGCCTATTCTCGTTATCAAAGACGAGAATAGCCTTGAGATTCGGGGAAAGTACAATGTAACTCTATTTTCAAGAGGACTGAAAACTTGAACTTTAACTTGAGGAGATATCATGATGGAGAGCATCATGTACTATTTAGCTCCCTGTAATGAAGACTCTCATCCAAAAACCAACGAACCCGTCGGGCGTCATCACCTCATCACACCGTGAACTGCAAGCGGCAGAAATTCTACATGGTTTCACCACTTCGACCATTCTCACTTCTTGCAGCCAACTCAAGAAAGCTCCTGAAGAAACTTCATGGAAAGGATACTGATTCAATAAACAATCGGTGCTTATACCTAGTATAATAAGCAAAAGCTACACGAGCACTCTCCAACGTGCTTTTGAGACGTTCAGTTTCTTTTGAGTCAGGTTAATGTATGGACTTGAGAAATTGACTTGGAATTTGATATGTAAAGCTGTTGAGATATTGAGTCTGATATTCGGTATGATGGTGAGTTTCTTAACCTTTATTGGGGGAGGAAGGGTCAGATATTGCAATAGTGATGACTGTGAAGATTTAAGAATGTAACTAATATCTGACTTCATGCTTGCAAGTCCGAGAACAAGATAATCCTGGTATGTGAGTTGGTTGGGTTGATTCTTTGGGTACTGTTGTCTGATGTACCAGGATATTACTTGGAAATTATAATGGTTTTAATATTTGCATGGATAACTCATTGCATTGTGCTTGTGCTTGTGCTTGTTGATTTGATTTTCGTTTGATATGCAATGGTTCGGAATTCATGGTCTGTCTCGGCTTGATCATGTCTGGGGGTTCTTAATCGTTTGCCTTTTCAATTGTATTCGAGTGAAGTTATTTTCTAGATAGCTCTTGAGATGAGGAATCTGAAAAATGTTTCTGAAGAGAAGGGTGATGAATGTCAAGAGGAGGAGTATAGGACAGATGAAACGACAAGATGATGAAATGAAGATTGATTTCTAGATACTTATTCTTTTGGTAAATGAGAATGCTGGATAGTATAGCTCTTTCAAAATGAATCCAATTAAGTGAAGAAATTGAATTTACAGTAATGACCTAAAAGTACATGGCCATTTTGCAGCGGCAACTAGCTGAACTCATTTATGCCACATGAATATAAATCTCGTCTCTCGTGGGTATGAACTTCTTCTACACACTGCAAATCATCATTACGACGGTTCAAGAGCATTAAAACAATATCCACTTGGACCTAACTTCAAGACTCTCAAGAACTCACAACAGTAAAGTTGCTTATGGCTCACTAACCATTTTTGCTGACTCTTAAGTTGCCTAGGGGATCACAAGTTCCTGTTCATTACTGAAGCTTTATTGATAGGTGAAACTTTCCACTTCTCGCCTGGTAAAGCTCTAGGAAACTGCTGAACATGATGTTAATTTTGTGATATCCTCCCACGTTTTTAAAAGTAGAGCTTATTCCTTCCTATGCTTAGGATATAATCTGCTTTCTCTTCTTCTCTTTTGGACCGGCCCATAACTTACAGACAACGAATGGATGGCTAAGACAATAGATGATGTTGATATATTTTGCGATTCCGTTGAATATATCAATGTTGAAAGACAGCCTAAGAGCAGAAGCAGGTCAAGAAATATCCTCCCTTTAGCTGGCGAGCTCAATTCGTATACTACTCTTGACTCTCGATGTCGCGAATACCATAGCCATGTACACCTTCTGATTCGGACTTGATGACAATACATCAAACTCCAATGCATTCAGCCGACCGATATTCCTGGCGCTTCTTCAAGTGATATCCTCCGACCCAATCGAAACATCGCTCATATTGAAACGTAGAAATAATTTCCAAAATAAGTAGAGATGAAGACCCGTAGGGGTGACTTATAAGAGAAAGTTTTTAGAAAGTTTGTCCTTCATTCCTAGGTGATAATTGTAACCTCCATCATCAGACGAGAGTTCGATGTAAGATTTAATTATCTAGTTGAATGGAACCAAGGAACTCGAAGAGATATTTGCTACCGTGCGATTAGCTTTCCCCGTGTTGTATGACTGTGAACGGATAATAGCCAACCAACTGCATTTACTCACAAATTCCTAGTCGAGTAATATATTTTGAAAAGATTAGCGATCGGTAGAAGTGTGCTTGGTGACGGACGTCTGGTGGTCGTTGGCAACAAAATGATTACCTTAGGAAATCCATGATGAGGACATATGGAAACGGAGGATCTTGGTCAAATCAACTCAGCTATCCAGAGACATGTGGGATATCATCAAGTGAGTGTTCAACTGTTTAAATACTCGTACATTTGATACGTTCAAAACTCGTGATGAATTATCCCAGTTCATCCTGACGCAAGCGACGCCTTGCTCAACAGAGTCGGCAAGCTGTAATGTAGTAGGATGCTGACCAGGAAACATTGAGTGGCGGGTTATAACCTTGACCTCGCATCGTACTGATCTAGAAGAAAGGCTTGGCCAGAGTCATTAGAGTGGGAACTTGGCCCGAGACTATGGTGCAAGAGAACTCGCTGACTCGAGAGTTGAAGCAATCAACCAGTCAAATATTGAGCCAGCAACCGTGGCAGTTGCATCTAATAAGGAGAAGTATATAACCTTATTCGGCCGTCTTATTGCTTCCGATGGGCCAATTGGATTGATCGCCGAATCCCATTTCTACAAGGTTTGTTGTAGTGGGAACAGTGTACTCGTATATATTGTCTAATATGCTAGGAGTGGCATATGTGTTCTACTGAGTATATGAGGTGGAGACACCTAACTAGGTATAGCGCTACACGTGATTACAACCAGGTTAGCAGTTGCAATGGAGCTGCGACGGAAACGAATATATTTGACTTCGGATGACCTTATGGATATACCTCATTCCTCATCTTTATCCTCATACAGTAGCCGACGACGATGAATGTTTTCTGTCATCCCTGTCAAACTTCAGCTGTGGTGCCCGGGATTATGCCTAGCCAGCACACTATAGACACGCTACGACTAGATCTGAGTCTAAAGGTCTAAAGGTCTAAAGGTCTAAAGGTCTAAAGGTCTAAAGGTCTAAAGGACACGTAGACTCCTCCATAACAACTAATTCTCCTGCTCTATATGTTACTCTGTTATTCTATGCCATTGAAGTCACACTGCACCCTTAGACTTGCTCTAACTTAACACGTGGACTAAGTTTAGACTTGACCTTGCCCTGAACGCTAGCAAGGGCCAGGTTCTGCAATACCCAACACCTCAACCTTAATTTGACTCAAAATCTGTCAATCCCTTTCTCTCATCGTTCTCTCAACGTTCACTTGATTCTCTTGCGATAGATACTTACTAGATATGTATAACTTCTATGTGGCAGTTTGGAATCAACCTTACGCATTTCTCTCGGTATAGATGGACGGGTAAGTACGTTTTCTCTTTGGATGGATCTCTTTTAAGTTTGTGCTTCTTGATGTTAAAGTTTATGTCCACAACCAACTTCTCCGCTTGCCAATCAATTAGCCCGCCTTGGGGGTAAAGTTACTACTCCGCCCTATTGTTAGCTTTCTTATCTTCCAGTAAACTTACCGGTGTGGCCTTAAGACATGATGCTATCATCGGGTGAGATAAGTTGGTTCAGATCATCTACTCGTATATAACCTTCTACAAGTCCCTCGACCATGGTTATTCTCCCAGTCAAGAAGCCAATACTTTGACCGAGCTGCGAGCCTCGATTCTTCCAATTCTTTTTTCAATCGTTACTTTGTATATACATATACCATAGTGGAAACATTGGGGCCTCTCGTATTTTTATTTCTGTTTGATTCGGGACTTGTAAGAGATGGCCAAACTTTTCCTCATTGCATCAGTATCAATCGGATACCTCCTCGGTCCATCACAAGCTCGGGATGAAGTGCCACTGCAGCTACCAAGAGCCGAATTTCCAGGAGACGAATCTTTTGTCGTCCCTTCGGCTTTCCCAACATCAGTATTCCCGAGTTATTATCTCAAGCCCGCTGCAACTGCTGAGCCTCAGCCAGCGTTGTACGATCCGATACTAAACTTCACTTATCCATTCAATCTGACCAATCCTAAGAACATACCGACTGCGACAAATGATCCAGTATACTATCCAGAGGTTGTTGGCAATCTAACGAATATACCCCCGGAAACCTTGGTTCAAAACGCCTTGAATGAGGTAAAAAATATTATTTACAACGATACCGGACTCTCTGGCAATTGTTCAAAATGCATTGCTGCATTGGAAGTCGGGAAGATTCTCGCTCAAAACGCTCCATCATATGTACCTGGTGCATTGGTTTCGCTATGTCAAGCCACGGGTTTTGCATCAAACACGACCTGCAAGAATAACTACGCGCCCACAAGTTGGGGTGCGATATGGGCTCAAGTGCTTTCGTTGGCCAACGTTACTGGTTTAGATGGTCAATATATCTGTAGCTCTCTGAGCACTTCTTATTGTCCCACCCCCAGCGCGACCATGTTGAATACTACAGGCTTGTTCCCGAAACCGAAACCTGCCAATGCAACAGTGNGGCTCGTAAGCCAAGTGGAAAGAGGAGAAAGGTCCTCCATCTGTCCGACTTTCATCTTGATCCACGATATCAAGTTGCATCCGAGGCCAGTTGTTCATCTAGCATGTGCTGTAGATACACAAATGCTCCAACTTCTCCAGCTAAATTTCCTGCGCCATTGTATGGGCATTACAAGTAAGTTAATGCTCAAGCTTTGTTGGAAGAATCAATTAACCACTTGATAGATGTGATACTCCATATTTCCTTGCGCTGGCTGCCCTCCAATCCATTGGAGCCTTGACCGGGACTGATGGCGACGAAATCGAACCTGCATTCACAATTTACACAGGTAATTTCCCCCCCCAATACCACCGTCCCAGAGAATGTTGTTGACGGTCTCTTTAGGTGATCTCGTTTCCCATGATACTCAAAATCAGATGTCGCGTGCCTATGTTCAATATACTGAGACTAGCATCTTTTCAATGTTAAAGTCCTACATCAAAAATCCAATCTTCCCCGTTCTAGGGAACCACGATTCGAACCCAGAGAATATTGATGGCCCTCACAGCTTACCAGGCCCACTAGGTAAGCAATTCAGCTGGAATTACGATCACGTTTCCGGACTGTGGCAGCATAATGGGTGGTTGAGTAAGGAAGATGCGGAGGAAGCTGCTATTCACTACGCCGCCTATTCCGTGAAAACCCATCTCGGTCTTCGAATCATCACACTGAATACCGATTTTTGGTATCGATCAAATTACCTCAACTTCATCAACACGACAAATCCCGATGTTTCGGGCACATTCAAATTTATGATAGATGAGCTTCAGGCGGCCGAAGATGCGGGCGAGAGGGTCTGGATCCTCGGCCACGTCTTGTCGGGATGGGATGGCACCAATCCATTGCCCAACCCCACGAACCTCTTCTACCAAATCGTCGACCGCTATTCGCCACATGTGATCGCCAACGTATTCTTCGGCCATACGCATGAAGACCAAGTCATCCTATTCTACTCCAACAACGGGACCGTGCGGGATTCCTCCACTGCTCTCACGACGGGATGGATCGGTCCCAGCGTAACCCCATTGACCAACGTCAATTCGGGATATCGCATGTATGAGATCGACACGGGATCCTTCGACGTCATGGATGCGTATACCTTCTACTCCGACGTGAACACCTACCCCACCCTCCACGGAACCGGACCCACCTACCAATTTGAGTACTCCACACGAGCTACCTACGGGCCGTCCATCGCGTGGCCCGAAGACGCACCGCTGAACGCCACGTTTTGGCATCGGGTCACGGAGGCCATGGAGGCGAATAGGACGTTGGTGGAGGTTTTTAATAGGTATCAGGGCAAGAGTTCGGTGAAGAGTCCTAATTGTACGAGTGATGCGTGTGCGCAGGCCAAGGTTTGTTATATAAGGAGTGGTAGCGCGTCGATTGGAAGGGCATGCCCACAAGGGTTTGCAAGTGTGCAGAGTCCGTACAAGGGGAAGAATTTTTGAGGACCAGGTGGGAAGAAATGAAGGGGTTCTCGGTAAATAATCTAGGGAATGAGAAATAATAGTATATAAGACGAATTTGACAATTATGAAAATAAAATTCATGTTTGCGATGCGATTCATGTGTACTGGTACACCAGGTATGTTCAGAAAGTAGGCTGTGGCCAATGGTATACCTCTTAACCCATATACACAAACATGTACTCGATTCCAAGCTCTAGGACGACTTCTTCCCCCTGATAGCCATAGCTTCCTTGCCCAAATCCTCCAAAGCTTCCTCGTAAGTTTCCTTTTTGTATTCACCAAACTTCCTTGCATCCACAATGACCCTCTTAACCTTCTCTCCACCCCCTCTCCTAATTTCCTCACTCTTCGCAACCTCGTTAAAAAACCATCTCGCCTCGCTATTCCCAACCAATGTCCACGCATGACCTTGTCTCCCCGCTCTCGCCGTCCTACCGACTCTATGTACATAATTGGTGATGCTGGTGGGAACATCATAATTGATGACATGTGCAAGATCGGGAAGGTCGAGACCACGAGAGACAAGATCAGAAGCGACGAGAATCTGGAGTTTGCCACGAGAGAAAGAGGCGAGGGATGCTTTGCGTTCGGAAGAACGAGTGGTGGAGGTGAGGGTACCAATTATATTGGTGTATGATGGACGGATTAGAGAAAGTAAACGGCCGAGACGAACAGCAGATTCGTTGGATTTGGTAAAAATGAGGACACCATGGGGTTGGTGACTAAGAGGTAGCGGCTTAGTTTTGGGCTTTGGTTTCGACTTGGACGATGGAGTGGTAGGTGCTTTTGAATCTGAATCTGATTCCGAATCAGGCTCCGATTCTGAACTGTCTTCTGAGGAGTCATCGTCTGAACTAGATCCGGAAGATGAACTATCCGAGTCAGAATCTGAATCGGAGTCGGAGTCAATCTTGCTCTCATCTATCATATCATTTCCGGTCAATATCTCCATCAAATACAATGGCTTCAAATTTTCGTCATCCACCTTGACAGCAAATTCAACAAGACCAGAAGGCAGGGTATGTGCCTGCGATGACTTTCCGCTATCACCTCCAGATGAACCTTCTAAAACTACCAACTTTGGTCGATAAAGCTTCAGGCTCGTCAACTGGCCAACATCTCTGGTCATTGTAGCACTCAGAATGATTTTTCTTACTCTGTCCCTATTATTTGGAGCCCCTTTCTGTCCTGTCGCTAAAGAGCTCATTACAACATCCAACCATTGCTGAAAACTTTGATCGAGGAGTTTATCCGCCTCGTCTATAATAAGCCATTTGATATATTGTAAAGTGAACCCAGGAGTAGATTTCAGGTGCTCGACCAATCTTCCCGGTGTGCAGATCAAAATGTCAACTTTTGATACCGGCTCGATGATATGATCAGGCAACGGGGAAATGGCCTCATCGTCTAATAAAGGTTCGCCTTCATCATCTGTTCCAGCATCAGAGCTCTCCCATCTAGTATTCCTTCGCCTTTCTTGCTCATAGTACCGTATCGGGTCGTATTTATATGTGTTTTCCATAAGGTTTGCTTGTTCCACTTTGAAAGTTTCGTTTCCTACTGCTGTGCCTATCTTTACACGTTTTCTACTACCGAAAGAGAACGCACTAGAACAGACCTCACAGACCTCACGAGCTTGAGATACAAGTTCTCGAGTTGGCATAACGATCAACCCTCGTAAACGAGTGACAGTATTGCAGCTAATGTCTTGAGTCATGGGCAAAACGTAAGACAAAGTCTTTCCAGATCCGGTAGCCGCTGAGACCAATACATCACCAGGTTTCTGCTGAGGGCCAGGGAGAAGGAGAGGAAGTACTGCGGCTTGAACAGCGAATGCTTCGTTGAAGCTTTTGGCCCGAAGAAGATTTGCAGCTTCTTGCTCGACTCCCACTTCTGAAAATTGGGCGGTAGTTGTAGGGGAGACTAAAATGGGAGATGCAAGCCATGATGGAAGAGTGGATTCAAGGGACGGAGGCGGAAGTTCAGGGACGGGTTCTGGTTGGGGCAGTGGGACTAAATCATGAACCTCCCCTGGTGCTTCTGGTTCTTGGGTATCCTCAATATCTAAGCCCTCCTCCGCAGCTTTGCGCGCGCGTCTCTCTGCCTTTTTGATAGACTTTTCACGCTTTTCCAACACTTTCTTGTGCCTTTTGTCATCTATATCCTCTTGATTTTCTGTAGTTGCCTTCAATGGTATACTGTCGTCCTTTGACTTCTTTTTCTTTGGTTTCTTGTCTTCCTTTGTTACTTCTTCCACTTCTTCTGATGGACCAATATCGGTATGCAAAACTTCGGAAACGGGTACAGGAACTTTCGTAGACTTCTCCTTCTTGTTCTTTTTGGCCTTCTTTAAAATAGGCTCCGGACTTGGTTCTAAAGCATCGTCGCGTTTTCGTTTCGAGGCAGAGGAGGGCGGTTCAGGGGCCGATTCGAGGGTATCCGATTGGGTATTTGATTTCGACTTCGACTTAGGAGGTGGTACATATCTTGCATAAGATGAGGATGCATCTGATCGTATTATGGATGGGGGCGGAGGAGGAGATGATGGCTTGAGAGGAGATGGAGGAGCTTCAACCGGTTGCTCTCTAACAATCACCTTCTTTTTAGAAGGAGGAACATATCTAGAAAACATCTGACAATATACCGAATACTGATTTTAAATTTGTCAGTACCAACTGAGTAATCTATGAAGCTTTTTCTGGGTGGACCGAGAAGAATTGATAAGTAGACGCAAAATAAAAAGTTTACAGTAACCTCAACAAACCAAAATGGCAATTTATCGGGTAACCTTACTAGTGCACCCTGGAAACAAAGTCTGGTGGTCCTGGTGGTCTAGGCTCAGAAGCTCCCAACAATCCTCAAGCCTCAAACTCCACTGTCGACTGGTGGGTGATGTAAATAGAGCATGGAAATGCCACGACGACAGCGACAGCGACGACGACTAAGACTCATTCCTCCTTGATATTTAAACTGATTAATCTTCCCGCCCGGGTTCGATAGCAAGATGCCATATAATATTGCCATGGTCAGCGACTTTTTCTTTCCACAACCAGGAGGAGTCGAAAGTCACATCTATCAACTCTCTACGAAGCTCATAGACCGAGGACACAAAGTTATAATTATTACGCACGCATATGAGGATAGGACTGGTGTCAGATACTTAACGAATGGCCTCAAAGTCTACCATGTCCCATTCATGGTCATGTTTCGCTCTTGTACCTTTCCTACCGTCTTCTCTTTCTTCCCAATTTTTCGCAATATCGTTATACGGGAACAAATAGAGATCGTTCATGGTCATGCAAGCATGAGTAGCATGTGTCATGAAGCTATATTGCATGCAAGGACAATGGGGCTGAGGACTGTATTTACGGATCATTCATTGTTTGGATTCGCAGATGCAGGCAATATATTGATCAACAAACTTCTGAAATTCACATTGAGCGACGTTGATCATGTAGTTTGTGTTAGTCATACATGGTAGAGTTGCCCAATCACCCTCAGGGATAGAAAACATTTCTAACTAGTCGTAGCAAAGAAAACACGGTTCTGCGCGCTTCCCTTGACCCTCTCATGGTCTCTGTTATTCCTAACGCAGTCGTGGCGGAGAACTTTCGACCGCTATCACACCCTTCCTACCCCCCTGATCCCCCAGGAAAGCATCCACCCCCAGCTCCATATCCACTTGGCCCTCATGATGTAATCACGATTGTCGTGGTTTCTAGACTTTTCTACAATAAAGGAACCGACTTGTTGATCGCAGCGATTCCTCGAATTCTTGCCAGCCATCCCAATGTGCATTTTATTATTGCGGGTTCCGGTCCGAAAGCTATTGACCTCGAACAGATGCTGGAAAAGAATGTGTTGCAAGATAAGGTTGAGATGCTGGGGCCGGTTAGACATGAGGAGGTCCGAGATGTTATGGTTAGGGGGCACATCTATTTACATCCAAGTCTGACGGAAGCTTTCGGAACTGTCATAGTTGAGGCTGCCAGTTGTGGGTTATATGTCGTATGTACACAAGTCGGAGGGATTCCGGAAGTTCTCCCAGCACACATGACAGTTTTCGCCAAGCCCGACGAAGATGATTTGGTTGCTGCCACTGGCCGAGCAATCGCGTCTCTAAGGGCAAATAAAGTTCGGACGGAAAAATTTCATGATCAAGTCAAAATGATGTATTCATGGACAGACGTAGCAGAGCGAACAGAAAGGATATATGATGGAATCTTCGGTGTTCTGAGTGAGGCAGAATTCTACGGATATGATGCAGCGGACGCAGCTAGCTGGAGTGCTACTAGAGGAAGAGCCGGTGTACAGAGTTTTGCTCTGATTGATCGCCTCAAGAGATACTATGGTTGTGGAATATGGGCAGGCAAACTATTCTGCCTATGTGTGATTGTCGATTACCTGTTGTTTTTGCTTCTCGAAGTCTTGGCACCTAGAGAAAAAATCGACATTTCTAGGAGTTGGCCAAAGAAGATTCCTCAGGATTCTTCGAGGAGAGATCGTGAAAATAGAAGAGAATTCGGCTAACAAATCTTTGTCCATTGTGGGCAGGTTGGGTATACGTTGTATAGATCATCGAATGACTATCGACTTATGGAATCGGAGCAAAAACCAATTCCACTTTCTGAGGCGTCCAACATAATCGCTTTCTTTCATTCTTCTTGAATGCATTTATTGCAGATATGCAAGAAATGCATGAAATCTCTACTATTTGACCATACAAGAAGTCTGGACGCCAAGTAGCTCTTACTACCAGCGATCCATACTCCCATTAAAATAGAACGACGCCAGCTCGTGCTACTCAATCTTGTGGATATACTCGTATATGGCAAAAATAAGACGAAGGTTAGTTCGATGAGCTTCAAAAAATGAAGTACTCGAGTGTATCAAGATTTTTACTTCACAACAACCAGACAATATATATGAAATACAACTAGGTTTGATGATCTATTTTGAAGCTGAAGTATTCTATCGTGGGAATGCACTGCATGTCTTACTAAAACCTTCAGCAATCATATAATCATCTTCTTTCAACTCTTCAATCATCTTCAACAACCAGTAGGCACCCAAAAAGACGACCCCGGCCATTCCAGTGTAACAGATCAACGGCATGTGTTTGTTGAGCCACAGATATACATCGATCATCATTCACTGCTTAAAATACCTTATTGACGTCGCCCTTGGCACTAGATTTCTCTCAGATCTAGCGCACACATACAAAATGGCATTCCAACGCTTCGTCCTCCGCCCAGGAGCCCTCTCTGACGTTAACCAAATGGCACTCATCAACATCGCAGCCTATCGTTCCGACCCGGTTAACCAATACCTCAATCCCCACGCAAAGATATTTCCCCAAGACCAGAGAGTGGCTGTTTTACAATCTATCATCATATCCTACTTGGATCCTAGGGTTCTAACATTGGTGGCGTGTTTGGAGGAATTTTCTCGTGTCGTTGTTGCTTACGGCATGTTCACTCGCGTAGGAGATAATTCCCAAGCTGAGAACTTTCGTCGTGAAAGGTCTTGGGTAGAAAGGTCTGGGAGATATCTGCTGAGCTGCATCTTCGCGGGCCTGTTCAAATCATATAATCTTCTTTGGCCCAACCGTGCTAGCTCAAAACCCCATAAGGACGTTTTCCAACACTCGGTCAACGAGGATAAAGAGCGTTACTGGTCCCCCGTTAACTTTCCGAGGAGGCAAAATTGCTGGCATGCCCATACTATAGTAGTACTTCCGGAGTATCAAAGGAGAGGACTGGGAAGATCGTTACTGGAGCATGTTTTAGAGAGGGCAGAGAGAGAAAGGGTTCCCGTGGGGTTAAGCGCCAGCCCGGAAGGCGAGGGCCTGTACAGGAAGCTGGGGTTTGCATGGCTGGGAGACTTTCATACAAGAGTTGGGGGTGAACAAGACGGAGGCAAGGGAGGTCATATGCTTTGGTGGCCGGAGGGAGTTGAAAACGATGGGGCTTATGGGAGTCTTGCTGGACTTTGGAAAGAAGAATGTTCAGAGCTAAATAGGGGTTGAAAGTTTGGGACTAAGTGCACAAAGGTGCCATTCGGGAAGGATTTCTTTCCACTTGCCTACAGAAGCGACGATTGGGATAAGAATGCATTGCATACGAGCCACTTTCAAAGTTTGATTTCAGTTCTTCATTTTCTATTTCAGCGTCATAATCTTAGGCAATATTCGAATATCATAGAAATTGATACAATAAAAATAGAACGAAGTGCAAAGTCCTATAAAGGAAACGATGCATTGTATACTCGATACAAAGGGCATTAAGTTTTGAAGATATCCCGAAAAACTCCTGATATAATTTAACGCCTAACGCTTAACGCTTAACCCCAGCTTGTAAGAATTTCGTCCAGGAGAGAACAAGGTAAAACTTATTAAAACCCCCCGAGTTCTTGCTCTGATCACGCCTCCATGCCGGATTTTTGAGTGCTAGGAGAAGTGAGTAGTGGACATTAAGAATACTATGTAAATAAAGCTCTGCTTCTGCGAACCAACCATCTCCGCATCGGAGCCTCGGACGAAAAAATCATATCGTTCCCCTCGCACCAAGCCGCCTCCCCAAAGCCTTTCCTCCCTCTCGTTATCCTGATCTCCTCACACACCGTGGCGAAATTCCCTCGTCATCCTTCGTGGCCACAACACCACGCACAGCCCTGACGCAATTATGGCGTCGGAGAGTCTTCCGTCGCGTTGTCGCCGTGCAGGAAGAGGTATGGCCACATGGCATCCCAGCTTTGCCCGGCCCCAGGAGTCGCGTGTGCATCCCTCAATACGTCCGCGTGGTGGCGATACTGTTCTCTCGCTATCGAGCGCATCGCATCCCGCGAGACCGCAAACCGACTGCACGGGGCCGAGAGCCGGTTGGGAATCTCGTGGCTGGGGAAGTTATTCCGGAATGATGTTGCTTGGGCGGAGGAGATGCTGGTATCGTTCACCCCCGCGACCGATGGGTCTTGGAAGCAGAGCGGCAGGAAGCCGAGGGATTCAAGGTCGGAGAGATCGAGCCGATTTATCGTTTCGGATTTCGGGATTGGGGAGCTGCGTTCGTCATCCTGTTCGGTTGAAAATATGGAGATGGAGGGGAGGTTGGCGTAATGTTCGTAGATGTGGTTTAGATACACAAGCGCTTCTGAGCCTTTGGATGAAGAGGCTGGTGCATGGTATTCGATGACTTTTAGGTTGCTTATCTGGATATCCTTGGTCCATGTTGTGAGGTCAGGGTTTCGTGCGGAGGTAACAATTATGAGGTTGATGGAGGTAGAAGAGGATGGAGCATCGAGGGAAGAGCGAAGAGCGGCGGGGCCAGCCCAGAAAAGAGATGTGATCAAGGCGATAACGGTTATGGAGTAGAGGAATAATCGAATATATTGAAAGGCATTTAATCGACTGGATGTGTTTCGGTGGAGTCGTTCGATAGATACCGGCTGGTTGATATCATCTTGTTGAGATAACGGCGAGTACTGTGGTGAACGTTCGCTGGACTTCTCCGACCCAAATTGATAGGCCATTTTGAATCTTGTAGGGAACCTTGGAATTTCAGTTCAGCTATACATCAGTCCCCGATCAGAAGTTTGAGACAAAGACGGATTATTGTTGAATGGCCAAACCAAGTTCCTTCTCGTCCTTGCGGCTTCTCGTGCACTATATAAGTCTATCATGAGAGTCATCACGTAAATATCAATCCGCCCCTATCAGGATTTCAATGGTCTGTTGATTACCATATTAGACGACGTTAGCGGTGCAATCAACTAGCTATCTCGAGTGTAAGCCGAGCCGCTTATTACGCCACCACCTAATGGAGTATGATAAATTGATCAGCAACGAGTCAAAGGGTGGACGGTAGTGAGTAGTTAATGGTATTGAAAGCTGTGATCTGGCCGACTCGTATAAGTTGAACAGGTTTGTAGAGTGTGCTGACTCAACATACCTGACACATGCAGTCAGCAAGCAGTTATCAAGCAGCTATCAAGCAGCTATCAAGCAGCTATCAAACAGCTATCAAACAGCTATCAAATAGCTATCAAGCAGTTATTAAGCAGCTATCAAACAGCTATCAAGCAGCTATCAAGTAGTTATCAACCATAGCAATAAAGATCTGTAACCCTAATTATGTATATTTTCTTAGCCTGGAAGTTATCAAAGTACGTACATATTCTTGGAGGCGCCATCCGTTGGACCAGTAACCTGAAAGTAATCTTACTCCAGTTTCTTGAACTTTCTTCATCTCTTGGCCCCTTCATCCGCCAAGTTCGCTTGTTAGCGAACACCAGTCAATTCTGCATGTTGGTTGTCGAAATCAGATACAAAGGAGCATCTTCATTCATAATTACAATCAAGGTTCCGTGGTTAGAGGGAAATGCCAATTAGGTCACAGCATCCTGATTCCCGATAAACCTCTCTCCGCTTGGCTTTACCATCATCTCACTTGCCACGATAGCAAGTGCAGATAGCCAAAGGTCCTTGAAGCAGAGAGATCATTGGCTTTGGCCGTTCTAAAAGGGGAATATATTTCTTCTCGCATTACCGGATTAGCACGCATATGAAACTTTAAGGTTACGGAAGGAGTTTAACCTTAATTGGAAGCTTAACATGCTTGTGTTGCAGGAACCTTAATGACCCCGCTCTTACACACACATACGTACATATATCTGCAGCCCCTCGGTCCCACAATGCTCTTCGGTTGCAGCGTTAGGTCAAGATGTACTGGAACCGACTCTAGATGAGGTCATACATCACTGATCAATCCCTCGCAGTCATATATAGTTGTGTGACTACTCGTGCAGTATCGGAGATTCCGAGTCCAAAGGGAGGAATCTTCAAGGAGGACGTGCTTGTGTTGTTGAATGATCCTGTTGGGTTTGTGCAAACGTTACACTTTCTTAAGCCGATGATGTTTGGGAGGGATACCCTGAAGTTCAACTCATCTCTATCGAGAGCCTCAACTTTCAATTTTCCTCAGTTCACCAGGTTCGATCGTCTCAAAGTTGGGAGGTGCGGCCGTATAGGTGGGAACTTTTGGGTATTGGTTAGCTTACGAAGTATGATTGATATCGTAGCGCCTCACTACCCAACTTCGGATTCCATCCGTGACCGTTACTCGAGTAAATCTCTTGTATCCTCACATATTCTTGCAGTTCTGCTGAGGTATATCTGCGGTCAATGTAGACACTTTTTGCTGAGGTATATTCGGAAAACATACATTTTCCGTCCTGTCAATCAATATCCGTCCCACTTTCCACAACCCATGAAGCGAGGTCAATCAATCAGCCAGACTATTGAATTCACTGCTGCCCCGACCATAAAGATATTTCCCTCAGAGGAAAGCTTGTAACATTCATATGTGACTGGAATATCCTTTTTGTATAACTACACAATCCATTCCTTTCCTTGTACTTGGGTCTCTTGACCTATTTATCAGTCCAACGTGATACTTGCCCAACGCTTCACGAATCTCGCAGATATTAGACACCTACAGACAGTGATCTTTCATTAAATCTTATATATGAATATACCCCAAAACAGTCCCCGATAATACCACAGATTCTCTCTCTATATCTCTCGACGCCAAGATATCATCATTCTCACAATTCGGCCAGCTCCCGTTTGAAATCCAGTTCAAAATCTGGACTCACGCTCTCGAAACACCCCGCATCATACCTCGCACTGTCAAAGTCGACTACGATCCGACCAACTTCTCATACAGATACATATCCCAGCCTCCACCACTCACCCAAACCTGTCGAATCTCCCGCAAAGTTGCTCTTGAGAACTACTCCGTCCTCAACCCCTCGACGTTGAAAGGCGTAGGTGCTATATATTTCAGCCCCAGCATCGACACGCTATCCTATAATACCTCGCACCAAACCCAGCCCAAGGAAAAGCCCAACCCACTTGGCCCCACCCCATGGCTGGACCCCAAACTCCCACCGCATCTCGTGCAGCACCTCATGCTCACAAAATCATACGTGAACCTCCGCGCACACCACTCCTTCCTCCGCCCCATGGCCGAGCTGAGAAGGTTCAAAAATCTGCAGACCATCTACATCGAGCTGCCAAGCCACAGGGAGCTGGAAAGAAGGAGCAGGGCATGGTACCAAGAACTCATGAGGTTTTCCAAGCACTCTGAACCTGCAATCCCTACTCACATGACGGATTCATACACGCGCGAAAAGCGCGAAGAGGCATCGGGACCCCGAGATATCGTCCCGGGCTACGTTTTATTATCGGGAGATGAAAAGTGTCTGGGCGAACACCAGATTCTCGCCAGTTTTGGGTGGCAAGAAGATGGACCGAGGAATGCGTGGGTGTATGGTGATAGGTTGGGTGGAGCTGGGAGGAAGGTTTGGAGGGGAGGTCTGGATGATGAGGGGGTGTGGAGAAACCTGCCGACGGTGAGGTATTTGAGGGGATTATCAGTAGGATAGATGGGTTGTCCGAGGAGGATACATTACGTATTACCGGATATTTGCTTGAAAGATTCCCGGACGAAAACCTGTGCTTTTGAATGTGCATTAAGATGCGCCAGAGATGTACAAGAATCGAATGCTTATATTCTGTCAGATTTGGTTTTCTGCTTGTGCTTTCCCTTTTCCTTTCTTCCCTTTACTTCTTCCCGCGCTTGGGTGTGGGCCATTCATGTATCTCTCGATCATGACCTCGTATATATCATTCGCACCATGCCTGCCATTGCCAACTCCATTATAACCCCTCAATCCAACCATCTACACTTGAGGCTTCTTGTTCACAAGACCAAGTTAAGCCATTGCTCAATTTTCGCCTTCTTCCTTTCAATCCCTTTCAATCCAATCCAATCCAATCCAATCCTTCCCCATCCCTGTCACTATACCTCCACCAACCCATCAACCCATCACCAAAACCCTCAACAAATCAACCCATCTGGACCCCATAAACCATCTGAACCACCTCCCTATCCTTAAACACCTCGCTCTCCCCAGTCTGAAAAACAAACGCCTTCTTCCCCGGAACCCTATAGGTAATAGATGAATTCCGGACGCCCACGACCACCGTCGCCACATACTCCCAAACATTGCACGGAAGCGCGATCGCGACCGGACTACTCAGGTAACCATGGGCGTCGGGTTGGAGGAGGGATTTGGTATTGTTGTAGCTGACGCTGCAGGTGACGTTGTTGGGGCTATCGATGAGCTCTGCGTCCCAGCGGATGGAAGCGAGGTTGTAGGTTGAGACGTAGTCGAGGGCGAGGATGGGGGTGGAGAGGGCGAGGAGGGCGAGGAGGGTGAGGGGTGAGTTTGGGATTTGCATTTTGGAGGGATGGATAGTTGGAGAGATGGATGGCTGATCAATGGAACCTTCGAGAGATACTCAACGGAAATAGATATCTAGTAGATGGAGAGACAGATGGAGAGAAATGAATAGCGCCGGTAGACCGATATATATCTCTTCATCTCCTCACCTCTTCATCCCAACTCTGAGCTCTCCCATTAGCTTAAGATTATCACTCGGTGAAGGTTAAGGTTCCTGCGTAAAATCCAATCCCATAACCTACCCAGTAACCGGGGAGCCACAAAGGCATAACCAACCCCCCATCCCCATCATCCTTCCCCATCCGTTCTCCCTTGACCCCGGCACGAAGATCGCACATTACCATTGCCCAATGAATACAAAGCACCAAGAGAATAGCCATGTATAACCCGAGATCAGAATTGCCAAATTGGGATAGACGAAGATGAAGGGGTTGTGCACGGATGTTTGAGGTCAGGGGTTGCCAAAAATAGCGTTGGCGTTCGCGTTGGCGTTGTTGGATTGGATTATTTCTCTCCCTTCGTTTTTGCCCATGCCTCTTTTATTCATCTCGTCTTGACTCTTGAGGCTTTCAAGTGAGTACTTGAAACATAGCACCAAGGTTCTTTGGTGCGGAAAGATTGGGTATTGAGAGGAAAAGCCTAGCTTAATTATGGCATTGAAATTATATGCTCTCTACTTTGTACGAGTCGGAGTAAAAACAATGTACGCCCGTGATTAGACGGAGAACAACTAGGTACCCATCGAGAAAATGAACATTGTCCGGTTATATATCTAAAGATGGAGAAAAATCAGCATGGCTGTTGTGGGTTTCAAAATAATTTTGAGGTTGAGAATTGTAGGGTTTCCATGATTCAAGGTTTTTGAAGCTATTCCCACTTTTATTTTCAGCCGTTCAACTAATACCCATGAGATTAACTTCAAAAATCAACAGATTTCAATGCAGATTGGAGCCTTACGCAAAAGAGCCGCTTCTTAAGAATCTGCGCTTTTTTAACAGATTTCAAAAACGGAATCTGCTCCTTTTTTGACGGATCAAGTATCCAAACCAGCCCCAATTCCAGGGCGAGTCCCAGGTGGTGGCCTCTCTTACAAAGAGATCTCATGCTATCACATCATACCTAAAGTATATCCATACAATATCGGACTCGCCCTCCAGAACACGAATCCGTTGTGGAATCAAAGGTGTATGTATGTGCTGAAGAGAGCCTTACTTTCCAGGAGTACGAGCGGAGGGAATCAAGATGGGTTAGGATAAGAGACGAATCTGATCGAGGCATACATAATATGATGCATGCACAGTAACTTTGCGTGCCAATTTCCTCTCAATATGCCACAAAGTAACAGATCATAACCCTCCTACTCGATCGGTTGAAGCACGTGACAATCTTGCAATAAAAAGCACATGGATAATTTAGCAACTAGGGAAGACGACAGAAACTCTCAAGTACACGAGAGACGACCACAATGCAGAATTCTTGATCGGTAAGGTAAGGTAATGTATCTTGTATCCACGCATTTCGGCACCTTTTTCAAGTCCAGCGCGTAGTGAAAGAGGTGGGTTGGGATGCTCAACGCATACCACTCTAGAGATAGAAGAGAATCATTTAGATGTCACCCTCTCCAAAATTAAAGAATTGCCTGGATATCTTCAGAATCTTTGCTTATACCAATCACGAAATTGATGGGGGCTTGGAGTATACTGAATAAAAGCATTTGCAACTTGAGGAAGCCCAGTTTGAACTTTCAAGAGACAGTTTGAGACAGAATGGGATGATGTGAAAGATGTTTCACGCTGTAGGTCAATATCAACCACTTCATTGTCATAAAATCATTACTCTCATTTTCTCTCCTTTCGCTACCTGGGTATATCATATTCATGGCCATGGCCTCCTCCCATGCCTCCTCCTATGCCCCTTCCCTTCAAATCGTCGCAGGTGCAGCGTTCACCGTTTTCACCGTTTTCACCCTTTGAAACATTCCTATATGTTTAATTCCTTCCTCATCCCACGTTCCCATCTTTTCGTCGATTTTGAAACCCCACCTCGCCCAAACTGGAGCAACTTGTTCCTGTGCATGAACGCACATCAAACCTTTCCATACGGGTATTTCTTCTGTACTTATAGCTCCCATGTTTTTCATCCCCATTGTGGCGATAGACGGATTGAAGAATGAAGGATGTTGTTGGGCCCAAGAAATGGCTGCTCCTGCCAATAGCTTGGAGATACCCGCACCTCTACAGTCCTTGACAACTGCAATTCTACCCAGCTTGATATATGGTTCGACCCCGTCATGATATGTGGTTGCTCGATCGACAATGTAGGGTGGTGGGTTTATACCGTCTGACGTCGGAGCAGTTTCAAGTGCATCAGCATGATAGCTCGATCCAGGTTCGGGATGTGGTGGATGGGGAAATGGTACAAGACGAATGGTACCGATAGGTTGGGATCTAGTGACGCTTTTTTTCCTCTGCACTATATTCCCATCATCATCTTTGATTTCGGGGTTAGTTGTTTCGTTTACTGAAGCGTAAATGACCCAGTGGCAGGCTCGTGAGTCGTCAGAATCGAATTCGTTTTCAAGTGGAACCCCTTGTTCTTGAACGAAGACACTTTCTCTCACTTCCATTGCGTCCAAGAAAGTTTTAGGAATGTTGTCGGGTTGCTCTGATACGGGGAGTTTGCGATCATATCCATTGAGGTTGGTTGGACCTAGAAATTGTATGAAAGGCGTCGCAGACATTGTGATGATTGCGGATGGTGGAAAGTTTTGGATAGACTGTTTATTTTTAACAAAGCTGAGGTATGTGAGATGAGTTTCGACTGATAGAGTATTATACTTGTAGAGTAGTAGTAGAGGGATGGCTGTCGATCAAAACCGATTCTGTGAGTGTAATACGCAATGCAATGCAATGCAATGCAATGCAATTTGAATTACGAGTACAAGTAGAAGCCTAAGGGGAGTAAAGGTAGGTGAGATAGAAGAGAAGGATATGCACGACGATGACTGGTTGTGACTGGTTGTGAGTGATGTGACTGCTGTGACTGCTGTGACTGCTGGCAAAAAGAGACAGAGGCTGGCAGAGGTAGGCAAAGATGTAAAGATAGATATCCTTGTTCCAGTTCCCGTTGAACAAAGGGTAGATAATGGGTGAATGAATGGTGGACCTCGATTGAGAATGAGCAGCAGTAGTGATGGCAGTAGTCGCAGTTCTTCTTGTGAAGTGGTGAAGTGGTGAAGTGATGAAGTTGGATTAAGTATCAAATCATCACCACGACGACGACGACAACAACAACAACAACCACAGCAACAACAATGGTTGATATTACTCGAGTATACAAATTTATCAAAAGGCAGGAAGTACTATGGAGGGGCAAACCAGCAATGGTGGAGGTTCGGAGGTCGGTGGGTCGGTGGATCGGAGGTTCGGTGAATCAGATAAGAACCCCCCTGATCCAGCGTTGGATAACAAGTCTTATCAATCTAGATCATAACAGTACCTGACTTGACATCACTATCCACCAGCCACGAGCCACTATCCACCAGCCACGGGCCATTATCCACCAGCCACTCGCCACTCGCCACCAGCCACTAATCAACATCAAACTTGTAAAGCTGTCCTCTTTGGTTCCTGACAAGGATTCATGAACGTCAATATTGGGAACAGAGTGAAAAAGAGCATCAATTGGGTATAGAGAGAAAGCCAAAGAGCCTTTGTTGCTTAGTAGCTTTCGTTGTGGACAGATTCTATGTCCGGCATTTGAGACATACATATATAGCTTAAGCTTATGCACTCGAGTGTCTACTTACTCGTATCCCATTGTCCTTATCCTTCCTCGTTCTTCCCCTCCAACTCTTGAATCTATCTACCCCCCCTCTCTCTACTTCATATTCATTCAATCAACCAATCATCTTGCTACACAACAACATATCATGGCTCCCCTTGTGAGGAGTTCTTCTGGGAAGATGTTCTCTTCTCCAATTCTCGCCATACTGTGTTTATTTTATGTCTTCAGCTCCACTGCATTGGCTGCATCAGCAGTTTTAGGTGTTGATATTGGGACAGAATACATCAAGGCAGCCCTCGTAAAACCTGGTATTCCACTTGAGATCGTCCTTACGAAAGACTCTCGACGAAAGGAAGCAGCCACCGTTGCTTTCAAGCCTTCAAAGAACCCAACCGCGGGATCATTCCCAGAAAGACTTTACGGTGCAGATGCCGTGGCTTTGGCTGGACGATTCCCTCGGGATGTCTTCCCCAATCTCAAGCCTCTCTTGGGATTAAAGACTGAAAACCACGTCGTCCAGGATTACGCAATTAGACATCCCGCTTTACAGTTGGAGACGGAAAAGACCAGAGGTACAGCAGCTTTCCGAAGCGGGGCTTTTGGTGCAGATGAGCAGCCATGGACCGTCGAGGAACTCTTGGCGATGGAATTGCAAAGCATTCAGAGGAACGCTGAGGCTCTAGCCGGTAGCAAAGTGAAGGATTTGGTGATTACTATTCCAACATTCTACACGGCAGAAGAGAAGCGAGCTATTCTTTTGGCCGCAGACTTGGCAGGCCTTCGAGTTCTAGAATTGATCAGTGATGGGTTGGCTGTCGGTCTCAATTACGCCACAACTCGAACCTTCCCAAGTGTTAGCGAAGGAGCAGAGCCAGAACACCACATCGTTTTTGATATGGGTGCGGGATCTACAAAGGCTTCAGTTTTGCAGTTTCAAGGACGAACAGTGAAGGATGTTGGGAAATTCAACAAGACTATCCAAGAAGTCCAGGTCCTTGGCGCTGCATGGGATAGAACACTTGGAGGTGATTCTCTCAATGCTCTGATCGTGGATCATATGATTGCACAATTCGTCGAATCTCCGAAAGCACAAGAGGTATCAGCGACGGCTCAGAAGGTCCAGGCTCATGGAAGAGCTGCAGCGACCTTGTGGAAGCAAGCTGAACGCATAAGGCAAATTCTTAGTGCCAACACCAATACCCAAGTGACTTTTGAAGAACTTTATGAAGGTGTTGACTTCAAATACAAAATCAGCCGAGCAGAATTCGAGACTCTCGCCGAATCCTATGCTGCTCGACTTGGTGCAGTGATCGAGAAGGCCTTGTATTTGGCCGATGTCGAGGTCCAGGACATTAATTCGATCATCCTTCATGGAGGTGTCATCAGAACTCCTTTTGTTCAGAAAGAGCTTGAGAAGATTGTGGGCGGCCCCGACAAGATCCGCACCAATGTCAATGCCGATGAAGCCGCCGTTTTTGGTGCTGGATTTAGAGGTGCTGGACTCAGCCCTTCATTCAAGGTTAAGGAAATCCGAAGCTCTGAAGTTGCCTCTTATGCGGCCGGCATCAAATATATTGATATACACAAGAAGCCCAGGCATCAAAGGTTGTACGAAGCAAACACTAAATCCAACTCTGAGGAGCAATTCACCTTCGAAAATCATGAGGAATTTACTATCGATTTCTATCAACATGTTGCATCCGCAGAGAAGGTATCGCCAGGATCTGCAGAGAAAGAATTGAGAGCCATCACTACTCAAAACTTGACCGAGTCTGTAGCTCTTCTCAAGGAGAAACACAATTGTGACAACAAAGATATCAGGGTCAAGTTGACCACTCGTCTCAGTCCTTTTGATGGTGAGATGGAGGTTGCGAGACTTGTTGTTGATTGTGAAGCCGAGGAGCCAGAGAAGGAGAGTATGGTCGATAGCGTCAAGGGGCTATTTGGGTTCGGGAAGAAAGACCAAGCCCCATTATCTGAGGATGGTACGGAATCTGTCGACAGCTCCAGCGCCCCTGAAAGTTCTACTGAATCTACTAGCGACACATCCGATCCCGCACCAGCTAAGGAGGTTGTAAAGAGCAAGAAAACCTTGATCGTTATTCCATTGAAATACGAAACCCAACTCAAAGGTACCCCACCATTTCCAGAGTCCGAGATCACTAGAATGAAGGATCGTCTTTCTGCATTTGATGACTCGGATCGATCCCGTCGTCTACGTGAAGAAGCCTTGAACCAGCTGGAAGGTTTCATATACAAAGCAAGAGATTTACTCGATAACGAAGAGTTTGTCACCGCTTCCACCGAGACTGAACGTTCAGAAATTAAGGTCAAATCCGAGGCCGCAGGTTTATGGCTCGAAGACGCTGGTGCCGATGCCTCCTGTGATGAACTGAAGGCCAAGCTCAAGGAACTCAAAGAAATTGTGACACCAATCGAAAAGCGACGAGACGAAGCTGCTGGTCAGCCTGAACACCTGGCATCGCTCAACAAAGCTCTCGAAGAAACCAAAGCGTATATTGTTAATATCAAAGAGCAAATCAAAAATTACACAGAGGCTCGTGCTGCCTTCAGCGCCTCCAAAGCCAGCGCCTCAGCTAATCTTGAGGCGACATCGACACCTTCAACCACTGATGAATCCAGCGATCCCGGAGATGAAGATCTCGCCGATTCTCCCTCCTCACCCACAGTAACTGCCGCTCCCGAAGAAGAAGAAGAAGAAGAAGAAACCTTAGCCCCACCTGTCTTCACCGAGGCTGATCTCGTCGCTCCCCAAGAACTATACGACAGCACCTCCAAATGGCTTTCAGAAATTCAAGAGCAACAAGAAAAGCTTCCCGCTACGGCTGATCCTGTCCTCCTCCTGAAGGATCTTGCAGAAAAGACCAGGGAATTGCAAGACATCAATATAGAGCTTCTCATGAAGAGCATGAACCAGTACGCCATACCTAGCGACAAACCCAAGGCCAAAAAACCCAAGAAATCAAACACGAAATCAAAGTCCAAGTCCAAATCTAAGGCTAAGAAGTCCAAGAAGTCCAAGAAGACTAATAAAGCAACTGGAGAGGGAGCTGATGCACCCTTTGATTTTGGTACCGAGGGCCCAGGTGGAGATACTCCACCTATGTTCATGGATGGAGAGGCTGGCAATAAAGATGGGAAGCCTGGCAAGATGCCAAGTCAAGCGAAGATAATGGCGGCGCTTGCGAAAGCCCAGGCTATTAGAGCAGAAAGAGAGAAGGCGTTTGCCGAAGGGGATATGGAGAAGGCCCATGATAACAGTAAACATTATGAATTGTAGATTAAGATTAGATGGTGAAGGGTTACGGTCTAGGTAGGTAGCTAGGTTTCAGCCTGATATTTTTACCTGGTCATTTGTATGGAGGTTCGATCAGAGGTATCCCCTACCAACCTTCTTTAAGCGCTGATCGTTAATTTCATTTCAGCCTTTGTTTTCCTTGTCATTGTAAATTAGAAAGAAAAAATTGAGATTTCCCTCAAAGACTTTTTCTTGGTTGGATATTGACTTGTGTGTGTATGTATTGTGATTGAGAGGTATTAAGAGTGCATTGTGATTAACTATCTTGCCTATCCCATGCACATCTGCCAATCTATAGCATATTCATATCATCACCGTCGTCGTCGTTAATCATCTCTATAACTAGCATACCATCTCAATCTCAATCTCAATATTTATCTCGGACAAACCTTGAAATTATTTTATAGTCTTCACACGAGCATTGCATTTCCATACTAACCCCCTCGTATCTCACTCCATTTCAACCCCAATCTCAAGTGAGAAAGAAAAATAGTGGTATATAATCTCCTCGATCTTATTTTATCCCGCCGCTTTGCTAGCTACAGACTTCTTCGATGTGTGGCAGTTGATGGAAGGGTGGTTGGGTCGATGAGGTTATGAGAAGTGTGGATTTTACGATTGGTGGATTGGTGGATTGTAGGGTTAATCTTTTGGATGTGTGGTTTTATGTACAAGTACGAGTATGTGTATCGTTGAACTTATGTTGCTCGATCTACTCGTATGAGTAGCATTGTTTTTGACGTTATTTCGATTGTTAACTTTATGTTAGGCCTTTATCATGTATTCCAATCTAATTCGCTCTGGCAGACTCATGATGCGATGTCTGATTTACTCGTATTGCCATATATATATCGTCCGCACAGCAGCACAATCACCGCCCCCTCCACCCTCCACTCACTCACCAACCCAAACTCAACGGGTTATAGCGACATTGCTCACACAGACCATCCCTCCTCGTTACTTCCAGACGCTGCATCCCTCCGCGTCGGCAATGCTTATGTTGCGGATCCCAGGCGTGGCATCGATAGGTGATATCGTAGCGACCCACGAAACGGTGGGTGTTGCAGCGGGTGCAGTGGTGGTTTTTGCGTGTTTTTTGACACATGGTGGGGTAGACTTATAGGATTGAGAATTTGCTTGATTCTATGCTGGGATGGAATGCATGAATGGGTGGAATGGATGGAATAGAGGATCTAGTGAGAGGAGTAGGTGTTTTTGAGATCCTTGTCGGGGAGGGGAGAGTGCTAGTGACAATCGTTGTGTAGAGTAGGAGGTGATTTTTTGGCAATGGGAAGGAATGGAGCTGAAATGAATAGGTCTCCAGCGTCTTCTTACGAAAGGAAAACAGAATGAGCTTGGAAATATATGTATTTTGATCTATGACTGACATTTGAACACCTGAATACTACAGCCCTCATAAGCAAGAGCTTTCCCAGTGGGCGCCGGTGTGGCTGCGACGTTTCCATGCTGTATCACTGTATATGCCTGCTGCATCGCTTCATGGCTTCATCACTTTATCGGTCTTCACTTTTATCTGGCTGACGGTAGATTAGGTTATCATGCCGTTTTCCACGATCGTGATTGTGACTGTTTCTCCCTCACAGAAGAACGCACCTCTTGTTCTTCACGGAATCATACAGTTCTCGACTCCAGTTCATAACAGCTCGTTACCCACTGGAGGAGAATCTCAAATACACATGTCCTCTGCACTTCACGCCTTGAAAAGCTGGGCCACGTAATCACAACGTCAGATTCGAGGATGCTGACAGGCTGAAACGATTTCTTCCCCAATATCCTGGCGGTGGCCTTTCGGGCAAGGCTACCTACTTACTTCAACTTCACGCCGCGGTGATTGAATAAGGGGATCCATGTCATCTCAGTATGGTGAGAATCACGTCAAAAACAGAGGATGATGGTGAATGACGGGCTGAAAACTCCGACATGGTCTTGGAATCTACTCAACTCCTGACATTGGGTCATCTGCAGCCACCTAGGAGTTCCGAAGTTTCTCATCGGAGTAATTAGTTTACTGTAGATGGAAAAATGGCTTTGTAGGATGAGTTAGAAGTTTTCCGTCCTCATGACAACTTGCCACGGGTCTCTTGGGTCTTGGACTCGTAGGTTTTGGATCGACCTCCTGAATCCTGTTGATCCTGACAAATATACTCTTCCCATGTTAATTCCTATTATTAACCTCAAACCTGGATAACATCAAACTTATACCCACCATACGAGTATATACACACCATTTTCGGCGATATACATAACCTTATGTTGTCCACACTAATCACATCCACCTCTTCTTGTACGGAGCAATAGCTAGATAACCTTAACCGAGTCCAAGACCCAGACCTCGTTAAATGCCGTGTCACCGGATTAAGCATTTTGCCAATCAACCTTATTCTATCTTTATTGTAGTGGGAACAGTGTATATTGTCTAATATGCTAGGAGTGGCATATATGTTCTATTGAGTATATGAGGTGAAGACACTTAACTAGGTATAACGCTATACGTAATTACAACAATCTTAAGGTTATTCAAGCCTTGTCCGCCTTAATATACTTTATCCGTATTTCCGCTAAGTTTGACTTATGGTACGAACCAAGATATGATATGATGTGAGACTTTACTCGTGCGGCACGAATCGAGCGGCCAGAAAAAGGTCCGTAACTCGGCAACAGACGAAATTAGCTAGCAGGCACTCTCGTTGACCATTCTATGGTGCGTGCTGGTTTTTTACTTACCCGAGCTGCGGAGTTTCTGGCAGCATAAACACAAGGTACTGTACGAAGTACACTGTTCAAAGTACGAGTAGAACTTTGAAACATGATTATATCGGTGACTTAAAGAAGTAGAGTCAATATTATAATTTGTAAGTTGAGTAACCGAAGCATATGAATCAATGATACTATATCTATCTGCCTGTTCTATACTCTTTGTAGAAATTAGAAGCTTTTTCAATAAATCTATTTTTGTTGTAATCACGTGTAGCGCTATACCTAGTTAGGTGTCTCCACCTCATATACTCAGTAGAACACATATGCCACTTCTAGCATATT